>JAAGEH010000040.1:594774-638146 GCA_011751065.1 Lasiurus cinereus
TGAGGTCAACGGGAGGGAGGGAAGGGTGGGAGCTGGGTGGAGGGGTGCTATGGAGGGGAAAAAAGAAAAACAAATGTAATAATCTGAATAATAAAGATTTAATTAAAAAAATAAAATTAAATTAAATGTAAAAAAAAAGGCAGGCGTGTTGTCAGGTTGACCTTCAGCCCAGGTGCCAAGAGATGGGTTTTGTTATTTAAATCCAGCCAAGCACCATGAATGAATACAACTCTGGCCCACCCAAGAATGCACATAATCTCCTTTGTCTTGACTTTTAATAAAACTTCCTGTTTTTTTCTGTATAAAATAAACACACTGTATTGGCTTAGGGGTCCCTGTCTCTCTCCATCAGAGGACAGCCTTCCCACACAGCCCCAGCGTTTTCCTTCTATCTCTGTGTCTGTCTCTTTCTTTCATTTTTCTCAATCCCCAGCCGCCCCTGCTCAGAAACTAGACCACTCTCTAGCCACGCTGGATACGGAAAAGAGATAAATATTTACATATATCCACTTCTATTTTCATTGCAGCATTATTTACAATAGACAAAACATGGAAATAATCTAAATATTCATCACTAAATGAATGGATTTAGGAAATGTCATGTACATATATGATGAAATAAAATTTAACCATAAAAAAAGAAATCCTGCTCTTTGAGACATCAGTGAACCTTGAGAGCATTTTGCTAAGTGAAATAATTCATACAGAGAGACAGATACCATATGATCTTACTCATACATTGAACCTAAAAACAAACAAACAAATATATTACTATAGAGAACAGATTGGTGGTTGCCAGAGACAGGGGATGGGAGTGAAGGTGGTTAAAAGATACAAACTTTTAGTTATAAGATAAATATATCATGGGGATATAATGTACAACATGGTACTTAACAATACTGTCTTGTGTATTAAAAGTTACTAAGAGATCTTAGAAGTTCTCATCATAAGAAAAAAATGTTGATGAATGTTGACTAAATTTATTGTGGTAGTAATTTTACAATATATATATATATCAAATCATTATCCTATATAGTAAAAGCCTAGCAACTGAACAGCGGAACAACCAGACCAACCAGTCAACTAGTCGCACTGACCACCAGGGGGCAGATGCTTAACACAGGAGCTGCCCCCTGGTGGTCAGTGTGCTACCACAGTGGGAGCACTGCTCAGCTGATCAGGATGAGCAGTTGCTCCCACTGTGAGCCCTGGGCTCAGCCTCCACCAGGTCCCTTGGAGAGGTGAGTGTTTCAGCTCCACAGAAGATGCCAGACCAGGGAGCAGCCACTCAGAGGGCAGGTGCACAGCCACTTGGCAGATGAGGATGAGTGGTGCTCCCACAGTGGGTTGATCCCTACAGGCCACACCCCTCACCAGTGCACGAATCCCATGCACCGAGTCTCTAGTCCTCTATAATAAAAGCGTAATATGTAAAGTGTCTGACTGTTCAACCAGTCACTATGACGTGCACTGACCACCAGGGGGCAGACGCTCCAACTGGTAGGTTAGCTTGCTGCTGGGGTCCGGTCGATCGGGATTGGGTGAGATGAATCATTGACTAGCTATCTCTTATGGTTCCTTCCTGGCCCCAATCATGCACCGGTCGAATCCTTCAGCCTGGCCTGCACCCTCTTGCAATCCAGGACCCCTTGCAAGACGTCAGAGAGCCAGTTTCAACCCAATCCCTGCAGGTTAGGACGAGGGACCCACCGGTGCACGAATCCATGCACTGGGCCTCTAGTGTTATATATAAAAAATGAATGTCCATTGTCCGGTATCCGCCGGTACCTTGCCCTAGGGGCCGAAACCCCCCCTCCTGAACTAATGACCAGACCTTGCCAGATAAGCAGCTCCTGGAACTGCCTCACCCCGGTGGAATGTTCCTGCTAAGCAAACAGTTCTGCCCCAAGCCACCATGGAAAGCCCCCCAGCGCAACGGCCAAACCACAGGTGCTATGGAAACTCTTCACCACTACCAGCTCCAGCCAGTATAAAAAACGCGCCTCTGCCCTAGTGCGGCGCGGCTTCCTCTGCTCCTCTCCCGAGCTGCTGAACCCGCCCGTGTGCCCCAATAAAGCCTGTTTAATCTGGTTTTCTAATTGGACTCACGGTTTTTCTTTGCGGCGGCATAAAACCTAACATCCATTATATCTCAATTTTTAAAAAGTGAAGAGCAATCCCTCTCTATAGGAAGTGGTCTTTCACCTGTTTGAAGAGGGCAAGGTTTTCATGATTGATTTTCACATTCTCAATACACTCTGTGTCCCCAATACTTGAAGAAGTTCTACACATCATAGTAAGTTTTAAATACGTATTTTTTAATCTGATTAGGTAATGCGATGATTGACTATAGGATCTCACTTTCTCTTTAATGGCACAGTCCAAACTGTCTCAGTTTTGAAAGGCTACAGACCCCATTATGTTTGTTTGTTTCCAAACTGTTATACAAAGAACAAACCCTCACAAATCTAAGTCAAAAGCACCTAGAAGCACTTTGTAAAGCATCCACGTGAACACAGAACCATGCACAGAGCAGTACAAAGCTGGTTGAAAGCCAAAATTGAAGCACAATGACCTACCTGATCCCATTGCATCCAATTGTATGAACAACTTTTCCCCCATCACCCTTATAAAACAGGCTTGGATGGTAAAGAAAGGTATCTGCTAAATTTCTGAGTGACATTTGATTTTCAGTGCTCAGCTAATGGAATGAATATAGCAGACAGCAAGCTATGCATCCAGAATTATTAAAATCAGGGTAATGGCTACAGAATGACTTGAAATCTGGAGGAAAGCAATCTCAATAATACAAACAAATTGTGTTCCTTCTCCTATATCTTTTCAAATTTACATGTTTATTTCTTATGTATTTTTATTAGAGAAAATATAAAATTTTGTTGGTCTATTTTATTATTTTTTGTTTCTGGTTAATACTTTAGGTATCCTTATTGCAAAATCTACCTATCTAAAGGTATTCACTTCTGTTCTATTCCAAACCTTATCTGGCTTTATATTTAAATGTTAGGTTTATGCAGATTTTATATCTATGGTACATCTCAAATTAATATTTCTATGTGGATGATAGTCAAGGTTCACAACTTTTCTATAAGGATACCAAGTTTTTCTATCACCATTTGGATTGACTTGGCATGTTGATTGAAAATCAAGTGACTACATACTCTGTATCTACTCTTAGGCTCTCAACTCTATAGCACTGATTCATGTCTATTCCCATGCCAATATCACACAGTCCTGACTACTGCAGCTTCAAAATAAATTTTTAAATCATGTAGTAAAGTCCTCTAATTTTTCTTTTTTAGAACTATTTTGCCTTGTTTAGACCCTTAGCATTTCCACAAAAAATTTAAGCATGAGCTTGCCAATTTCTTCATAAATACCAGCTGTGATTTATTTGGACTGGGTTGAATCTATTTGGAAGGATAAACATGAATAATATTGATTCTTCTAATAATAAATATAGTAATATATCTATTTGTTTAAATCTTTAATTTCTCTTGACAATATTTTACAATGATAAGAATAGAGATCTAGCTGACACCAGTTTGGCTCAGTGGATGGAGCATCAGCCTGCAGACTGAAGGGTTCCGGGTTCAATTCTGGTCAAGGGCATGTACCTTGGTTGCAGGCACATCCCCAGTGGGGCGGGGGAGGGGAGGGTGCAGGAGGCAGCTGGTCGATGTCAATATTTCTGGCTCTCTATCCCTCTCCCTTCCTCTCTGTAAAAAAAAAAAAATCAATAAAATATATATTTTTAAAAAGAATAGAGATCTAGCAGATTTTTAATTAAATTTATTTATAAATATTTGATTTTTATTCTTTTACAGATGAATTTTACTTTCAATATTCAATTTTTCTTTGTTAATACCAATACAATTGTTTTTATATTGTCTTTGTAATCTTTTACCCTGGGGAGTTTCTAAATTCACTTATTAGTTCTTGTCATTGTCAGAGATTTCATGCTGTTTTCCACATACAGAATCATGTTCTCTTCAAATAACAACAGTTTTACTTTTCCACATGTTTATGCCTTTTGTTATATCATGTTTCACTGGCTAGGACTCTTAGTTGAACAAAATGGTGAGAGCAAACATCTTTGCCATGCTCTTGATTCTGGGGTGATAGTTAAATATTTCACTATTTAACAATGGTAATCCACTTAGTCAGCTAATTGTTAATGTTAATCACTTCTACCATATACCTTCACAGCAACATTTATTGTTTGACCCAAAAACTGAGTACCATAGCTGACATAAAATTAACCACCAGAATTATAAGTACAGTGGTACCTTGAGATACTAGTTTAATTCGTTCCGTAACCTTGAGGCGTGGGAAACTATGAAACGCTCGAGTCTCAGTAAACTGGTGGGTCGTGTGCAGCAGGCCAATCCGTGTGATTACTCCTATCTCAAATGTTGCTCGTATTTCAAAGCAAAAATCGCTCGCTCAACGGCTCGTATCTCAAAAATCTCGTATGTTAGGGCACTTGTATCTCGAGGTACCACTGTACAATGAAAAAAAATTTTTTAAAGTCTACATAATTATACATATAATATGATCCCATTAAAAATTATTTATATACATATGTACATAATTTTAGTAGAAAACACTACTGAACACTACGGAAACAAATGTATCTGCTTACCACTGTTTGTCTTATATCAGGGTAGGATAAAAAGGTATTTTTTTGTTTTTGTGTTTCTCTGTGTTCTTATATGCATAGTATTTGTATTTGTTTTATAATTATCAACAAATTTAGTTTTAAAAGTTTGGATAACAGCATAGAATTATTATCATGTCACTCTGAGTGAACAAAGTAGAATAATCTGGTTGTGTGTGAATGAAGGATGCAAAAGAAGTAATTCCCCCACTTCTTTGTCATCCAATTTTACATACATATTATTTTTTATACATTCAAAAATGTTGTAATAATATGGAAAGTATTTGTGATATAATTAAAGCAAGATTCAGAACTATGCATATAAGAATACAGCCACATTAAAAGCGAAGGTATTGTGAAAGAAAGCACATTAAAATACTAACAATGATTATGTTAAGATAGTGGAGTTGTTGGAAAGTGTGTTTTTCTATTAAAATTTCTCTATCAAATGAATAATACTAATACAATAAAACATTTTGGGAGAGGAATGGTACTGAGACCCTCAGCATGCTTGGCTTTCCCAACTGGCAGCCTCATTTTCCTGTCCACAACAGCTGCTCTTTGAGGGTGAGCTCGATTGAATGATGTCATGAAGTTTTAGAAATCAAGGCCCCCATGGAGAATCCAAGGCTGCACTTGCCATGCAGAAAGGTGATCAGTGACTGTTGGTTAATTCAATTCAACTGCATTTTAGTCATTTTCAATGTCTGCAACTACATCTATATGTCACTAAAATGAGAACTCCATTAAGAAAATGAAATAAAATTATGTAAATTATTTTATTAACACATCATAGACTTAACTGCCCAACCATGAAGGCAGTACCCAATAGTAACCCTTCTTCATTCCTTCATGTAGGTCTGTTGGTGTTATGTGAACTCAGCCTGCATCATCTTTTCACACAATGTTTTTCACCTGTGTGGAGTTTAATTGAAGTTATTGGCATCCTTTGTAAATGACTTGGTGCCAGTGCTCTGTACATCTAAAAATGGTTAAAATGGCACGTTATGCTACGTATATTTCACCATAATAAAAAAAGAAAATGTCATCAAACTGTGAACCTGCAGAAAGCTTTCTGCCACATCTCCGTAGCACTTTGCACTTCCTTTATTTTAAAGTATGTGCATTTGTCTCATCAATCTGAAAGCACTTGAGTAGGAGGACTGCCTTTCTCATCACTCTTCTAAAGCACATATGTGATGCTGAGTGGATGCCTGCTTGTCTTGAGTGGATAATGCCTGTCTTCTTTAGGGATTCATGTGAACACTAAAGAATGTTTTGTTTTGTTTTTCTATTAAGTTTGTAGTCATCCAATTATACAAAACAACAAAAGGAAACTATGTAAATCTAATTAAACATATCATTGATATTCACAGGAGAAAAACATCTGACAGCTATGGCTTACAACTACAAACTTAAAGCATCAAAGCGAAACTGGCAAATGCTTTTTCCCTTGGGAATTAGTATTTTTTAAAATACAATTTAAGGAGCAAAATGAAGTTAAATAATAAAGTCTTCCTATTTTATTAGAAATCATCAATGCCTGACAAGACATTGAGACTTCTGTAGATGAATGATGCAATCAAACCATAGCTAGCATCAAAATAAGCTTTTTAAAAATATACATTTGTATGGATTTCAGAGAGGAAGGAAGAGGAGGAGAGAGAAGATAGAAACATTAGTAATGAGAGGAAATCATTGACTGGCTACCTCCTGCATGCCCCCTGCCCCCCAGAAATCAAGCCCACAACCCATGCATGTGCTCTGACCGAGAATCAAACTGTGACCTCCTGGGTTCATAGATCGATGCTCAACCACTTAGCCACACTGGCCAGGCAAAATCAGTTTTTATTTGAATAGTTAGCCAATCAATAAATAAAATGTTTATTGATTCAATTTTTTTATTGTTTAAAGTATTACAAATAGTAGTACATATGTCTTCTTTTTTTTCCCCCATTGACCTCCCCTGGCCTTCCCTATCCCCCAGTACATGCCCTTACCTGCCCTCTCGCCCCCAGTGTCTTGTACCTATCAGTTATGCTTATATACATGCATACAAGTCCTTCGGTTGATCTCTTACAGCCCCCTCCCGCCAACCTCCCCTGCCTTCCCGCTGTAGTATGACAGTCTGTTCAATGCTCCTTTGCCTCTGTATCTGTTCCCCCCGCCCCAACCCCGATTCTTTTCTTTAAAAACATATTGCCTCTGCAGACTCGAAATAAACCTATTAAGAACAAAAAATGTTTGAGTCCCAATTTCAATGTCCAACTGTTCTGAGTCCCAGTTTCAATGTTAAACAGTTCCTTATGTGTACACGTCAGCAATGGTATCTTCTTGAATTTAAATCATTTATTTACATCAGGAGACATAGCAAGCTAACGGATGATTGTTAAAGTCATCTATCACTTACTCAAATTTCTTTTGTGGGTGGGAAGAAGGTCCATATTCTTCTAGATCAGTGGTCGGCAAACTCATTAGTCAACAGAGCCAAATATCAACAGTACAATGATTAAAATTTCTTTTGAGAGCCAAATTTTTTAAACTTAAACTTCTTCTAATGACACTTCTTCAAAATAGACTCACCCAGGCCATGGTATTTTGTGGAAGAGCCGCATGTGACTCACAAGTCACGGTTTGCCAACCTCTGTCCTAGGTCTTTGAACAACTTGTCTGCCTTCTTTCTTCTGTTTCAATAGCAAATATTATGAGACCTGCAAGAAAATAAAAGTAAACAGTATCACTACTAACTGTGAAAGTGATAAAAGGTGTGAACCAGACATGGATTAACAAGGCCACTTATAGGGGCAGGAACCTAGTTCAGGGTCATCTGACTCAAAACTAATAATTCACAAAAGTCTTCAAAACACACACTGGGATTCATTGAAGTTTAGCCGGTATACAGGAGAATGTATCTCATTCCCTTCCTGTCGCCCCTCTAAAAGCCACAATCTGAGTGCCTCCATGTAGAGTGGGAGTTCTCTGGGATAATCCCTGAGCCTCAGCTTTGCAAGCTCAAAGCCACATCTCAACAGGTCGCCTGGAGGTGACGGTCAGGCTGGGAGAAGCAGAAACGGAAGACGGCTCAGAGAGCAAGAAAAAATACTCACTTGGAACAGACTAAGAAATATGCTTATTTCAAAAAATGATTTCTAAAGTCTCTTTTCACTCACTTCAATATTATGATAAATTATTTTAATAACAACTCAATAATATTAAAAAACTAATACACTAAAAGCAGGTCTGAAAAAACTCCCACTCACCACTCCCACATCAAAACTAGACAAACAAGCATAAAAGAATAATAATTGAAACTCAGACATCAAATAGTACACATATCATAAATTTTTAAATTATGTGATTCCTTCTTAGAATGATGTACTATTAGGCTAATTCAAAACAAAATGGTTATAAAGTCTAAAACAGTCACTATAAAAGTCAAATAGTTGATTTATTACTGATTATCCATTGGTTAGATATACAGTGCTACCTCGAGATACGAGTGCCCTAACATACGAGATTTTTGAGATATGAGCCATCGAGCGAACGATTTTTGCTTTGAAATACGAGCAACATTTGAGATAGGAGTAATCGTGCTGATCGGCCGGCTGCACACGACCCACCAGTTTACCGCGCCTCGAGCGTCTCATAGTTTCCCACGCCTCAAGGTTACAGAATGATTTAAACTTGTATCTCGAGGTACCATGTATATGGTTTGCCAGGGTTTAAAATATAACCTTTGGAAGACAGAATTTAATTGTTATTTTCCATTTACATTATCAGACTAGAGGCCTGGTGCATGAAATTTGTGCATGGAGGGGAGTTCCCTCAGCCCAGCCTGCACCCACTCTAATCAGAGACCCCTCTCACAATCTAGGACCACTGGCTCCTAACCACTCACCTGCCTGCCTGTATTCCTGATTGCCCCTAACCTCTCTGCCTGCCTGTCTGATCACCCTTAACTGCTTCTGACTGCCTGCCTGATTGTCCCTAACCTCTCTTCCTGCCTGCCTGATCGCCTCAACTGCCCTCCCATGATGGCCAATTTGGTTCTGATTGGTCAGTTTCTATGCCAGTCAGCTTCAAGAGCTCCACCTCCTAGGCAGCCATTGGCTCCTCACTGTTGACCCAAATTTGGTTCTGATTGGTTAGTTTCTATGCCAATCAGTGTCTCTGGGCCTGTCAATGGGGCCTGATCAGAAAGGGAGAGCTGATCAGCAGCCCTAGTGGAGGCCTGGAAAGAAATGGAGGCTACCTGTTGGTCAGGCTGGGAGAGAGAGGCAAGTTCTGATCAATGGCTGTCACAAAGGCAACATACAGATCAGATCCTGCCTCTCTCTCTGCAGGCCCCTCTCTGGGCCTGATCCATAGCCCTCTAGGCCAGTGGTCAGCAAACTGCGACTCATGAGCCACATGCAGCCCTTTGGCCCTCTGAGTGTGGCTCTTCCACAAAATACCATGGCCTGGGAGAGCCTATTTTGAAGAAGTGGTGTTAGAAGAAGTTTAAATTTAAAAAGTTTGGCTCTCAAAAGAAATTTCAATTGTTGTACTGTTGATATTTGGCTCTGTTGACTAATGAGTTTGCTGACCACTGCTCTAGGCCATCAGTACTGGGTTACCATAGCAACCTAGCACTGACTTCCAGTCTGGTCAAGCCTTCTGTCATAAGGGTCATTAAGACCCTGGCTCTTTATTTTATAGATTCCAAATTTAAAATAAAATAACTGAGTTCCTAAACTTAATTTTAGATCATCAGGTATATGGCTGTAAACATCCATCACCAATATACCAAAATTAAAATTGTATCTCATAGATTTTTACAGCCACAAAATCATACCCTTTCCCTTGCACCTCAAATTTCCAGATTATCTCTATTCTTGGTCCCAAATCCAAAAACCCCATACTCCATAATGGAGTCTGAAATTCCAACTTAAAAAATTCATTCCTCTGATTATGAGTTACACATATCCAATAATTATTTAAAATAATTGAGACATCTGATTGTAAGAATGACTTTGCAAATCAGCAAAGAGAGAGATATGATGTGTCTGGACCAAGTCACATAATTCATGACAGGCAAAAACAAGAATTCTATTCACCTCATGATTATGCCAGGACTCCACCATTTAGGCACTGGGAACAATAATGAAATTTTTTGAAAAACAGTAGTCAAATACACAAAAGGATTATTATGGCACACAAGTCAGCACAATGAAGGTGTTTTGTTTTTGCTTTATTGATGGAATGAAAGACCGGTTCATGGACAGAGCACAAAATAAGTAAAAGAAACCCAGTGTGTTAGGAATGGAGGCAGCCTTGGAGAACTTAAGGATACTAAGGCCCTGAAGGATGTGGAAGAGAGGTCCCAAAATTTAAATGACAAGCCAGAAAGAAAAGATGGAAGTATTCCACACGCATACCGTGCTTTTGGCAATAGTTTTACTAGTAAAATGCAGTGTTCCTGCTTATTGATTCTTTGCTTATTTATTTAGATATAGACTTACTTCTATATTTTCATAATCCAAACGAATTATATTTTTCTGTAATACATCCGATACTTATTTGATTTTAGTGGTGTTCTATCATCTGCTCACTTTACTATGGTCTGACAAGTATCATAATTTCTGTAGGACAAAGGGGCAGTTGCTATAATTCATGACCTGAATATCACCTTTTAAATATTATGTACAGGAAATTTATAGTGATTGTTAAATTATGATACTTTAGCAGCTCTAAACATTGGGGAATATCTGAAACTTTTAGCTTATTTCTTCTTTAAATATGAGCCCTAGCCAAACCAGCCATATGGCGTTGGACAGTTATTTACTTGTTTCAGACAATGGTCTTATCTATAGAATGAGGGCAGTAGAGTTTATAAAGTTCAATTATTTTTTTTCTACTCTAAATTCTACAAATTTACATAGAACATAAAATGAATCATACTTAAAGATCAAAGGCCAGTTTCCATATTAAGATCGTTCATTGAACATACATATGCAATATTGCTCCCTGTTGAAACCCCTTGGATCCAAGTCAGGACTCAAATCAGAATACGTTACCTAACCAGAACTGCTGAGAGTTTCCAACTTCACTCGCTTTTTTGCTTAAGTATGGCCTATCTCTGCTCTAAATCAGCTGGTATTTAGGGTTCCAGGTTCTACTTGAAATCCTGTATGAACATTGGAGGTCATTAGGCCTCAGATGGTCACTCAGGGCCTTAGGAGACCCTGGAAATAAATAAGCTTTATATGCTTGTGAGTCAGCTGTGCACACAAGTACCTGAGAGTAAACTGGCCCTGGTGGTGAAATTTAGCCTGCAGAATGAGTGTTTTGATTTCCTAAAGAACATTTGATAACTGGCTCACAAATATAAATAGGCACTTGCTTACTGCAAAAGACTGGTTTCATATCATTTGAGCAGATTTTTATTAGGTCTATATTTCATTTTTTATCAGTAGCTTCTTTATTTTAAAAAGCTAGGACTTTCAATATGCATGACTCTTTTTCTTGGTTAGCAGCCGCTTAACCCCTTGCTTGAAAAGCTTTTATGAATAGAAAAGTGATTTCCAATTCATCCTGCCAGTCCAGCCGGAGCCATCAGAGCTCACAGCTGTTGGATTGTGTCCATCTTCCTCTGAGGTCTAGAGATGGCAGAAGAGTCAGCAACATGGCTCCCCATTCAATGAAGCACTTGGTCTTTTCATCACCATCGGCATTAAGTAGTGTTTCTTTTTCTCCTTAGCTTCATCTTTTTTCAATCAGAGATGTTGAAATACTCTATAGCAGTAATCGCCGAACTATGGCTCGCGAACCACATGTGGCTCTTTGGCCCCTTGAGTGTGGCTCTTCCGCAAAATACTACAGCCTGTGCGAGTCTATTTTGAAGAAGTGGCGTTAGAAGAAGTTTAAGTTTTAAACATTTGGCTCTCAAAAGAAATTTCAATTTTTGTATTGTTGATATTTGGCTCTGTTAACGAAAGAGTTTGCCAACCACTGCCTTACAGTGTCTAACAGTGTGTTAGTACTTTAAAAATGTAAATGAGAGGGTTACTGCCCTCATATAATAAAGAATTTGGATATTTTGACTGACAGGAATAATTGAAACTGGATTCAAAGCTCAGGACCTGCAAACTTACTGTTAGAATGTGAATCCTGGCAAAGTGACAGTGAGCAAGTTAAAAATCTCCCTGTACCTCGGCTTTCTCACCTATGAATTGAGATAATAATTGTATAGCTCACAGGAAGTTGTGCAGATTCAATGAGTGAAGGCTTGTAAAGTGCTTAGCATAGCTTAGTACATGAAGATAGTAACTAATTTATATAGAGCTTTTTAGTAAGAACTTAATATTTACTTTTATTTAGGGGCCTAATCACCATTATTTAAAGCTGAACTTGGCCTCTCTCTCAATTTTTTTAAATTTTGATTAAGCCAGGCTGGCATGGCTCAATTGTTGAGCATTGGCCTATGAACCAGGAGGTCCTTGGTCAGAGCACTTGCCTGGGTTGTGAGCTCAGTGCCCAGTAGGGGGCATGCAGGAAGTAGAAGATTGATGACTCTTTCTCACCATTGATGCTTATATCTCCCTCTTTCTCTCTCTGAAATAAAAAAAAAAAAAATTTTAAGGAATAAAATTTTTATTGAATTTATTGGAATGACATTGTTTAATAAGATTATATTATTGTACAATTGTTTAAAATTGTACAATTCTATAATACATCATCTGTATATTATATTGTGTATTTATCATCCAAAGTCAAGTCTCCTTCCATCTCCACTTATCCTCCTTTTACCCCCTTCTACCTTCCCGCACCACCCGCTCCCCTTGACAATCACCTACTGTTGTCTCTGCTGAGTTTTTTTCTTTTCATTTTTTTTTTTTTTACTTAATCCCTTCACTTTTTTTTTCACCCAGCTCCCAACCTTGCTCCCTTCTCTCCCTGGACAGCTGTCAGTCTGTTCTCTGTATCTGTAAGTCTGTCCACTTTTTTCTACTCTCCTTAAATTGATTCCCTATACAACAGAGAACTATTTTCAACATAAAAATTACCCTCTGCCAAAAATAAAATTACCTATGGCCTAGAAATTAGTGGAGTGTCTAAACTTAAAGGCAAGACACTGTCCATTAGCTCTGTACTCTAGTTTGTAAAGTTGTTTCTCATTGGAGTACTCTGATATTAGCGTAATCCTATATATATATTATCCTATACGCTAATATCCTATATATATTATATCCTATACGCTAATATCCTATATATATATATAGGATATTAGCGTATAGGATATAATCTCATTAGCGTATAGGATAATATATCATATTTAAATATTATTATATATTTTTATTTTTTCTAAGTATGGCCTACCAATTGAGTAAAGGCATGGTAGGTTTTATAAGCCAGGTTTCTCACTTTTAGAATGAGAATTTGTAGGTAAGCATGGAAAGATGCTAGAAATATCCATGTGGTAATGAATTAGAGGTAGAGTCACCAGTTCATTTAGGCTGTTATAACAAAATATCATAGACTTTGTGGCTTATGAACAACAGATTTTTTTTTTCTCTCATAGTTCTGGAAGTTGGGAAGTGTAAGATTAAGATATTGGTAGATTCAGGATCTGATGAGAGCCCATTTTCTGGTTCCTAGATGACATTCTTCTTGCTGTGTGTTAACCTGGTGGAAAGGGTAAGGCAAGCTCACTGGAGTTTCTTTAATAAGATCATGAATCTCACCTATGAGGGCTCTACCATCATGACCTAATCACTTCCCAAAGGCCCCACCTCCAAACATCATCTCACTGGGGATTAGGCTTCAAAATATACATTTTAGGGGGACACAATAATTCAGTCTATATCAAGTACTAACTCATGTTTAGCTTAATATGGATATAGGTGATTACCTGTAAAAATATTTTCACAGAGATAGTATACACATAGACTTCCTTGCTCTTCAGTTGAAAGGATACCAACAATGATATCCCAGAAGCAATAAGCATACCTAGCACCCATATCGTGTTTTATAATATCATTTTTCAATGTGGAGCAATGGCTAGTTCTAGAATGGGGGTAAGAAACATACAAGAGGAGTCTGTAGTATCTCATGTGTCAGAAAGTAAGAGAGTACTTAAACACACACACAATGGTGGGTGTATGCCAACAGGACACAAAAACCAATTGGATGAATTACCAGTGGTCACAGTTGAGACAATTTAAGCAACAAAATAAATAGAGTTATATTTTATTATCATCCAAATTATAAAATTAGTGTCCATGACCCCATACTGATACAAATAAATGATTAAACAAATAAATCTAAATGTAAATCTAAATGCAAAAGAAATGGCCCTCGTGATGTGGTTCAGTTGGTTGGAGCATCATCCATTGCACAGAAAGGTTGCCGGTTCAATTCCTAATCAGGGCACATACCTAGGTTGCAAGTTGGATCTCCATTGGGGGCACATTCAGGAGGCAACCAACCAATATTTCTCACACTTCCCTCTCTCTCTCTCTCCCTCTTCTCCTCTCTCTCTTTCCCTTACTCTCATTTTAAAAATCATATGCTTGAGTGAGGATTTAAAATAAAAGAATTTCAAGTAATTTATGTACTCATCCTCACCTCAAGGAGATAGAGCATAACTTCCCACTCCTTAAGTCTGAAGAGCACAGTATGGAAAGCAAGTCAGGGGGAGAGGACCTTTACAGTGAAGACACCTGGCAAATGGTGTCTCAGCCAAATGATCAAGGTCAACATTAGCAATGATCTCATGGGTGGAATTCATGACTTTAGAAAAAAGATCTCAAAGAACTCTCTTGCCCCCTTTGACATGTCAGGACACCGCAAGAAGATCGAAGTCTAGGAACCAGGAAACAAGCTTTCATCAGATACCAAGTCTGTCAGAGCCTTGATCCTGGACTTCCCAGCCTCCCAAACTGTGAAATATAAGTATTTGTTGTGTAAGCCATGCAGTCTAAAGTACTCTGTTATAGCAGTCCTGACATACACAGACAACAATTAAATGTAATGTGATATCGTATAACAGAAAAATGTTAAGGAGTAAAATCTATGGAAATCTGAACAATTTGTGGGTTTTAGTCAATAGTAATGTATTGGTTCATTAGTATTAGTCAAATGTACCATTGTAATGTAAGATATTAATAATGGAGGAAAATGGGTACAGGATATATGGATACTCCCTGTATCATCTTTACATTTTTTTTCTATAAGTCTAAAATCACTTGAAAAAGGTCATTCCCTCACTTAAAATTTACCAATGACTTCTGGTTAAACAGGGTCCCACCTACTTCTAAATTCCCATCTTCAGCCCAGAGCTCTCCATGCCCTTCACCCACTGGCCCTAAGCCCTGAGGCCCTTAAAAGAGTTGTCTTCTTGTTCCTCTGCCTGCCTTAGATTTAGCCCAGTTTCTGGTGAAAGGGCTAAACCAGAGCAGATTGTTGTAGTTTTATTAATATATTCATCATGGCCAATTTAGGATAAATAACTAGGCCAGGCCAACCTGGGGCAGACCTGGGCCCTGGGGCCATATGGTTCCTTCCTTGGCCCATGTCGTCTTCCCATCTCTTCTTGCCAAGTCTGTGGGTATTCTAGAGAGCATTATCTTCTCATTTCAACATGACCTTTACAAAACTAGATATGTAGTTACTGGCTGTTTAAGAATTACTTCAGGAAAGCCTTGCCTTTTTCACAGTAATCAAATAAACATATGGTCCAAGAGGATCCTCCTCCTCTTTCTGGTAAAGTCAGCCAGATGATCCCATCTGTACCTGGGCAGCAGCAGAGGCTTCCTTAAATTAATTCCTCTAAGACCAGCTGTCGGCGCAGCTCTCTGGGTTGCTGCCAGAGCCAATTTCCTCAGCGCTCTGTCTGCTTTCAAGTGCCTCTGACTTTCAGAGGTTGTTCATGTTATAGAGTCTTAGCTATCCATTCTTTTCTCTCCCTATGGCCAAGCGTCCATGATTTCCAATCACTTTCTAAAGAAAAACTCCACATGGAAAAATAAAGCAATTTTCTCAAGGTGATATTTGAGCCAGCAGTCACTCTCAGCACTGCCATAAAAGTGTAAATGATATATTCTTTCTCCCACGTTCCCAAAAGTCTAGAAAACATGCCAGTTCCCAAGTAGACCTGCCCAGGATCCCTAATAAAGGTTTAAAACCTCCCTGGTGTTCTTCAGGAACCCCACTGAATCTTTGAATTGACTCATAATGATCTTAATTGCCTGCAAATCTCTAAATTATTTCTGCACTACAGTGTGCTCCATGATATTTTTCTTCTTGCTCTTAATAGAAACTGTTTTCCCCAGTGCACTTCAGTGCCACTAGTCTAGCTGGAAAAAGTCAGTAAAATTGAACTTTTAAAAATCATCCCTTGTATGGCAGCAAATAAGATATTAAAGCAATATTAAGCTCACTAGTTTTTATGTTGCAGTGTTTATAAGCAAATGACTTGAAATGTGTTTGCAGAATAAATCGTTATTTGAAATGGCCCCCAAATTAGTATAATGCCAGTCTGTATTCAGCTCTGTTTTTCCACATTTACTAATATTCTAAAATGAGCTTTGTATAGTTTATTTATAATGAAACCCAAGTAGATGTGCAAATGTCACCCTAGAATTACCAAAAAAATTGGTTTCAAAAGGTTAAACAATTCACTATCGGTATCAGTAAATACAGCTGCTAGATGAGAGGAAAATATCTAGACAAAGGAAGGGGTATTGAATTATGTGGTATCAGGAGGCTTTTAACAATAAAAAATTTGAAATTACTATTATAATAAACCTTAGTTAACCATAATATGAGGCCTTTAAATAATTGCAGACTCATGCCAACTCTACCCTCTTTAGAGAAATAATGTTTTTAATTTAATTTATTGGGATGACATTGGTTAATAAAGTTGTTTCAAGTGCACATTCTATGATGCATCATCTGTATATTGCATGTGTACTCACCACCCAAAATCTGATCTTCTTCCATCATCATATATTTGAGCCCCTTAATGCATGACTATCTATCCCCAACAGCCTTCCCTCTAGTAACCACCATACAGTTGTCTGTGACTATGAGTGTTTGGTTGTTTGTTTATCTTGTTTATTTATTGCTTTCAGTTTTTATCCCACATATGAGTTAAATCATGTGGTTCTTGACTTTTTCTATCTGACTTATTTTCTTAGTATAATATTCTTAAAGTCCATCCATGTTGTTGCTTAAGTTCATCCAGCCAACTGTTGGAATTGGAGTTGGACAGAGACACTGAGGCTGTTAGAAGAAAAAAGGAACAAAAATTAATGCTGGAAAGACAATAAACAGATATCTACTACAACAGAAAATAAGGAACTATCAAACTTCCAAAATATAGAAAGCCACTGAGGTCAGAAGATAGAAATGAGAGCAGAGTTAATCAAGCCATCAGCGATCAAGTTTTACAACTGATTAAACCAGACAAATACATTAAGCTATAGCTTACCAGGCACTCTAGTTGGTAAGTACCTGGCTGCTTAAAGACTAAGTGGAAGAAAGGCTGCATAGAAATCATTTAAAGTTTAAATTTAAATTTAAAATAATTTTCTAATATTCAAAGCCCCAGGAGAATAACCATGTAAATAACTATGTTCACTGAAATGTCAGTTCAGGCTTTCAAGACAGACAAATCAGGATTTACCTCAAAACTCAATACTGAGAGAAACCAAGATGGTGGCACAGGTGAACACCTAAGCTGATGCCTCACACAACAATTTCAAAACTACAACTAAAAGACAGAACGGGCACCATCCAGAACCACAGGAAAGCTGGCTGAGGGGAAATTATACAACTAGAAGTAAAGAGAGGGACTTATGAAGACTCAAAGAAGCTGTAAAAAGCTGAGGTACGGAGACATGCTAGTGGAGAAGATGGGCGGAGGAGGGTCTGGCTGGCTTCCTCTAGCGGGAGGGAGACGGAAAAATCCCAACTGCACTAAACCTCAGGCAAGACTTGTAGAGGGTGTCTGGACTATTGTGAAAAGGAAGGAATGCATGGAAACTTAGGGGAGCCTCGAAAGACAGAAGTCTTGGGGCTTGCAAAAGTGTGCACACAGAGCACTAACTGCTAATTATGTCGCTGGGTTCCTCTAGCAGGAGGAAAACAGAACCTCACAAAAACACTGAAATCCAAGTCCAACTACATTGAACCCCAGTTTCGGGCAAGACCCTGGGGACCAAACTCATATGGGTCCCTAGAGTGCATGGACACTCAGGGGAACTGAAAGGCAGAGATCCAGAAACTCACGCGTGTGCACACACACAAACACACGAGAAAGGCAGAGTTCTGGAGGCAAGCCCACATGCGTAGACACAGCTGATCCTCACAACCAATTGGCTTGGAAGTCAATCCCCCCAGTGATACCAACAACAATCAAGAATTAACTACAACGAGACTGTACACACAGTTCACAAAGGTGTGCACCAAGAGTGTCCACCTCAGGTAACTGGGGAGGCAGAGCTACTGGGCCACATATGACAGCTAGCACATAGGACAGCTAGAAAAAAATGGATAAATTTAGTGAGACCCAAGAGGAGATGAAAAAGAACCAACTAGAAATTAAATATACACTGACTGAAATAAAAAATATTATGCAGAAACCTAACAGCAGACTAGAGGGTCACAAAAATCAAGTCAAAGATTTGAAATACAAAGAAGCAAAAAACACTCAACCAGAAAAGAAAAAAGAAAAAAAGAAAAAAAAAAGTGAAGATAGTGTAAGGAGCCTCTGAGACAACTTCCAATGTACCAACATCAGAATTATAGGGGTGCCAGAAGAAGAGAGAGAACAAGATACTGAAAACCTACTTGAAGAAATAATGACTGAAAACTTCCCACAACTGGTGAAAGAAATAGACTTACAAGTCCAAACAAAAGGAATCCAAAGAGGACCACATCAAGACACATCATAATTAAAATACCAAGAGCAAAAGACAAAGAGAGAATATTAAAAGCAGCAAAAGAAAAACAGTTAATTTCCTACAGGGGAGCACCCATTCGACTGTCAACTGATTTCTCAACAGAAACAATGCAGGCCCAGATGTAATGAATAGCAAGAACCTACAACCAAGATTACTCTACCCAGCAAAGCTATCATTCAGAATTGAAAGGCAAATAAAGAGCTTCACAGATAAGAAAAAACTAAAGGAGTTTATCAACACCAAACCAGTATTATATGAAATGCTGAAAAGTATTCTTTAAGGAGAGGAAGAAGAAAACAGTAAAGGTAAAAATTATGAACAACAATTACATATCTATCAACAAGTAAATCTAAAAATCAAGTGAATTGAAAATCTGATGAACAGAATAAACTGGTGAATATAATAGAATTAGGGGCATAGAAAGGGAGTGGACTGATAATTCTCAGGGGAAAAGAGGCGAGGGGGTATGCAGGGAGAGACTGGACAAAAATCATATACCTATGGATGAGGACAATAGTGGGGAGATAAGGTCAGAGAGTGGGGTGGGAACCAGGTGGAAGGGAGATATGGGGGGAAAAGAGGAACAGTTGTAATAATCTGAACAGTAAAGATTTATTAAAATTAAAAAAACTACAATACTTATTAACTATGTGTATTATGACAAATTATTTTTCCCTTCTGATATTCAGGCGTTTTTTCCCCCAACTAAATAATAGGGATAATAAGTCTTTTTTTTTTAATTAATTTTTTATACATATCTTCCCATTGCCCCCCCTCCCTCCCAGGCATACCCCAACCCCCCAGTGTCTATGTTCATTGGTTATGATTATATGCATAGATACAAGTCCTTTGATTGATCTCTTATCTACCTCACCTAACTTTAATCTTCCTGCTGTAATTTCACAGTCTGTTTGAAGCTTTACTGTCTCTGTATCTATCCTTTTGTTCATCAGTTTATAATGTTCTTTATTATCCCCCAATGAGTGCGATCATGTGATGCTTCTCCTTCATTGACTGGCTTATTTCGCTAAGCATAAGGCTCTCCAGTTCCAACCAGGTTGCTGCAAATGGTAAGAATTCCTTCTTTTTAATGGCAGCATAGAATTCCATTGTGTAGGTGTACCACAGTTTTCTGATCCACTCATCTGCTGACGGGCACCTAGGCTGTTTCCAAATTGTGGCTATTGTAAATTGTGCTGCTATGAACATAGGGGTGCATAAATCCTTTCTGATTGGTGTTTGTAATTTCTTAGGATAAATTCCTAAGAGTGGTATTACAGGGTCAAATGGGAGATCCATTTTTAGTTTTTTGAGGAAACTCCATTCTGTTCTCCACAGTGGCTGCACCAGTCTGCATTCCCACCAACAGTGCACAAGGGTTCCTTTTTCTCCGCATCCTCGCCAACACTTGTCGTTTGTTGATTTGTTGATGATTGCCATTCTGACAGGTGTAAGATGGTATCGCATTGTCGTTTTGATTTGCATCTCTCGGATGATTAATGACTTTGAACATGTTTTCATGTGTCTCTTGGCTTTCCTTCTGTAGTCTTTTGAAAAGGTTCTATTTAGGTCCGTTGCCCATTTTTTTATTGGATTCTTCATCTTCCTTTTATTAAGTTGTATAAGTTGGTTGTAGATTTGGAGATTAAACCTTTATCAGTGATAGCATTTGCAAATATGTTCTCCCATGCATTGATCTTTCTTGTTGTTTTGTTGATGGTTTCTTTTGCTGTGCAAAAGCTTTTTATTTTGATGTAGTCCCATTTGTTTATTTTTTCTTTAGCTTCCATTGCCTTTGGAGCAGTATCAGTGAAGAAGTTCTTTCGGCATATATCTGAGATTGTGCTGCCTGTGGATTCCTCTAGTATTTTTATGGTTTCCCTTCTAATGTTTAAGTCCTGTATCCATTTTGAGTTTATTTTTGTATTTGGTGTAAGATGGTGGTCCAGTTTCAATTTTTTGCATGTATCTGTCCAATTTTCCCAACACCATTTATTGAAGAGGCTATCTTGGTTCCATTGAATGTTCATGCCTCCTTTGTCAAATATTAATTGAGCATAGTGGTTTGGGTGGATATCTGGGTTCTCTATTCTATTCCATTGATCTATATGTCTGTTCTTGTGCCAGTACCAGGCTGTTTTGAGAACAGTTGCTTTGCAGTATAGCTTGAAGTCTGGTATTGAGATCCCACCTACTTTATTCTTTTTTCTCAGAATTGCTGTAGCTATCCGTGGTCTTTTTTTGTTCCAGATGAATCTATGAAGAATTCTTTGTAGGTCTGTGAAATATGTCATTGGTATTTTAATGGGTAGTGCGTTGAATCTGTAGATTGCTTTGGGTAGTATGGACATTTTAATGATGTTGATTCTCCCAATCCATGAGCATGGTATGCTCTTCCATCTGTTAACATCTTCCTCTATCTCTTTTTTCAGTGTCCTGTAGTTTTCTGCATAAAGGTCTTTTACCTCTTTAGTTAGGTTTATTCCTAGGTATCTTAATTTTTTTGGTGCGATGGTAAATGGGATTGCTTTTTTAGTTTCTCTTTCTATAACGATAATAAGTCTTTTAATAATACTTATTTCATACAGTTTGTGAGAATTAAAATGAGATCTTGTAGGCAAAGCATCTAAATGCCTGGCATAGAGTAAATAGGTATCCAGTACATGCTATGATTGGGTCTAGGATTTTTACCATTACCCCCAAAGGTATTCCAATGAGTGATGGTACACTGTTTCCTCCCAACCACCATGTGGATGGACAAAGCAGTGCCTCTTGGGGTTCTTGGCAGAAACTAATCTTTCCAAAAGGTCTCTGTTTTTGTTTTCTTATTACTTTTTTTCTGATCTTGCTCTGTTATGAACTCTTAAATGGCAAGTTTCTCATGTACAGGAACATGTTTAGGATCATTCCAGTGTCTATACACAAGGAACAATTTCTTTGATGATAAAGGTGAAGGAAAAGAAGGAGATAGGCAGCAAAAAGGAGGCAGAGGAAGTAAGCAAGCTGCCACTTCTATAAAATAATCATGGCGTTTTTGAGCAATTAGTTCACCTAGTTCTTCCATTGTTTATAATAAAGACCTAATGCTTATATGTTTTATTTTCAAAGAAAAATACATCCTGTCTTTCTTCCTAAGTCTTTACTATCATCACACAGCAAGCAATTAAGAAGATCAAAGCAGAGCAGCAATTTGCCAAGTACCTTGAAATTTTGATGAGAAGTATTGTGCACAGACCAGGTATCAGGAACAATGAGAGGAAATATAAAAAACAGGCAAGGCTAACTATGGTGGTGGCCTTTCTGCAACAATAAGATTCCCAGTGAGGGTCCCTTGCATATGTTGAGTGTATCTGGCACATTACACCTTGGTTTTCTTTTGTTACCAAGATTTGTTCCAAGTGAACACTCCCATTTGGTGACCAATGAAATATCTCTCTTCTTTTGTCTCTTACATAGACTCTTTGCTGGCTTCTTGCAAAGTGGCAAAGGAGATAACTATATAACTAGACAAACGAATCAGTGCTTTAAACTAAAAGTTGGAGGGGAAAATCTTGTCCTGCATTTCTCTCCCCAACCAAGATTGTCTTGTCTCTTTCTAAGTAAAAAAAATCTAATTTGACTGTGACCATTTGGGCCTCCATTGTAATTCTAATCAGAACCCTTCCAGGCCTATTGGAATAGGAAGGTCATCACATAGGATTTTTACACACCCTGCAAACTATGCTATAATATAATCCATTTCCTACTCTGGCTCCACGCTGAAAAAATATTGGATATCCATTAATAGTTAATAGGATGTGTTTCTCTTACATGTACTCAATACTGAGCTGCTAGGTGGTTTTTAGATGAATTACTTTTTTTTTTTATCTCTGACATATGTGTATTTTCTTTTTATTTATTTCAGAGAGCAAAGGAGAGGGAGAATAGAAACATCAATGATAAGAAAGAATAATCCATCGGCTGCTTCCTGCACGGCCCCTACTGGCATTGGAGCTCACAACCCAGACCTGTGCCCTGAGCGGGAATGAAAACATGACCTTCTAGTTCATAGGTCAACATGCGCCACACCAGCTGGGCTATCTCTGACATATTTAAAGATGATCCCTCGGGGGAAAAAAAACACTTATTTTGTACATTGCTCATTTTCCTTTTGGGATGCACAAACTTTTATTTAAAAGTCATAAACCCAACTGAACAACATTTCATGATAGAATTACTAATGTAGACTCATTATTATCCTCTCAGGCCTTAAGTTATGATTATGAAATAGTAGTGTACACTGATCTACTGTTCAGCAAAGCTGCTTTTGAAACCGAATATTTATTGTGTTCTGGTTAAATGTATTTTCATTTTTGTCTCATGTAAATGAAAATAAAATCACATAACTTTTAAAAGATACTTAAGCCATAGTTGTTCCTTTTTCCTCTTTTTATTAGAACCATATGCTTACTTTAAATATTGAAGTCTATATAATATGCTTGTTCCACATTGAAAATATAAATAAGTTAATATTTGAGGATGTTAAAAGATCTATGTTAATATATTTTTTAACTTACAATGTATTTTTTATGAAAATGTCTTTCAATAATTAATTTTAAGGATAACAAAAGAATAAGCTGACAAATTATGTCCTATCTCAGTATTTCATAGTGAAGGTATTGATTTGCATCATCCTAGAAAAGTATTCATCAAAAACAATTCAAATTTTCAATATTTGACACTAAATGTGCCCTTGATATGATCTCACTTATATGTGGAATCTAATGAACAAAATAAACTGACAAACAAAATAGAAACATAGGCAGGGATACATGGAACAGACTGATAGCTGTCAGAAGGCATGGGAGAGGAAGGGACTGGATAAAAGGAGGTTCACTGGACCTCTATTATACATATATGTTCATGGATGGGTGGAGCCTCTCAGCCTTGCTGGTGATTAGGGCCAATTGGGGCCATCTCATCAAGTCTTAATCAGGGCCAATTGGGCTGGCTGGCCAGGGGACAGGAAAGAGAGAGGGCAGAGTTACCACGGGAGGTTGGCTGGCTGCGGAAGCGCACTGACCATCAGGGGGCAGCTCCTGCATTAAGCATCTGCCCCGGTGGTCAGTGCACATCAGAGTGACCAGCTGACCAGTTGTTTGGTTGTTCAGTCAATTGATCACTTAGGCTTTTATATATATAAACTAAAGGCCTGATGCATGAAGATTTGTGCAAGAATGGGCCTTCCTTTTCCTGGCTGCCTACACCACCTTTGCTCCAGCCCAGAGCCACCTTTCTGCCTTCGCTCCAGCTCAGAGCTAAAAGTTATGATTATGAAATAGTAGTGTACAGCATAAAATTATTTTCGTTGCTACTCCATAACTGTCATTTTGCTACTGTTATGAATCATAATGTAAATATCTGCATTTTCCGATGGTCTTAGGCTCTACAGCAGCAGTGTCGCCTAAGATCATGGGAAAACACAGGTATTTATATTATGATTCATAACAGTAGCAAAATTACAGTTATGAAGTAGCAACAAAAATAATTTTATGGCTGGGGGGTGGTCACCACAACATGAGGAGGTATATTAAAGGGTTGCCGTATTAGAAAGGTTGAGAACCACTGCTCTAAGGCAAGATATTTTCTTATACTGTATACATGCAAGTCTTAAATAATCTATTCATAAAGTAAAATTTTTCCAGAATGCATCTTCTTGTGACTTTAGCTTAAAGGTTTTCCAAGAAAAGGACTGGTGACTGCAGAACAACTTAAGCAATATAGGATATTGTCAATTTTCCCTCATTTCAGGGCCCAGAATAGAAAACCAAGTTCATAATTATCCAGGTGTTGAAATACTTGCAACTTTAATATAAACCTTGGCAAATATTATTATCTAAAGGCCTGGTGCACGAAATTCATGCACAGGAAGGAGGTCCCTTCAGCTCGGCCTGCACTCTCTCCAATCTGGGACCCATCAGGACCTCTGGCTCCTAACCGTTCACCTGCCTGCCACCCTGATGCCCCTAACTGCTCTCCCCTGCCTGCCTGATCACCTGTAACCTCCTCTGCCTTGACCCTGCAAACATGGCTTTGTCTGAAAGGATGTCCAGAAGGACATCCAGAAGGTTGTCTGGAAGATGTCCAGTCTAATTAGCATATTACCCTTTTATTAGTATAGATGCCACCTTGTCCTAAAAATGCAGGTTGTTCTCAGATTTTCTTATCATAGAAGGGGAGCCCGCAGTAGCATCCTGAGTTCTGACCAGGGTTTATGCGCTTATGCTTTATCTCAGCAGATGTGATTCCTAGAAGAAGACTCTTAGATGTATCTTGAACATTTCTATAAAATTTCCCAAATTATCCTCCAAAAATATTGAACCACTTTAAACTCCCACCAGCAACCATGCATCTGCCCTCTGTTCCACTTTGATGCCAATATCATTGATTTCTCCCTAAAAGCTTCCCTCCCGTCAGCCAAGACTGCTTGGTATTTGAGCCAACCTCATTGTTTAGCTGGGGGCTTGATTTCCTGAGATAGAATTATGGAGGAGGAGAAATAGTTTTCCTCTACCTTTCTGATTTCTTAATGGAGGCCTTTGTAATGAAAGACAGATCACCAAGAGAAAAACAAAAGTTCATTAACATGTGTACCTCATGTATATGTGGGAGATCCCAGGAAAAAATGAGCAACTCTCCAAGGTGGCTTAGAATGCAGATTTAAATACCTTTTTCCTAGGGAAAGGGGACAGGAGACTTTTAGAGGAGAATAAATGATTTTTAGGAAAGATGAATGGGGTTAGGAGGAAATAGTTTGTAACAAAGTTTGGATGTTATGTCAACTTCTACTCTCCTGTCCTGAGACAGGAGTCAATCTTCTCTGTCTGATGACACTTCTCCCATCAAGGGAACCTATCACATTTAAGCTCCTTTAGGGGGTCCGATTTTAGGCAGATCAGGAGACTTCAGTGAAATCCTCTGCATGCGTTTGCTGTTTTTCAAGCATCTGCAGCTCAAGATCTTCAATATAACAACATGCATATGTTGGGGTGGCATGTTCTCTGACCTTCAGAATAAACCCAACAAAAGCTTGTTTCCTCTCTTAGATGACTTGCCACAGTAGCATTATTCCCTGGAGACGGTATTCTGACCAGACCTTCCTAGGAGTAGTCATAACATTACCCTCTGTCTGTAGAAAGGTGTGAGCCACATCACTAAATAATCCAGGGGCAGTTTTCTCATCTTGTGGAAAGGGAGATAAAGTTATGATAGGTTTCTTGCAGGTTTGTATCTCTGCTGCCCCCACCTCATTCCCAGCAGCCCCAGCACTTCTGCCTCTAGCCTTGGGGCTGCTGGGTGCCAGGCCTGTAGATTTGTGTCTCCAATCTGGCCCCCGAAGCCCCAGTGTGGCCATGGCGGAGCTTGGGGCTGCTGGGTGCTGGCCTCCCAGCGGGTTTGTGTCTCCCATCCGCCTTGGCAGCCCCAGCACCATCTTGATTGGGTTAATTTGCATACTCACTCCTATTGGCTGGTAGTGTAGTAGAGGTACAGTCAATTTGCATGTTTCTCTTTTATTAGATAGGATTGCATATTCTTAAATGAGATCATAAACCATGTTTTGTTTTTGTTATTAAAAGCATGCCTGTTTCCGAAAGTGTTTTTGGTACAGAAGGCCACAGTGCTTTTAAAAACAGTTTAGGAAGACAACCCATCAAAAGTAGAAAAACCAGCAGACATCTGGCAGAATTGCAGGCACCAAAACAACATTCTTAGTACTTCTATTTAGTGAACACCTGTAAAGAATCTGGGAAAAGCAATGCTATAAATGAAAAGAAATGTGTGACATTTGCTTAAATTGGGGAAGATTAAAGTTTAAAGAAGATTTTGTTTAATCTCATTATAATGAAGTGAAGAAGAGATAAAGATTAAGGATAAGTTCTCATCTCTGATTATTAAGCATATGTATTACTTTCCTATATGGTAAAAGTGAAATTTAATTAAATGTGTTGCTTATTAATTGATTATGATTGGTTTGGAGTTACCAAATTTCATTTCATGAGCTCATTTTTCTTTTGCTGCAGAAATTTTTCTTTTCATAAACCCTAAAATAGCTTATTAATCTTGCAAGAATAATAGGGTAAATTATAGATAAAACAAATGAAATAAAACTAGTCCATGATTAGACATAGATAAAAATATTTTTGAAGAAAAAAGCAAGAAGAAAATTTATAGAAAGATTAAGAAACTACTGAAATCTTCTAGGAACATACCTAAATATAAGTGTTTGCCCTTGTTAAAATGTCACAAATAATATTTACTAATAAATGAAATAAATATAAATTTTTTGTCTCATATTGACTTCCTCTCACACCTTGTATGGAGTTTCATTTCCCTCCCCCAACCCCCAAAGATAAAGCCTTTTACAGAAAACAAAACAAACAGAATAATCTCACTTAGCCTCATATATTCTATTGCTACTTCCTTCTATTCTTTCATTCAAAGACTTTTGCATAATTGTATGAAAGAGTTTGATACAAAAAATATTTTAAACAAAATTATAGGGTAAATGACAAAGAAAAATATCTGCAATGTATATGATGCTAATATCTTTAATAGTTAAAGAACAATAAAAAGATAAACAAAAGACAGGCGATTGTATTTTCCATCCTACATTTTAGCCCTGAGTAATATCATTCATTTGTAAAGCTTTGGTTATCTCCTATATGCAAATACATCGAAATCTAAATCACCATCTTCTCCAACAAACTTGCTTCACTTCATAGTCTTTTGCCCAATGAATATCACAACCACTTATCAGGTATTTAGCCAGAAACCTAGGGGGCACTTAATCACATCATTCTTCCTACCAATAATATTTCTACGTATAACATAGACAAAAATGTTATCAAAGAAATTAATTCTATTGGTGTAGAAGACATATGTATGCATTGGCCATCTATGTAAGTTTGTGAGGCACAGGCTAACTTCCCTAGGGAATTCCACAAAGGTTAAACAATGCTTATGTGGATATTCTGAAATAGCAAGTTCCCACAGGTGCTAAGAGGGAAAAAGTAAGCTAGGTTCAGATTGGAGACCTTTCAGACACCAACTGAGTGGGCATAAAAAGTGTCCTTCAGCTTCAGAATTAATTTACCTTTACCTCCCTTGTCAAGTGAAAAGAGTTAGACATTCTCTAAGTTGAAGATGATTAACCTCTGCTAGATTTGTCCCCTTTCCAAATACTAGATAAAGCCTAGACACAGAGTATAGGCTGAAGACTGCAGTAAGACCAAATGATAAACTAGCAACTCATTTTTCTGGTAAAGGAAATATCCTGGAAAAGAAGTTTCCATAGAATTCTATATTTAAAAAGAATGTAATATAGCAAAGTTACATTAGTAATTTTCACTAACTTATAACACATCAGCATTATACCTCTCATCGGCATTATACAAAGCCATATTTGTCAGATTTTATATTCCAGATAATCTGTGTGATCAAATTGTATTGTTTAAAATACATGTTCTATCTTCTTGACTTCCATCTTGTTATGTAAAATATGACATAATTCAAATTATGCCTCCTCGATCACAGTACCTCCCCCCATTCTGTGGTGTTATCTTCCTTTGCCTCTTCCATAGACCGAATTTAGGGCTCCCCAAATAATTCAGAATAATATCACCCCATCTCAAGGTTCTTTAACCCAACAACATCTGCCATGTGAAATCAAATCTTCTTTGCCTTATAAGATAATATTCACAGCTTCAGAATTAATTTACCTTTACCTCCCTTGTCCAAGGATTCAAATGTGGATAACTTTGGGGGACACCATTATTCAGCCTACTATAGAGACCCATGATAAAGTTCTTTATCCCAATCTTTATAAATTTTTAGATGGCTTGAGAAATCTGATTTAATAGCTGGATGACTCATATATTTATCTGTTCAAATAATACTGAACCAGTACCAACTCTGTATGAGACATTCTGAGCTTAGGAATTCAGCTGTGAAACAGACTAACTCCAGCATGTGAGGAGTGAAGTTGAAGTCAAACACTTTCAAAGTCATAACAGTCGTATATGGCAGATCAACAGTGAGGACACTGTGTATAATTTGGAAATGAGGAAATATGATATATTTTCTTATATATCAAGGCTTTAAACTGCAGGTATCAGAAATGACCAAATGAAGGACTGGAAATGCCTAAGCGAGATAGGTAGGCAAAAACAGCCTGAGCAAAAACAGCCCAAGGCACATCCATATTCTCCCAATTAGATTTTATTTCCTCATTTCACCCAGCATCCCACTAGAATATCAAGAAGGGACAAAGTCCAGGGCTAAAAGATAAAAAAAAATCCGTGCCAGGATGTTAGAGCCAACTCTGTACTGTGTAGGCAACAGATTCCCAGCCTCTTTTAGACTACTTATCCTGTGTTTCAAGAGGTTTTATTATGATCTAGGTATGGTAAGATGAACAAATAGGAGACAAGTACCATTGAAAAGATAGCTCATTATGTTCCTAGATTCCAAGAGCAGGAGTATGTATCATGCCACAGGGGCCACACAGGGAATCTTCAGGATCAGCTAGGAGGCAGACTGAGATATTGTGGTTTCCATGGGAAGGAACAGGTTTAGAACTGACTAATGTGAATAATTTTAGCAGGTGTTAGGGGGTTTTCCTAGTTGTCTGGCATGTAACGGGGGATAATTGGGAATACACATATAGTTGCCTGGAGTATAAAAGTTGGGGATGTAGACTCTGGATTAATTGAGTTGTAACTCTCGCTACATAGGGGAGAGGGGTGATGAGAGGGAAGCAGGAGGCCAAGGGAAGGGGCCTCAGGAATTTTACTGAATTATCTAGAACAAGTCATGTCTGGTATAGGAATGAAGGGCTGATGTTAAAGCATCAAGTTTACAGAAGTTAGAAATATGATCAATACACCTGCCTACCAGGGGATCATGAGGTATAGTCCTGAAAGGGCTTCAAAAATTAGAACTGCTGCCCTAGCCAGTTTGGTTTGATTTCGGTCAAGGGCACATTCTTCTGTTGCAGGCTCCTCCCCAGCCCGGGCCCTGGTCGGGATGCATGCAGAAGGCAACTAATCAATGTGTTTCTCTCACATCGATATTCCTCTCTGTCTTTCCCTCTCTCTTTCACACTCTGAAAATCAATGGAAAAATATCCTCAGGTGAGGATTTAAAAAAAAAAATTGGAACTGCTATGCAAGTTTTAAATGTGTTTGATTTTAAGAAAGACACATAAGCAGTTGGCCTGAGCAAGGCGAGTCATGCCCTTGCATTCCTTCTGAAATGCACAGCAAGGAAACCTGAAGGGAAGTAGCCTGTGTTCCCTCTACCACAGTATCTGCTTCCATTCAAAGAACTTCCACCTTTTCAAAGCTGTCTTGCAAATAATATTCAGCCATCTCAGGAGCTAACATTTAAATTATTTAAAAATATGAATCCTCAAAGTAGTGACATCTTATTTGATTGATTACGTGGCCATTGTTTTTAATTATTTGGTTTGGGGTTTATCGTGAGCAATATCTAAGCTCCCTTCATTCCAGAGTTCTTTGGATCTTGTTGTGTTGTTGACAAACAATGTTGGCAACTCATCCTCTCAGTGCTTTAATTTGTCCCTTGGGTAAACATATTGCTCTTTAATATGGTGACATAATTCAAATAAAAACCTCTCCCTGGTCTATGGAGGTAAAAATAAGAAAGTGTTCTGTAGCCCCAAATAGCACCAAGGAGAGTGTGTGTTTTTCAACATCAATTAAAGTGCTGTTAATATATTTCTCATCCTATCTAAGAAAAGAGGAAAGACTGGAATTGATCAGTACAATACAATATACAGATGATGCATCATAGAATTGTGCAAAGTAACGATCACTCCATTACACAAGCCATGCCCACAAACCACACCCAATCAGGAGTGAGTATGCAAATTAACTCAACCAAATGGCTACAGCCACCATGCAAGCAGGAGGGAGGCTTGGGTTTCCCCAGCAATGGAGGAAGCCAAGCTTTCCGCACACCCTGGTCAGCCCAGGCCTCCACTTCAGGCTATAAAGTTTCAATTTTAGAAGATAAATAAACCCCAACAAAAATGGCAGCAGCCATGGAGCTGGAGAGAGTAGGAAGCTAGGGTTGCCCCTGGCAATGGAGGAAGCCAACCTTTCCACACACCCTGGCTGGCCCAGGCCTCCACTTCAGGCTACAACGTTTCAATTATAGAAGATAAATAAACCCCAACAAAAATGGCAGCAGCCACAGAGCTGGAGAGAGCAGGAGGCTAGGGTTGCCCCTGGCAATGGAGGAAGCCAAGCTTTCCGCAGCCCTGGCCTGCCTTGGCCTCTGCTTAAGGCTACAAAGTTTCAATTGTAGAAGATAAATAAATTCCAGATACCAGGGCCTCCACTTGGGTCGCCGGGGGGCATAGTTGGCCTGCAAATCACTGCAGGCCCCTCACCCAGGCTACCCATGCCCCAAGAAAAACTCCAGCCTGATCCGGGACATTCTTCAGGGCAAACCAGTGGCACCCACCCATGCACCAGCCTCTATCCTATCTAATAAAAGAATAATATGCAGATTGACCATCACTCTAACACACAAGATGGCTGCCTCCATGTGGTCAAAGATCCTGCCCTCATGTGGACACAAGATGGCCAACATAAGATGGCTGCAGGGGAAGGCAATTGGGAAGGATCAGGCCTGCAAGGGAGGGTAGTTGGGGGTGATCAAGCCTGAAGAGGAGGGCAGTTAGGGGTGACCAGGCCTGTAGGGGAGGGTAGTTAGGGGCAAACTGCCTGGCATGGGAGCAGTTAGGCATCAATCAGGCTGGCAGGAAAGTGGTTAGGGGATGATCAAGCTGGCAGGCAAAAGTGGTTAGGGGCTATCAGGAAGGTAGGCAGGCAAGCAGTTGGGAGCCAGCAGTCCTGGATTGTGAGAGGGATCCAGATTGGAGAGGGTGCAGGCTGGGATGAGAATAATGTAAAACTGACATCTGTTAACCCTGCCTAAGAAGCTGACCTGACTGAACTCCATCCACAACTCTGTTCATAGGTGTTCCGAAAGGGTGAATGGCATGGGAGGAGAGCCTCCTATTAACTGATACAAACATTTATTTTTCATTCCAATCAAACAAATACCAACTCTGCTTTTTAAAGTGAAACAACTACCGGAAGATTCCAAACAGCTGCTTCCTCAGACTTTATCTTCATCCCCCACTCCCTTTAAAGTCCTGACTCCAATGCCTTGCTGTTCCCAAGGCACTCCTCATATATACCCATGAAGCTTCCCATGATTCCTCTGCCCCAGGAATCTACCTGTTTTCATGCTGTTTCTAATGCTTAACTCCAAACTCTCTTCCTCACTCCCTACTACTTTCTTGCTCCCAACCTTTGCCATCTCTTTTGGGTCTTTCAACATCTTTCCTCGTTTTCTTCCTGCCCCCAGTTCTTCTCTGCCCTAATTCATCTCCTTCACTAATCAAAACCAAATTCTGATTATTTTTATACCTCTGCTTGAAATCTTTCAATGGCTAATCATTGCCTAGAAGATAAAATCCAAATCCAAGCTTGACATACACTGAGTGGCCAGATTATTATGATCTCTGAATGCATAATAATCTGGCCACTCAGTATATATACATATACATATACATATACATATACATATACATATACATACACATGTACATATTTATATTTATATTCATATTTATGTTTATATTTTAGAGGCCTAGTGCATGAATTTGTGCATGAGTGGGGTCTGACCAGCCTGGTCAGGGGGAGGGGATATGGGTGGTTGGCTGGCCTGCCTGCTGGTCGAACTTGTGGTGGAGGGGAAATTTGCATATTAGCTTTTTATTACATAGAATATGCACTGAGTGGCCAGATTATTATGCATTCAGAGATCATAACAATCTGGCCACTCAGTGTATAAGTAATTTCTCATCTCAACCCACCTACCTATATCTCTGGTCTCATTCTTTATCATGACTTTTCAAAGTTTTAGTTTCAAGGCATCACTGCCCCAGGACCTCCATGCTTCACCTCCATGCCACATGTCCCTATACTAATTATACTATATTAATTAGTTGCCACTCTCACCACCAAATTCTTAACTTCTTGTATAACAGTTTATGTTACTTATATTTGTACCCCTAAGGCTTATGCAAGGCAACTACTAATTTTAACATATGTAGCCTAGAAATAGTCAAGGTTCCACTGTCTCTGCCAGATTTTAGTACCACATTTCCTCTAAAATAAAATATATAAATTTTTCCCAGTGTACCAGATACTGCCAAAGCATGATTATTGAAATGCTTTAGAAACAGTATCTGGTTTTTCAGTCTGTTAAGGTATTATTTAGTACTTTTATAATGCTCAGTGTTTCTCCCCGCCTGAGAAAAATAATGCTGCTTCAAAAGACACTGACTTTCTTTGGGGTTAATCTGTGATCTGAGATAACCTGGTTTATTGTATACAATCAACCGGAACAGCTTGGTCTTTAAATTGTTCATCACTGGATGAATTTTCTCTGTTCAAGTTGACCTAAAAGTTTACTGTAATTTAGATTGCAAAGAAATGATGTATTGACTAGCTGGATATTCCATTAGGCATGGCTCACCCAGGTGACCCCCTATAAGTCTGGAACTGTCTATAGCAGATAATGATTAATTGAACAACATTTATAAAATAGGAAGAACGTGAATGTGAAATCAAGTCAATGTTCTTACTTTTTGAAGACAGAAGCACAAATCCTCCAAATGAATATGTCTGCACATCATGTATAGTCATGTAATTAGAAGGCTCTGGTTTGCCAAACAAAGTCAACAAGCAGAACACACCGCACATCAATCTTGGCATGACTCAAAGAGCTAAATTGATCCTAAGGGCTATCATGTTCAGACCAAAGACACAAGCACAATCACACAGCAGTTTTCAAAAGCCCTGCAAACACCTCCAATTAGACCAAAAAAAAAAAATTAAAGAAGAAAATCAAATGAAAGAGCTGAGCTAAAAATGAGATTTGGAAAGTGTATTTTTTTTTTAAGTGAAAAGGGCTCATCCTATTATAAATCCTGATGGGTTGAACTACTTTAGAGAAGTATCAAAGCAGTAACCAGATGATAAGACAGCTCTGTTTGGTGACAGTGGGTAAAACTCTGGTGGATCAGCCAAGACTGGTTTGGCTCAGTGGATAGAGCGTCAGCCTGGGGACTGAAAGGTCCCAGGTTCGATTCCGGTCACAGGCATGTACCTTGCTTGTGGGCACATTTCCAGTGTGGGGCGTGCAGGAGGCAGCTGATTGATGTCTCTCTCTCATCGATGTTTCTGACTTTCTATCCCTCTCCCTTCCTCTCTGTAAAAAATCAATAAAATATATTTTTTAAAAATAAATTAAAAAAAAAAACTCTGGTGGATCAGATGGTCAGGACACTGGGGGACCAGATGGTCAGGACACTGGGGGACCAGGTGGTCAGGACACTGGGGGACCAGATGGTCAGGACACTGGGGGATCAGATGGTCAGGACACTGGGGGATCATTTATGTGTCTAATGATTCAATCTCTTCTTTAAATTTTATTAAAATCAATTTTTATTCTTTCTTTCTCTACATTCAAAACATATAATTAAAAGTTAGGTTTTGGGGAAGAATCCAAGATGGCGGCATAGGTAAACACCTACACTGCTGCCTTGCACAATTTCAAAACTACAACTAAAAGACAGAACGGACATCATCCAGAACCACAGAAAAGCTGTCTGAGTGGAAATTCTACAACTAGAAGGAAAGAGAAAAGCACACTGAGATTCAGAGGAGCTGCAGGAGGCAGACTGAGATGCACGTGCAGAAAGGACTGGCAACTGAGTGAGCGACTGGCTTTCTCAAGTGGGAGGGAGACAAAAGCTTCTGACTGCCTTGAACTCCAGTTCCAGGTAAGACTCTGGGCACACAGACTCATTTGGGGAGAAACTGGACTGTCTGGCAGTGGCGAAACTCAAGGGCAGCTTTCTCTCAGAGGTGTTTACAGAGATTACCATGGGGCACTGAGACACAGGGGCCTATTATGGCAGAACTGTTAGGAAACCAATGCTGTCTGCTCCTCCCTGAGACTCCGCCCCATCCAAGATAAGCACAGAGGCTTTTGCAAGTCTTGTCTCATAAGCGTGTCTCCAGCACAGAAGTTCTCCCAGTGTAGACAGAGCTGATCCTCAGAGCCAATTGGCCTGGAAGTCAATTCCTCCAAGTGATACCAACAACAATCAAGGCTTAACTACAACAAGACTGTGCACACAGCCAACAAAGGGGTGCACCAAGAGTGTCCACCACAGGTAACTGGGGAGGCTGAGCCACTGGGCCCTATAAGAGACCTAGCACACAAAGCCACTTTATCAACACAGAGAAGCAGCCAAAATGCAAAGACAAAGAAACAGGTCACAAATGAAAGAAATGGAGGAAAGCAAATGATTGGATATAGAGTTTAAAACCATGGTTATAAGGTTTTTCAAGAATTTTCTAGAGGGAGAAGGAAGATGGGGACTGGCAGGAAGGTGGGGAGGGAGAGAGTGTGAGAGAGTGAGGAAGCCATAGAGGAGAATGTAGACGTGTGTGGTGTGTGTGTATTAGATTCTGCAGGTCTTCCAAGGGGCTGCCAAACTGGGCAGTCTTAGACGGTGGAGCCCAGCGCACAAAGCAGACACTTCTGGGCAGCCAGTGTGGGCACAGAAACCATGTGCCATTGGAGAAACAGAGCTGGTGAAGACTAGGATCCTGCCCTCAGCAACACTCAGTCGCATCTCAGATGCAAACCAGCACCCTGCAGCCACTGGGGACAGAGAACTGCAACCACAACTTCAGACGAACAGACAACAAGAATCTAGACTTCCCAGCTGCAGATTTCTGTGAGTCAAAGAGCCTATTTCCCTCCCTGCAGGCTGGCAGATAGCGCATAGTAACTGATAGACCTGCCCCTCACTCAAGCCACAGCTCCCCTACTGGAATTTGAGCTTGAGAGCACACACACAGATCACAGTGCCCCTACAGGGAATTTGAGCCTGAGAGTGCACGCACAGCCACAGCTCCCCTATGGAAATTTGAGCTTGAGAGCACATGCATGGGCTGCAATGCTGTTACTGGAAGTTGAGAGACTGGAATCTGCTCCCTGCAAAGCAATCGGGTGACCAAACCCAAAGCCCATGCAGGTCGGCAGTGCCACCTGACTTTGATTATGGGCAAGCGCACATAGAAGTCAATTTTCCGCAGCGCAGGCACACCACAGAGCTACTGTGCAACCCAGCCCATATGGTGACCAGGACCCAGATTCTCCTGGCAAGAGGCAGCATTGAGCACCACAGACTTGACTTTGTTTCTTACTGTGTGCACATGGGATCCCTGACTCACAGTGCATTCACACTAAGAGCCAGTGACTCCAATTCTTGGTGCATGTGCACATGAGGACCCTGATTCTCAGCGAGAAGCCACACAAGGCAACAGAAACTTTGATACTCTATTCTTGGTGCAGACACAGGCAAACTCTGACTCCTAGCACACGCTAGGGGACTCATTTTTGGCACAAGCCAACAGCGCGGTGCAGGTGGAATCCCTGATTCTAGGTGCACACATGAGACCACACTGAATGCTGGTAACACTGACCCTGGGCAAACCTAGTTCCCACCAACTCATGGCAGCCACATGTCCTAGTGTCGGAGCACTTCAGTGACACTCGGGTGGTGCAAAGTTCCCACGGCACACGGTCTAGGTCCACACAACTCGAAATTTGAAATTTTTGGTGAGATGACACAATCCCCAGAGGAAAGAAAATGAGAGGTTACCAAGAAGGAAATTAGTGAAATTGAAGCATGCAATATGACCGAAAAAAAATTCAGAGCAATGGTTATGGAATTTATATATTGGATGGATGAGAAAATCAACAACCTATGCAAGAATCAGGAAGAAATGAAAAGTGATATAGCTATAATCAAAAATACCATGGAAAGTTTCAACAATAAGACTAGAAGAGCAGAGGACCAAATTAATGAGTTAGAAGATCAGGTACAGAAACAAGCTCAAGCTGGAGAAAAAGATTAAAAAGCAGAAGGAAAGCCTAAGGGAGCTTTCGGACAACATGAAACAAAATAACATACATACAATAGGGCTGCCAGAAGGACAAGAAGAGCAGCAAGGATTAGAAAATCTATTTGAAGAAATAATGACAGAAAACTTTCTAGATATGGAAAAGAAAAAAGTTACACAAGTACAGAGAGTCCCAAGCAGGATCAACCCCAAAAGACCCACACCAAGGCACATCATAATTTCAATGGGAAATATCAATGACAAAGAGAGAATCTTAAAGGCTGCAAAGAGAGACAGAGAGTTACCTACAAAGGAACCCCCATCAGATTATCAAATGATTTCTCAGCAGAAACATATCAAGCTAGAAGGGAATGGAAGAATGTATACAAAGTGTTGCAAAGCAAAGGACTGAATTTAAGAATACTATATCCAGCAAGACTATCAATCAAAACTGAAGAGGGAAATCAGGAGTTTCACAGACAAAAAAAAAAAAAGCTAAGGGAGTTTATTACCACCAAACCAGCAATGGAAGAAATGCTAAAGGGAATACTGTAAAAACAGAAGAAATAAACAGGTAAGAAGGAACACAGACACAAATAACAAATATAGATAGACTATAAACAAGTACCTTTCAGTAACAACTTTAAATGTAAACAAACTAAATGCTCCAATCAAAAGACATCGAGTGGCTGAATGGATAAAAAAAACACAACCCATATATATGCTGTCTACAAGAGACCCACCTCAGAACAAGGGACTCACACAGTTTAAAAGTGAAGGGATGGAAAAATATCTTTCAGGCAAATGGAAATGAAAAAAAAGCTGGAGTAGCAATACTTATATCTGACAAAGTAGACCTCAAAGTGAATGCCATAACAAGAAATAAGCAAGGTCACTTCATGATACTAAAGGGATTGATATAAGAGGTACAACTGATAAACATATATGCACCCAATGCAGGATCATCCAAATACATAATAAAATCCTGGAAGATATCAAGGGAGAGATTGACAACAATACATACAATCATAGTAGGGGATTTTAATACACCACTGACATCAATGGATAAATCCTCTAGACAAAACATCAGCAAAGACACAGCTATCCTAAATGACTCACTGAATAAGATGGACTTAACTGACATCTTCAGAACATTTCACCCCAAAGCTACAGAATATATGTTCTTTTCAAGTGCACATAGGACATTTTCAAAAATAGACCACATATTGGGTCACAAGCAAAGTATCCCCAAATTCAAGAAGATTAAAATCATACCAAGCATCTTCTCAGATCATAATGCCATAAAATTAGAAATAAAGTACCATAAAAACAATCCAAAATTCTAAAACACTTGGAAGGTGAATAGCATGCTATTAAATAAACACTGGGTTACCAAAGAGATCAAAGAAGAAATTAAAAGCATTCTGGACACTAATGACAACAAAAACAAAATAATCCAAAATCTATGGGACATAATGAAAGCAGTCCTGAGAGGGAACTTTATAGCTCTACAGGCCTACCTCAAAAAAACAAGAAAAAATTGTAGTAAATCATCTAACCCTACAACTCAAAGAATTAGAAAGAAAGCATCAAGAAAAGCCCACAGTGAGCAGAAGGAAGGAGATATAAAGATCAGAGCAGAAATTAATGATATAGAGACCAAAAAAAAAAAAAAAACAATATAAAAGATCAATGAAACCAAGAGCTGGTTCTTTGAAAGGATAAACAAGATGGATGAACCTCTAGCCAGCCTTACCAAGAAGCAAAGAGAGAGGACTCAAATAAACAAAATCAGAAATGAGAGAGGTGAAATAACAACAGACCCCACAGAAATACAAAAGATTGTTTAAAAAAAAATATTACGAACAACTCTACTCCAACAAACTAGACAACTTGGAGGAAATGGACATATTCCTAGGAAAATACAACCTTGCAAAACTCAATTAGGAAGATTCTAAAAATTTCAATAGGCTAATAACTATGGAAGAAATTGAAGCAGTCATCAAAAAGCGCCCAGCAAACAAAAGCCCGAGGCCAGATAGTTTCACAGGGGAGTTATACCAAACATTCAAGGAAAAACTAAAACCTGTCCTCCTCAGACTATTCCAAAAAACTCAAAAAGAAGGAACACTTCCAAGCTCATTCTATGAAGCTAGCATCACCCTAATACCAAAACCAGATAAAGACAACACAATGAAAGAGAATTATAAGCCAATATATCCCTCATGAACATAGAGCCAAAATCCTTAACAAAATTCTAACAAATCAGATCCAGCAGTACATCAGAAAGATCATATACCATGACCAAGTAGGATTTATCCAAAGGATACAAGGATGGTACAATATCCGCAAATCAATAAATGTGATACAACACATAAAAAAATTGAGAGGTAAAAATCACATAATCATATCAACTTATGCAGAAAAAGCATTTCACAAAATCCAACACCCCTTCTTGTAAAAATTCTCAGCAAGGTGAGAATAGAAGGATCATACTTCAATATAATAAAAGCCATATATGAAAAACCCACAGCCAACATCATACTCAATGGACAAAAGCTAAAACCATTTCCTCTAAGAACAGGAACAAGATAGGGATGCCCTCTCTCACCATTCCTGTTCAACATAGTACTGAAAGTACTAGCCATTATGATCAGACAAGAAGAAGAAATAAAAAGCATCCAAATTGGGGAAAAAAAGAAGTAAAACTGTCCTTATTCACAGATGACATGATATTGTACATACAAAACCATAAAGACTCCATCAAAAAATTATTAGACTGAATAAGTGAATTTGGCAATGTAGCAGGATACAAATTAATGCCAAGAAATCTATGGCATTTCTTTATACCAATAGTGAACTTACAGAAAGAGAGTCTAAAAAGCAATCCCATTTACCATCACACCAAAAAAATTAAGATACCTAAGAATAAACTTAACTAAGGAGGTAAAAGACGTATATGTGAAAAACTACAGGACACTGAAAAAAGAGATAGAGAAAGACATAAACAGATGGAAGAACATATGCATTGGTAGAATCAACATTATTAAAATGTCCATACTACCCAAAGCAATTTATAGATTCAAAGCACTTCCCATTAAAATACCAATGGCATATTTCACAGATCTACAATGAACTTACTAAAAATTCATCTGGAATAAAAAAAGACCCCTAATAGAAAGAAGAACAAAGTAGGTGGGATCTTAATACCAGATATCAAGCTCTATTACAAAGTCACTGTCCTTAAAACAGCCTGGCTTAAGAACAGACATATAGATCAATGGAATAGAATGGAGAACCCAGAAATTGACCCACACTACTATGCCCAATTAATATTTGACAAAGGAGGCATGAACATAAAATGGAGTCAAATCAGTCTCTTCAACAAATGGTGTTGGAAAAATTGGACAGATACATGTAAAAATAGGAAATTAGACCACTAACTTATACCATACACAAAAATAAACTCAAAATGTATAAAGGACTTAAACATAAAATGGAAAACAATAAAAATACTAGAGAAATCCATAGGCAGAGAAATTTCATTCATGTGCCGAAGGAACTTCTTCATGATACTGCTCCTAGGACAATGGAGACTAAAGAGAACCTAAACAAATGGGACTACATCAAAATAAAAAGTTTTTGTACAGCAAAAGAAACCATCAACAAAACAACAAGAAAGCCCACTGCATGGGAAAACATATTTGCCAATGATATCAAAGATAAGGGTTTAATCTCCAACATTTAGAGAGAACTCATACAACTTAACAAAAGGAAGATAAACAATCCAATCAAAAAATGGGCAATGCACCTAATAGACACTTTTCAAAGGAAGACAGAAGGAAGGCCAAGAGATATATGAAAACATGCTCAAAGTCACTAATTATCTGAGAGGTGCCAATCAAAACAATAATGCAGTATCATCTCACACTTGTCAGAATGGCTATCATCAACAAATCAACAAACAACAAGTGTTAGCAAGGATGCAGACAAAATGGAACTCTTTTGCACTGCTGGTGGGAATGCAGACTGGTGCAGCCACTGTGGAAAACACTATGGAGTTTCCTCAAAAAACTAAAAATGGAGCTCCTATTTGACCCAGTGAATCCACTTCTAGGAATATATCCCAAGAAACTGGAAATAGCAATCAGAAAGGATATATGCACTCCTATGTTCATAGCAGCACAATTCACCAGAGCTAAGATTTGGAAACAGCCTAAATGCCCATCAGCAGATGAGTGAATTAGAAAACCATGGTACATCTACACAATGGAGTAATATCCTGCAGTAAAAAACAAGGAGTTCTTACCATTTGCACAGCATGGACAGAACTAGAGAGCATTATGCTAAGTGAAATAAGTCAGTCAGAGAAAGATAAATACCACATGATCTCACTTATTTGTGGAATATAATGAACAACATAAACTGATGAACACGGACAGATCCAGAGGCAGAGAAGCATTGATCAGACTGCCAAACCTCAGAGGGAAGGTAGGGAAGCGTGGGGGAAGAAAAGAAAGATCACCAAAGGACTTGTATGCATGAATATAAGCCTAACCAATGGACACGAACACCAAGGGGGTGAGGGCGTGAGTTGGGGGGAGGTTTGGAGGGTTAATGGAGGGATGAAGACACACATGTAATACCTTAATCAATAAAGAAATTAAAAAAAATAATTTTCTAGAAAAGGCTAATATATTTAGCAAGACCCTCAAGGATATGAAAAAGGACCAACTAGAAATTAAACATACACTGACTGAAATAAAAAATAATATACAGAGATCTAACAGCAGACTAGAGGATTGCAAGAATCAAATCAAAGATTTGAAATACAAAGAAGCAAAAAACACTCAACCAGAAAAGCAAAAAGAAAAAAGAATCCAAAAATATGAAGATAGTGTAAGGAGTCTCTAGGCAAACTTCAAGCGTACCATAATCAGAATTATGGTGCCAGAAGGAGAGAGAAAGATATTAAAAACCTATTTGAAGAAATAATAACTGAAAACTTCCTCCACCTGGTGAAGGAAATAGACTTACAAGTCCAGGAAGTGCACTGAACCCTAAACAAAAGGAATCCAAAGAGGGCCACACCAAGACACATCATAATTAAAATGCCAAGAGCAAAAGACAAAGAGAGAATATTAAAATCAGCAAAAGAAAAACAGTTATTCACCTACAAGGGAACACCCATATGATGTCAGTTGATATCTCAATAGAAACTATGCAGGCCAGATGGGAGTGGCAAGAAATATTCAAAGTGATGAATAGCAAGAACCTACAACCAAGAATACTCTACCCAGCAAAGCTATCATTCAGAATTGAAGGGCAGATAAAGACCTTCACAGATAAGAAAAAACTAAAGGAGTTCATCACCACCAAACCAGTATTATATAAAATGCTGAAAGCTATTCTTTAAGAAGAGGAGGAAGAAGAAAAAGGTAAAGATAAAAATTATGAACAACAAATACATATTTATCAACAAGTGAATCTAAAAATCAAGTAAATAAAAAATCTGATAAACAGATTAAACTGGTGAATATAATAGAATCAGGGGATAGAAAGGGAGTGGACTGATAATTCTTGGGGGGAAAGAGGTATGAGGATGTGGGAAGAGACTGGACAAAAATTGTACACCTATGGATGAGGACAGTGTGGGGGGAGGTAAGGGCAGAGGGTGGGGTGGGAACCAGGTAGAGGGTAGCTATGGGGGAAAAAAGAAGAACAATTGTAATAATCTGAACAACAAAGATTTATTAAATTAAAAAAATAAATAGCCCAGTGCTCTGCATGCCTTCCAACCCGGCCACTTCCCCGTGATCACACCCTCAGACTTGCCTTGCACACAGCATGGCCCCCAAATGCCCATCCTCAGTCCCTTGTCAGATGAAGAAACCGAAACTGGCAGCAGCCTCCAAGCCGGAGAAGAAGCCGACCCTCCAGACGTGCCGAAGGGAGAAAAAGAACAAGAAGCAATTGAACATATTGATGAAGTACAAAATGAAATAGACAGACTTAATGAACAAGCCAGTGAGGAGATTTTGAAAGTAAAACAGAAATATAACAAATTCTGCCAACCATTTTTTCAGAAGAGGTCAGAATTGATTGCCAAAATCCCAATTTTTTGGGTAACAACATTTGTCAACCATCCACAAGTGTCTGCAGTGCTTGGGGAAGAAGATGAAGAGGCACTGCATTACTTGACAAGAGTTGAAGTGACAGAATTTGAAGATATTAAATCAGGTTACAGAATAGATTTTTATTTTGATGAAAATCCTTACTTCTAAAATAAAGTTCTCTCCAAAGAGTTTCATCTGAATGATAGTGGAGATCCATCTTCAAAGTCCACTGAAATCAAATGGAAATCTGTAAAGGATTTGATGAAACGTTCAAGTCAAACACAGAATAAAGCCAGCAGGAAGAGACAGCATGAGGAACCAGACAGCTGGGTAGAGTATTCTTGGTAGAGTATTCTTTACCTGGTTTACTGACCATTCTGATGCAGGTGCAGATGAGTTAGGAGAAGTCATCAAAGATGACATTTGGCCAAATCCTTTACAGTACTACTTGGTTCCTGACATGGATGATGAAGAAGGGGAAGGAGAAGATGATGATGATGATGATGATGATGATGATGATGAAGAAGAAGAAGAAGAAGAAGAAGAAGAAGAAGAAGAAGAAGAAGAAGA
>JAAGEH010000040.1:638156-1013272 GCA_011751065.1 Lasiurus cinereus
GAAGAAGAAGAAGAAGAAGAAGAAGAAGAAGAAGAAGAAGAAGAAGAGGAGGAGGAGGAAGAGGAGGAAGAGGAAGGGTTGGAAGATATTGATGAAGAAGGGGATAAGGATGAAGGTGAAGAAGATGAAGATGATGATGAGGGGGAAGAAGGAGAGGAAGATGAAGGAGAAGATGACTAATGAACACTGATGGATTCCAACCTTTTTTAATTTTCTCCAGTCCCTGGAAGCAAGTTGCAGTCTTTTTTTTTTTTTCCTTTTTCTTTTTTTCCCCCCTCTTGTGCTCAGTCGCCCTGTTTTTGAGGTCTCTTTTTCTCTCCTTTACACACCATGGTTCTCAACTTATTTGGGGGGAATGCACCTCGAGCAGAATACAGTGGGAAAAGAATCTTTGCCCCTTTCTGTTCCAAATTCATTTTTATCCCTTCCTGTCTCAAGAAAAACTTAATGGAATCAACACCACCGTGCTCTGTGGGAAAAAAGAAAAACCTTCTGCTCCCTTCAGCTCTGCTGGGAGCTGGAGGATGCTAGGCCCCTGTGTAGTAGTGCATTTCTAGCTTTTTTCCACCTTTCTCTGTATATTGGGCTCAGAGATCACACTGTGTCTCTATGTGAATATGGACAGTTAGCATTTACCAACATGTATCTGTCTACTTTTTCTTGTTTAAAAAAAAGAAGAAGAAAACTTAAAAAGAGGGGGGGATTATAGAAGGTGAGCAAAGGGTGGGTTTGAGATGGTTGGGTGGGTTAAGTGGGCATTTTGACAACATGCTTCTCCTTTGACATGTTTAATTGGGATGTTTAACGGACATCCTTGCAGTCTAAGATGACGCTTTTAAAATAAAATTATCTCCTAATGATGACTTGAACCCTGCCACTCGATGGGAGAATCAGCAGAACCTATAGGATCTTATTCGAAATTGACATTTCTCTATTGTAATTTTGTTCCTGTTTATTTTTAAAATTTCTTTTTGTTTCACTGGAAAGAAAAGATGATGCTCAGTTTTAAACGTTAAAAGTGTACAAGTTGCTTTGTTACAATAAAACTAAATGTATACACACAAAAATAAATAAATAAGTAAAAGTTAGATATTATTATTAAGCTAGATTTATTTTACATCTGGGAATCAGAATAAGCTACCCCTGTCCAACATATATACAGAGCACATATAAGGTTTTTGTGGATGAAAAGATGTCACATGCTAACCTGACAAGCTCAGAGAGGCCTGCGTGGCAACCTTGCAAACTCAGAGACCTAAAGTAACCACATCGGATGGTCTGAAATCAAAACTTTTTAACTGAAAGCAGTTTATGATGGTTAGTCATGTCCTGGGCCTGCATCTTCCCTGACAAAGGTCAATCTTTATTCTAAATGAGCTTATCTTTTGTCTTCTTGCATCTATGATAATATAGATTGTTGACTGTTAACTATCCTACACCCACCTAAGTAAAAGAAAATGTGTGTCTATCATTTGCCTTTGATTCAATCCCAGAGGTTTCCCAGCTTTGCTTTCTCTTGCCTTCCTAATTCATCACCCACGAATTTCATATCACTCCCTGATGTGTTACCTTTGATTCTGAGGTAGAAGTAGTAAAATTGCCATTTTTCCAAACCATTTCCTCAATCCATTGAGATTTTGTTTCCCAGAAATTGTTGGCAATTTGGCTCAAACTCATAAAAATTCTTACAGGTTTGGGCATTTCTTGTATCAATTTATGTATCAGATCTGACTATATCAATACACTGCCATTCTCACACCCCCAAAGGGTGGCCGAATCCGCACCAAGGAGTTGAACATCTTTTGGCCACCACCCCACCTTTACCCCTAGATAGGGGGGAAGGACCTGCTTCTTTCTAATCTCCCCAAGGAACCACTGGTCTGTTTCTAGCAGATTATTGGGAAGTGGGGGTAGAGGGGAGGCGGGTGAGAGAACCAATAAAGGAGAAAGTCCTCTGCTGGGCTCATGTGCAGTAGGAGCCAACCTGGTGACCATTAAGGGGGTGTATCTAACCTGGGGAGAAAACTCAATTAGATAAGGGAGGATTCAGGACATCAAGATCCAGGAAAGAGATTAGTCTGAAAGAAAGCTTATTTCTTCTCAAGCCTGTGGTCATATAATCAAACTTTAACAAAGCCCCATCTTGGTAGCATACCTTTGCTCATTTGCTTGGCCATTGGCCTGTGTTCTCTCTCTCTCCAGCAGCCGTATGGGCCCAAGCTTGAGTAGGCTTCAAGCGCAGGCCTGGGTGCACAACACAGAGCTGGTGAAAGTGTAGACAGGAACAGAGACTAAACTAGCCAGGCAGGGACAGAGACTGAACTGCACTGGGCTTTGGCATGGACTAAGCTAAATGACAGCAGCTTCAGATGCTCTGTCAGTGCTGGGCAATGGCACGCCATCTCTGGACTCTGGCCTTCCTTTTGGACTTGGAGAAGTCAAAGCTGGACTTATTCCACAGCCATATGGAACTAAGCCACTTGGTCATGGATAAGACACAAGGCACCCTGGGACAGTCCTTTGTGTTTGCTCCAACTCCAATAAATCTTACCGCTACTCCCCTTCCATCCTCCCAATGTGTGGGTCCCCAAAATGCTTTTCTTGTGACTCCATAGAAGAACCCCATGTCCACTGGCAACACTGATACTCAGTACTATTCTTCTAAACTCTGTGAATATAAATACAGTTATTGTGAGATTTAGCATAAGAAACATTCAAACCTGTAAAGAATTTTTGTGAGTTTATTTGAGCCTGTCAACAATTGCCAGGAAACAGAATCTCAATGCATTGAGACAGTGCTCCAGGCAATGGCAGTTTTTTCCTTTTTTTCTTTTCTTTTCTTTTCTTTTATTTATTGATTATGGTGTTATATATGTGTTCTTATTCCCTCCTTACTCCCTCCCCAAGACCCCTCATGCCCTCACCTTCCTGTTGTCTGTGTCCATTGGTTAGGCTTATATGCATGCATACAAGTTCTTTGGTTGATCTCTCCCCCTTACTCCCACCCTCCCCTACCTTCCCTCTGAGGTTTAATAGTCTGATCAATGTTTCTCTGTCTCTGAATCTATTTTTGTTCATCAGTGTATGTTGTTCATTATATTCCATAAATGAGTGAGATCATGTGATATTTATCTTTCTCTGACTGGCTTATTTCACTTAGCATAATGCTCTCCAGTTCCATCCATGCTGTTGCAAATGGTAAGAACTCCATTTTTACCACAGCATAGTATTCCATTGTGTAGATGTACCATAGTTTTCTAATCCAATCATCTGCTGAATGGCACTTAGGCTGTTTCCAAATCTTAGCTATGGTGAATTGTGCTGCTATGAACATAGGGGTGCATATGTCCTTTTTGATTGCTGTTTTCAGTTTCTTGGGATATATTCCTAGATGTGGGATGACGGGTCATATGGGAGTTCCATTTTTAGTTTTTTAGGAAATTCTATACTGTTCTTCACAGTGGCTGCACCAGTCTGCATTCCCACCAGCAGTGTACAAGGGCTCCTTATTCTCTGCATCCTCACCAGCACTTGTTGATTTGTTGATGATATCCCATTCTGACAGGTGTTAGATGGTACTACATTGTCATTTTGATTTGCAACTATCGGATAATTAGAGACTTTGAGCGTGTTTTCATATGCCTCTCGGCCTTCCTTTGTCTTATTTCGAAAATATCTATTTGAGTGCGTTGCCCATTTTTTGATTGGGTTGTTTATCTTCCTTAAATTGTATGAGTTCCCTATAAATGTTGGCAATTAAGCCCTTATTGGTGATAACATTTGCAAATATGTTCTCCCATACAGGGCTTTCTTGTTTTGTTGATGGTTTCTTTTGCTTTGAAAAAGCTTTTTATTTTGATGTAGTCCCATTTGTTTATTTTCTCTTTAGCTTTCATGAAGCAGTATCAGTGAAGAAATTGCTTCGGCATATGTCTGAGATTTTGCTGAATATGGATTCCTTTAGTATTTTTATTGTTTCCTGTCTTATATTTAAGTCCTTTATCTATTTTGAGTTTATTTTTGTGTATGGTGTAAATTGGTGGTCTAGTTTCATTTTTTGCATGTGTCTGTCCAATTTTCCCAATACCATTTATTGAAGAGGATGTCTTGACTATGATGGCAGTTTTTCAACTATTTTTATAAATTACCATCAAAGAAGGAGACATAAGTTGGTTACAAGTAATCCATTGGTGATAGATTGGAGATCCGGGAATGGATCAAAAGTAAAATGATAGACACATGCTTCTTTTACATAAGTAGGTACAGGATAGTTAAAAGTCAACAATTAACATGATAACAAATAACAATGAGGGAATTTGTGATCTCTGCCCTCGTGCCCTGGAGCATTGGTTGTGCCCTGAGAGGTCCAATAAAAAGGAAAGTTACAAGTTACCCTGACATTCCAAAGGTATATTTTTCCCAGATGCAAAAAGACAATAGGCTCAGTTTAAGATCAAAGTTTATCTTTGTCAGGGAATATACTGGCCTAGGATATGACTACCTACCCTAGACTGCTTTTTAATTTTAAAAATTTTAATTTAAGAGCATCCTTTCTGATTACTTTAGGTCTCTGAATTTGCAAGGCTGCAATCAGGACTACCCTCAACTAGTGAGGTTAGCATGTAGCCTCTTTTCCTTCACAGCTTCAAAGGAGATAATTTTGAAGATTCTTCAAGAGCAAGACATAAAATAGGCTCATAAAATAAAAAATGGATGTGCACTTGCCATTGTGGCCCTTCACCTCCCTAGCCCTGCTCTCTATTCTTCCAGAGCGCTTACCTTTACCTATTATGTGCATTTGCTGTCTGAGGCTTCCAAGAAGGTAGAGAGGGAGGGGTAAAGCAGTGACTAGGAGTTCAACTGACAAGCAATGTATACAAATTCAATTGTATACCCTTTGAAGAAGGAGCAAATTTAAACAGTATGAAAGAAGAGTCTGACTGTTTCATCCAATGAACATGGAATCCAAATCCCTAGTTCCAGACTTCACCGACAGTCTCAAATGGGGGAGGGGAGAAGTCATTCTGCAGTTAAGGTCTTCTCTAGGGGTCTTATTTCCCAGACCCTATCACAGCCTAAGCTTTTTGATTGTGCTTCTACTGTTTGAAGACTCTTCATTTCTGTCAACATTCTCTTTAAACCTGAGAAAGTTCCATCACATGCTCAATGGTAAAAGGATAGGAAAACCTGCAGAGTTGGAGCAGCTGAGAAACAGTCTCACTCCCTGACAAGGCCTTTCCTAAGGGACTAGGGCTATCTGGTTGACATGAGATATTCACTCACTTTATGTGCTGATTTTAGATCCTAACCCCCCAGTGAGAAATATGACACTTCTGTGATGACACTTCTGTGATTACACTCAAGTCTCTCTTTGCCAATCACTGCAGTGGACAAAAACAGCCAGATGGGTTTTGGATTTTGGTGTTCTTTTTAAACTGAATTTGGAAGGTTTCCTTGCATCAAGGTAGGCATGGGAGAGGCATCTGAGACTATTACCTACAGAGCAGCAGAAGATGGCATAATTGGAGGCTCGTGTCTGCCAATTATGAGGAACATGGCATATGTATTAAAAGCTATTGCTACATATTAAGCCACAGTGGCTTTAAATACAAAGCTCAAATCAAAGTCACAAGAGGTGATGATATAAATTGCAGATGTTGGCTTATTGTCAGGCAGCTTTCACTATAGCAACCACACAGTGGCATGTGTCTATGTGTAGATAGCTCATGATACTCCCTGCAACCCATAGCAGTGTCACGCCAAGATCACATAGCTGTTGCTGAAAACCTGAAGATGAGCATTTGCACTGAGTTTTATAATTTGTAAATTATTGCATGCTCCACTAAGCTCCATGAAGGCAGGAATTTTTGTCTATTGTTTTTCCCCATATTGTATTCCCAGTGTCTAGAAAAGAAACCAACATCAGAATCAATGTTCCATAAAAATATGTGTTGAGTGGATTCTCACCATAATCCTTTGAGATTGTGTTCCTATATTAAAGTTTGTAACATGGAGGTTTGCAACTTGTCTAAGGGGACTGTTTTAGGTGGGAGACAAGTTTGAAGGGAAGTTGGTGTGTCACTCTGGATCATGTAGAACTTGAGGTACTTGAGACACATCCAGTTGAAGATGTCAGCCTCCCACCCACTCATAAAGTACATCTTTATACCATTTTCTTATTTGGGGTAATTTTCACATGCTGCCTTGTTTTATAATGATATCTGTGTGGGCTTTACTCTTCTAACTAGTTTGTAACTTGGCAATAGAAAAAATAGTATAAAATTCTTTTTGTAGAGGAAACCAAGATGGTGGCATAGGTGAACACCTAAACTGCTGCCTTGCACAACAATTTCTAAACTACAACTAAAAGACAGAATGGACATCATCCAGAACCATAGGAAAGTTGGCTGAGTGGAAATTCTACAACTAGAAGGAAGAGAGGGGTTCACGGAGACTCAGAGGAGCTGCAAAAAGCTGAGGTACAGAGACGCGTGTGTGGAAAGAGCAGGCGCCAGAGTGTCTGGCTGGCTTCCTCTGGTAGGAGGGAGACATAGACTCCCAACTGCACTGAACCCCTTATCCTACGGCACTGAACCCCAGTTCTGGGCAAGACTTATACAAGGAGAGTCTGGACTGTGAAAGGAAATTTAGGGAGCCACGAGAGGGCAGAGGTCTGGGGGCGTGCACACCACTACACGCAGAAGACAGACTACTGATTGTGCCACTGGCTTTCTCTAGTGGACGAGAGACAGAGCCTCCCAACTGCTCCACTTCTAATGGCACTGAGCCCCAGTTTCGGGCGAGACTCTGGGGGCGCAGACTCATACAGGTGCCAGAGCACAGGGGAGCTAGAAATGCAGTGGTCTAGAGGCACGCACGCATGTGTACACAGAGATGGCTCCAGTGATTACCGAGAGACACTTGAGACCCAGGGGCTGCGTAGGGCAGGGCTGACTGGAAGACAAGGCACTCTGAGACTTTACCCCATCCAAGCTCAACAAAGAGGCTTCTGCAGTTTTGCAAGTCTTATATTATAAGGCTGATTCCAACACAGAAGTTCTCCCAGCATAGTGAAAATGCAGAGACAAAGGAACAGATCACACAAAAAAGAAATGGAGGAAAACAAACGATTGGATATAGAGTTCAAAACCACAGTTATAAGGTTTTTTCAAGAATTTCCTAGAAAAGATGGATAAATTTAGCAAGACCCAAGAGGAGATGAAAAAGGATCAACTAGAGATGAAAAAGGACCAACTAGAAATTAAACATACACTGAATGAAATAAAAAATATTATACAGAGATCTAACAGCAGACTAGAGGAAGGCAAGAATCAAGTCAAAATTTGAAATACAAAGAATCAGAAAACACTCAATGAAAAAGCAAGATGAAAAAATAAGAAAAAAAATGTGAAGATAGTGTAAGGAGCCTCTGGGACAACTTCAAGCATAACAACATCAGAACTATGGGAGTGCCAGAAGAAGAGAGCGAGCAAGATACTGAAAACCTATTTGAAGAAATAATGACTGAAAACTTCCCACATCTGGTGAAAGAAATAGATTTACAAGTCCAGGAAGCACACAGAACCCCAAATAAAAGGAATCCAAAGAGGGCCACACCAAGACACATCAAAATTAAAATACCAAGAGCAAAAGACAAAGAGAGAATATTAAAAGCAGCAAGAGAAAAACAGTTAATTACCTACAAGGGAGCACCCATACGATTGTCAGCTGATTTCTCAAGAGAAACTATGCAGGCCAGACAGGAGTGGCAAGAAATATTTAAAGTGATGAACAGCAAGAACCTACAACCAAGAATACTCTACCCAGCAAAGCTATCATTCAGAATTGAAGGGCAGATAAAGAGCTTCACAGAGAAGAAAAAGCTAAAGGAGTTCATCACCACCAAACCAATATTATATGAAATGCTGAAAGGTACTCTTTAAGAAGAAGAAGAAGAAAAAGGTAAAAATAAAAATTATGAACAACAAATACATATCTATCAACAAGTGAATCTGAAAATTAAGGAATTGAAGATTTGATCAACAGAATAAACTGGTGAATATAATAGAATCGGGAGCACAGAAAGGAAGTGAACTGACAGTTCTCAAGGGGAAAGGTGTGAAGGGGGTGCAGGGAGAGAGTGGACAAAAGTCATACACTTATGGATGAGGACAATGCGGGGCGGGGGGGAGGTAAGGGTAAAGGAAGGGGTGGGAGGTGGATGGAGGAGAGCTATGGGGGATAAAAAGAGGAACAATTGTATTAATCTGACCAATAAAGATTTATTAAATTAAAAAAAATTCTTTTTGTAGCCCTATGGGACCTACCTTACCTTAAGGCTATCAGAGGTAGCAGATGCTTAATTTATGCAATATATCCAAAATACCTCTAGCAATAACTCTTCAATATGTTCACTGGCCCACCTCCTTTCCTTCGTGAACACACAGCAAATGTATTTGCTAATATTATTTGAAGGTTGGTGTGACCATGTAACTGAGTTCTGGATAGAATGATGGTAGAAGAGCCCTTGTGGTCTCCAGGTTGGTCCATGAAACTCCTGCTTAATCCTCTACACAAGCTTTTCTCTTATTTTCCCCCCTGCCAGAACCAGGGAATTCAGAGGGGAACTTCAGGGCCTTTGAGAATGGCAGAACCTGAAGAAGCACAGACCATAGATACCCCTGACCTTCCCTGAACTATTATGTGAACAAAAAATAAATTTCAAAACCAGTGAGATTTTTTGGGATTATTTTTTATAGCAGCTAGCCTTTCCTGACTCATACTAAAAAGTTCTGAATGCTTAATTTGTGATTCCTAAAAAGTGTTCTTTCCTATTAGTTATCATGAGACTTAAATGAAGATCACATTGATTGTGCATGCAATTAGAGCAAGAAGGACTTCAAGTTAGAAGCTGGACTAGGTCCACATACAGTTTTCCCTATAATAACCCTTTTAAATCATATTAGATGGTAAAAGTCTTGCTATAACGATTATTCCTTGTTTCTCCTTGTATCTTTAGCACAATAGAGTCAATAGATATGTGGTAGATCAATTAACACCCACATATTTATTGTGTTCCAATTCCTACCAATTATTTGAATATTTCAAAGTTTAAGCATTTGGAGAAAAGTATGTTTTCTTCCAGGTAGCAATAAGTCTTAAAAACAAAAGCTTCATCCCTATGATGGAAATCAACCCTTTACTTTCCCAAGAGTTTTTTATTTACCTTAGCCAGTAGAGGATTAAGTCTTCTTTCATTTGTTCACTGTTATTCCCTAATCAGCCTAGAATCTCCAACCATGGTATGAGAGCACCATGTCTGATTTGTACTCCACTGTGCAAATCCAAGGATAGTTTTGATCCCCAGTGAAGCCAGGCAATTAAAACTTAAAAATAAAATCAGTCAGCTAGTGTCCATGCCCATTAGTTTATCAGTAAAAACCAGAAGTGTGTATGAAAAAGAAAACATCTCAATCATTAAGACCATAAAAGAATTATAATTTGCTACTTGATAGCATTCTCAGGAAATGAGGCAGTGAAAGCTCAACTGGGAAGATCAATGTCACTTGAGTAACTGGCTTTTGATCTCAGCTACCACTGGGACTGCCATTAAAGCAAGGCACCAGAAGTGCTACTTCTTGTCTGCTGCCACATTTTTACTCTGAAAAAATAAAGACAAGCTAAAACCAGTTTGGTTCAGTGAATAGAGCGTCAGCCTGCAGACTGAAAGGTCTCAGGTTCAATTCCGGTCAAGGGCACCTACCTTGGTTGCAGGCACATTCCCAGTAGGAGGTGTGCAGGAGGCAGCTGATCAATGTTTCTCTCTCATTGATGTTTCTAACTCTCTATCCCTCTCTCTTCCTCTCTGTAAAAAATCAATTAAAAAATATATTTTAAAAATTATTTTTAAGAAAAGTCAAGACAAGTCTGGTTGGATCAGAAGTTTCATCTTTCCCTGAAAGCAAAGGAAACACCCAAAGTTACCACACTCTACTCTATCATTTCCACAACTCCATAGCCCTAGTGCTCCATCTTACAGTTAGGAACACCTTCTTCCAGAGATAGTCATCAGCTCCAAGCATCTTCAAAAGAGTGGTTCTATACTTTTTTTTTTATAGGTATGGGCAGCAGAAAATGGGGAAAGGCATCAAACCATATTCATAGCATTAAATGCAGACAACTGTTGGGCCTACTGAACAATCAAGAAACAAGAGAGCGAGAAGGGCCATTACTGTACCTGACCCAGCCTGAAGGTCCTTCCTAGGACAGTCTGAGAGAGGGGTTCTATACATTTTAATTTAAACTTTTTTACATATTTATCACATCACCCATCTACAGATGTAAAAGCCCAGCGACCAAATGGCTGATCAGTCGCTATGACATGCACTGAGCACCACAGGGCAGATACTCAACATAGGAGCTGCCCCCTGGTAGTTAGTTGTCAGAAACGGACTGTTGCCCCCACTAGCAGAAATGTAAGGACAAGGAACTCTGAAGGCTGGTTAACCTTGGAAACTCTGAAAGGCCAGAGCCACCCACTCACTATCTAGTTGAAACAGTGGTAGCTGAAGCAACTTCCACCAGTCAATCTTATGTAAATCCTTGCTGATTGTCTATTACTGAAATTGCCTGCTTCTATGGGTGGATCCCAAACCTTAATAAAAGAGATAGCAAGGCCGGAGTGGGGCATAGTCTTTCCCCTAGAGGTGGGCTTCCACTTGGGCCCCAATCTCACCAAATTAATCCTTCTCTAGTCTCTTTCTTTTGTGTGCAGCCTCCTCCAGAACCTGAACCCTGAACCTGAACTCTGAACCATGCAGGATGTGAAAGGGGTTCCCATATTCAGTGAGCTCCCATAGTGGGAGCAACCACTCAGAGGGTGGGTCCACAGCTACTGGGCTGACCAGGATGAGTAGTGCTCCCACTCTGGGCCGAACCCCACAGGCCATGCCCCCCCACCAGTGAGACAATCCATCCACCAGGTCTCTAATTGGAAAATAAGATCCATGAGACAAGGGACTTTACCTCTCTATCTCCACGTGTAGAACAATACCTAGGAGATACAAAATAACTATATTTTGAGTGACTCAATTTGTACATGAGTGAATTTGCTTCATCAGCCCTCTATACACTGGCTCTGTGCTGAAATGGCCTGACTTCATATTACAACATTTGCACTCTTGTTGTTATTCCATAATTTTGTTATTCCACAATAACTTAAGCCAGGGATTTTCAACCAATGTGCCACAAGAATTCTAAAACATTTCATACCTGACTATTTAGTCATGGAAATTAACCTCTTTTCATTTAGATTATCAATTTTTTTAAAAAGACAACAGCCAACATAGCAATAGCTATCTGGTGTGTGCCCTGACTAGTTTGCTCATTTGATTGGAGCACTGTCCATACATCAAAAGGTTGTGGGGTTGATTACCAATCAGGGCTCATACGGGAGGCAACAGATCAATGTTGTTCACATCAATGTCTCTCTCTGTCTCCCTTTCTCTCTCAAACTAGGTGAAAACCTATTCTCAGGTAAGGATTTAAAAAAAATTAATGCCAAGACCGGTTTGGCTCAGTGGATAGAGCGTCGGCTTGCGGACTGAAAGGTTCCAGGTTCGATTTCGGTCGGGGGCATGTACCTTGGTTGCGGGCACATCTCCACTGTGGGGCGTGCAGGAGGTGGCTGATCGATGTCTCTCTCTCATCGATGTTTCTGACTTTCTATCTCTCTCCCTTCCTCTCTGTAAAAAATCAATAATATATATATATTTTTTAATTTAATTATTCCTATTTTTTGTCAAGTTGACAAAAAATACACTTTTTGATGTGCTATAGAATTATTTTAAAATAAGTAAACATAATATTTTATTTTTTTAAATAAATCTTTATTGTTCAGATTAGTACAGTTGTTCCTCTTTTTCCCCCCATTGCTCCCCTCCACCCAGTTCCCACCCAGTCCTCTGCCCTTACCCCCACCCCCACTGTCCTCATCCATAGGTATATGATTTTTGTCCAGTCTCTTCCTGCACCCCCAAACCCCTTTCCCCTCAAGGATTATCAGTCCAATCCCTTTCTATGCCCCTGATTCTATTATATTCACCAGTTTATTCTGTTAAACAGATTTTTAAGTCACTTGATCTTTAGATTCACTTATTAATCGATATGTATTTGTTGTTCATCATATTTATCTTTACCTTTTTCTTCTTCCTCCTCTTCTTAAAGAGTACGTTTCAGCATTTCATATAATACTGGTTTGGTATTGATGAAATCCTTTAGCTTTTTCTTATCTGTGCATCTCTTTATCCAACCTTCAATTCTGAATGATAGCTTTGCTGGATAAAGTAATCATAGTTGAAGATTCTTTCCATTCATCGCTTTGAATATTTGTTGCCACTCCTTCTGTCTTGCATAGTTTCATTGGAGAAATCAGCTGAAAGTCATATTTGTGCTCCCTTGTAGATAGCTGTTTTTTTCCTTGCTGCTTTTAATTTTTCTTCTTTGTCTTTTGCTCTTGGCATTTTGATTATGATGTGTGTTGGTGTGGTCCTCTTTGGATTCCTTTTGTTTGGTATTCTATGGGCTTCCTGGACTTGTAAGTTTATTTCCTTCACCAGGTGGAGGAAGTTTTCTGTCATTATCTCTGCAAATAGGTTTTCAGTACCTTGCTCTCTCTCTTCTGGCGCCCCCATAATTCTGATGTTGGTACGCCTGCAGTTGTCCTAGAGGCTCTTTACACTATCTTTATATTTTTGGATTCTTTTTTTCTTTTTTCTTTTTGTTTGGGTGCTTTTGCTTCTTTGTATTTCAAATCTTTGACTTGATTCTTGCAATCCTCTAGTCTACTGTTAGATCTCTGTATATTATTCTTTATTTCAGTCAGTGTATGCTTAATTTCTAGTTGGTCCTTTTTCATATTCTCAAGGATCTCACTAAATTTATTGGCAGTTTCTGGAAGATTCTTGAAAAACCTTATAATTGTGGTTTTGAATTCTATATCCAGTGTTTGCTTTCCTCCATATCTTTCATTTGTGATGTTTCTTTGTCTCTGCATTCTGGCTGCTTCCCTGTGTTGACAGAGTGGCTTTGTGTGCTAGATGTTTTATAGGGCCCAGTGACTCAGCCTCCCCAGTTACCTCAGATGAACACTCTTGGTGTACCCCTTTGTGGGCTGTGTGCACAGTCTTGTTGTAGTTATGCCTTGATTGTTGTTGGTATCACTGGGAGAAATTGACCTCCAAGCCAGTTGGCTGTGAGGTTCAGCTTTGTCTACAATGGGAGAACTTCTATGCTGGAGACACCCTTATTAGGCAAGACTAGCTTCAGTGGGGCTTTGGTGCTCACTGAGTCTGCCCCCTGAGTGTGTCCCTTATGGGTCTGAGGAATTGTAATCTGAATGGTCCCACTCTGACCACTGGGTACCCTGGCTCTTGGATCTCAAAGGAGGTGCAAATTCAGCCTCTGCCTAGGCCACCTAGTCAGAGCTATGGAGAAATCTGCAGACTCCTCTTCCTTGTTTGGGGTTTGGAGATGCCCAGATGAGGCCCAGCTGTGAAGCAATGCAAGCTCTGCCGTGGGGCCTTGGGCCTTGGGCCTTCTTTTGGATGTTCTGGGTCTCTCTGAACCAGCTGCAGTTTGTTAGCTAATTTTAGATTGCAAAGGACCAGGCCATTCATATACAAAAGCCTCTGCGCACAGCTTGTGTGGGGCGGGGTCTCCAGGTGGAGCAAAGAGCAATGGCTGACCATCGGCCCTGACCTAAGGAGGCCTTCAGGTCTCAGTGTCCCTCGATAATCGCTGCAAGCACCTCTGAGAGAAAGATGCCCTCAAATTCTACCTGAAGCCAGACAGTCCAGTTTCTCCCTCTATGAGTCTGGGGCCCCAGAGTCTCACCCAGAACTGGAGTTCAGAGCAGTTGGGAGCTCCTGTCTCTCTCCCAATTGAAAAAGACAACAGCGTATTCAGTAGCCAGCCCTTTCCACATGCACACACCTCCGTACCTCTGAACTTTACTTCCACACCTCCACTGAATCTCAGTGTGCTTTTCTGTTCCCTTCTACTAAAATTTCCACTCACCCAGCCTTCCTGTGGTTCTGGATGATATTTGTTTTGTCTTTTAGTTGTAGTTTTGAAATGGTGTGCGAGGCAGCAAGTTCAAACCTATGCCACCATCTTGGTTTCTTGTGCTACAGAATTTTAGTAATTAGTTTGTGTCCAATGCGATAAAAAAGGTTGAAAATCACTGACTTAAGAACTATCTGTCAAAATCCATATTATTAAACAATTGAAATTCACCATGCTATTTCAATATACTGTCTTTGTCATTACCAAGAGATGTTGACAGTTCCAAGAAGTGGGAAACCAGAAATCAACAGATCCTTGTTATTGATAGCATGTGAGATTATTTGTGAAATCACACATAAATTGATCTCAGAGGAGCCCAACTCATTTTGGTAGAGCCATAAGGGAAATCATCACCCTAAAACCTCCAAAACTGGTATTTATTTATGGCAGGAACACAAGCCTGAGTTAGGCTGATATTATAATGTCTTTGGGGTTGCTATTTTAAAAATAAAGAAGTGAAATGCAAGGTACATCTTGAATTTTAGTACATACCAAACTTCCCTTTATGGAGGCTGGACCTATTTATATTAGTAGACTATTCGGTAGAAAGACAAATATGAGAGAGTGAAAAGTGAAATACGACAATATAAGATGATTAAAATAATAAAGTGTTTATCTTGTGATCTTTCAGAAAAAATGTTGGCTGTGTTGCAAATGAAATAAACTTGGAAATGTTTAGAAATTTAGAATGGGGATGAGTCAGGAAATAATAATTTCTTGTGGAAACTGTAGTGATTTCCAGAAAGAGGAATCAAAGCAAAAAAGGGAATTGATAATATTACTTCTATTTTATATTGTGGGAAAGATCACAATTGTTGCTCAAGAAGGTACTGTGAGACTTGGGATAAAGAGACTCCAAGGGACCCAACCAGAAGTCATATTCAGACCCAAGAGAAATGACAAAGAAGGCAAAGCTGGTCTAGCTCACCATGTTTAGATTTGTGAATTGTCACCTTCAGTGCCTCCTACAAATATATATTAACATGAGCTGAAAGTGCCTCGGAACTTTGTTAGAATTTGAATGATAATCAAGGCCTTATTCTAGTAGATACAGAACTCTAATTATATTTTGGTTACTTTCATTATATGCCTTTACGAAGTATACCACAAAAACTTGGACTCATAAAAAAACAGAAAATAGAGTCTAGCCTCATTATTCGTAGATATTGAACTTGCAAATTTACCTACTTCCTAATATTTATTCATTAATATGCAAACCTTATTCATAACTCTAAAATCAATACTTGCAGAAATTTCATAGTCATGTGCAGACATGCTCAGAGAAGTGAAAAACTCGAGTCATCCCAAGTACACACTCCCAGCTGAGGCTGAACAAGGCAATAATGTTTTATCTCTCATAATGTAAACAAGTGTTCTTCCCACACTCTATTTAGTGTCACATTTTTCTAATTAGCATTTTTTTTTTGGTGATTTTAACAAGAAATGGCCATCAACAGTAGTGCTAAAGAGCTGTCTCATATTCCTAAGCTCAGACAGCTGTGATGGGCCTTAACAATCTATAAAAAAAGTGTCCTTAAACTGTTGCCTATTAAGTATGAGATATCTAGATAGAATTTTCTGCCTCTATCCAGCAGTGATTTTTTTTTTCTCCCAACAACATTTACACATGCACCCTCTTGGTAGTTACCAAAATGTATATGTGTGTCTTACTTCTATTGGTAGATTGCAAACTTGATAGTAAGAGGTATAGTGTGTAATTTATTTTTCTAGGCCTTATAGTGTCTATCTAGCATAAACCCTTGTGTGTAGGTGCTTAATTCATGTAATGCATTAAAGGAAGGAAGGATGGGTGGATAGATGGATAAATGGATGGATGGATGGGTTGGATGGCTTCAAGCAGTCTCAGAGATGTAAGGTGAAAAAAGAAAAGGAATATAAAAACAAAATCCAAGTAATAGAATTCTGATGTGATATTTGCTACCAGGAAACATTAGTTCTGTTTTATAGTTTGTTTAAATGTATAAACTGAGTGCCTTTCAGGGAATTTACTTTATCAAAGACATGAAAAAAATAGTCTTAAATTATGAAGTAACATGGATTTATGTAGCTGCTATGATACATTTTTACTTATGAAACACATTTAGGGTGATTCAACATTATTAGCGGAGTTAATAGCACTGAAGGTGATTTCTATGGTAACTCAGTACATTAATTCTGTGCACATTAATAATTCAAGAGATAATTTTTCAAGCTCAAAACTCACAGCTGGTAAAAGTTAAAATATCTATTGAACAACTGAATTACCTATGCTGTTTAATTGGTAGCTAGGTTTCTGTGAAGGATTAATGCTTAGTTTATTCTTGTTGTTGATTCCTCTCTTGCACTCCCCCCTCCTAGCAGCTTCAGATCCCACTCCTAACAAGCCCCTTTCCAGTATGGATATACATTTCATAATAATAATTATTAAAGATATTAGGTTTTATTTGACAGGTCAGCAGGAAATAAACTGCTCACCTTTTGGAATCAATAGCCATTTAATACATCAGAAAAGCAATTAGCTAAACAGCAGCCTAATGGACAACTATCACCCACCTCTAAAAGGTAATTTATCACCTTTTAACTAGTAAAATGAGCTCTGAGGTTATTGCTAAGTATTATTTACAAAAAGAAACCCTTAATTTCCCAATAATTAAATACAACTGTTTCTCTTTAGTGTCAAAAGTAATATTTCAAATTCCTTTATTCCTCTACTCTTTTACCTCCTTCCCAACACAACTACTTTTTTAAAAATATATTTTATTGATTTTTCACAGAGAGGAAAGGAGAGAGAGAGTTAGAAACATCACTGAGAGAGAAACATTGAGCAGTTGCCTCCTGCACACCACCTACTGGGGATGTGCCCGCAACCAAGGTATGTGCCCTTGACCAGAATCGAACCTGGGATCTTTCAGTTCACAGGCCGATGCTCTATCCACTGAGCCAAACCGGTTTCAGCCACAACTACTTTTTACTTACCTTGAACAAGTTACAGAATTTCTCAGGAGCCTCTAGTCCAGCGGTTCTCAACCTGTGGGTCACGACCCCTTTGGGGGTCGAAAGACCCTTTCACAGGGGTCGCCTAAGACCATCAGAAAATGCAGACATTTACATCATGATGCATAACAGTAGCAAAATTTCATGGTTGGGGGTCACCACCACATGAGGAACTGTATGCAAGGGTCACGGCCTTAGGAAGGTTGAGAACCACTGCTCTAGTCTTATCAATACAATAATTTTACAAGGTTATTGTGTGTTTATGAGATAATATGTGCAAAGGCCAACATATAGAGGTTATCAATAAATATTACTTTGGGTAACAGATTGTGGGATTAAAGCTATGCCATTAGCTGATGTGATCACAAAGTTATCTATCTATATATAAAAAGCTAATATGCCAAGTGTCCAACCATCCAATCACTTCCTATGACATGCACTGTCCACTAAGGGGCAGACGCTCAACACAGGAGCTGCTGTGATACACACTGGCACCACAGACCTGGTCCCCACAAAGCAACACTTGGCTTCCTCCAAGTGGGACACAGGCCCTGCCATCACCTCAGATTGATACCCCACCAAATTGCAGCTGATGCTGCTGAGACCCTATAGCACATAATGTGGCCCAGATCCCAGGCCAGCCAAGCTCAGAAACGGTCACTGTGGACACCGGGTAATGACATCATATAGCAACACCTGGCTTCCTTTCCCTAGCGACGACTAGCCTCCTTGCAGTTTCTTTAACCCAGGAACACAACTTGGTTTATAGCTAGGTACAAATATTTCACACTTTAACCTAATGTCTGTGAAGCATTTTCCTGTTCCTCATCTCATTTGATCCTCACAGAAGTCCTGGAGTAGGTAGATAGGAGACTCACTAGAATCCTATTTTCTTTTCATTAGTAGGAAATTTAGAAAGTTTAGAAACCTGATCTGACTGAAAAGGAGTAAGAAATGGTAGGAGAGGAGAAACCAAGATGGCAGCATAGGAAAATACCTAAACTTGCTACCTTGCATAATAATTTCAAAACTACAAATAAAAGGCAAAAAGAACATCATCCAGAACCACAGGAAGGCTGGCTGAGTGAAAATTCTACAACTAGAAGGTGTAAATTTAGCCTCTACCTGAGGCCACCCAGTAGGAGCTGTCAACACAGGGAAGCAGCCAAAATGCAGAGACAAAGAAACAGGTCACAAATGAAAGATATGGAGGAAAGCAAATGACTAAATATAGAGTTCAAAACCACAATTATAAGGTTTTTCAAGAATCTTCTAGAAACCACCAATAAATTTAGTGAGACCCTCGAGGATATGAAAAAGGACCAACTAGAAATTAAGCATACACTGACTGAAATAAGAAATAATATACAGAGATCCAACAGCAGACTAGAGGATAGCAAGAATCAAGTCAAAGATTTGAAATACAAAGAAGCAAAGAACACTCAACCATAAAAGAAAAAAGAATCCAAAAATATGAAGATAGTGTAAGGAGCCTCTGGGACAACTTTAAGCGTACCAACATCCAAATGATGGGGTGCCAGAAGGAGAGAGAGAGCAAGATATTGAAAATCTATTTGAAGAGATAATGACAGAAAACTTTCCCCACCTGGTGAAAGAAATAAACTTACAAGTCCAAGGAACACACAGAATCCCAAACAAAAAAAATCCAAAGATTAAAATGCCAAGAACAAAAGACAAAGAGAGAATATTAAAAGCAGCAAGGGAAAAACAGTTAATCACCTACAAGGGAGCACCTATGTGACTGTTGGCCAATTTCTCAACAGAAACTATGCAGGCCAGAAGGGAGTAGCAAGAAATATTCGAAGTAATGAATGGCAAGAACCTACAACCAATATTACTCTACCCAGCAAAGCTATCATTCAGAATTGAAGGTCAGATAAAGAGCTTCACAGATAAGAAAAAGCTAAAGGAGTTCATCAACACCAAACCAGTATTATATAAAATGCTGAAAGGTACTCTTTAAGAAGAGGAAGAAGAAAAAGGTAAAGATAAAAATTATGAACAACAAATACATATCTGTCAACAAGTGAATCTAAAAATCAAGTGAATAAAAAATCTGATAAAAAGAATAAACTGGTGAATATAATAGAATCAGGGGTATAAAAAGTGAGTGGACTGACAATTCTTGGGGGGAAAATGGTGTGGGGGGATGCAGGAAGAGATTGGACAAAAATCGTACACCTATGGATGAGGACAGTGGGGGGGGAGGGTAAGGGCCGAGGGTGGGGTGGGAACCAGGTGGAGGGGAACTATGGAGTGGGGGAGAGGAACAATTGTAACAATTGAACAATAAAGATTTATTTTTTAAAAAAAGAAATGGTAGGAGAAGTAAAAAGAGAATCATCAATGATCAGAGAGTATCATTGATTGGCTCCCTCCTGCATGCCCCACACTGGGGATTGAGCCCAGAACCCGGGGATGTGCCTTGACTGGAAATTGAATTGTGTACTCCTTGGTTCATGGGTTGACACTCAACCACTGAGCCTTGCAAGCTGGACAAGATTATTATTTTTATTTTTTTTAAATATATTTTATTTATTTTTTACAGAGAGGAAAGGAGAGGGATAGAGAGATAGAAACATCGATAAGAGAGAGAGATCGATCAGCTGCCTCCTGCACATCCCACACTGGAGATGTGCCCGCAACCAAGGTATATGCCCTTGAGAGGAATCAAACCTGGGACCTTTCAGTCCGCAGGCCAGTTTTGGCAGATTATTTTTTAAAAATAAGCAGCTTTAATAGATAAATCAGGAAAATGAGGAAAAAAGAATATTATGGAGGCCTGCTTCTTATGAGGAAATTTACAGATTACTCTGGGCTTAAACAAATTAAAAATTTGTCCCATGAAGTCAGGTTATTACAGAAACATCAAATTAAATTTTGGATGGATTTGTAGCTCAGTCATTCAGGGTGAATTTCACACTTAATTTCTCTGGGCTTAATTATGAATTTCTAATACAGTTATAATTATCATAAATCTTAACTTGGCAATTGCACATATGCTCTTTTCTTAAAATATATTACCACAAGACTATAGCAAACATTTTCCTAAATATCCATGCTTCCTGGCCCTGGCCAGGTGGCTCAGTTGGTTGGAACATTGTCCCTTAGAACAAAAATTGATGCGTTTGATTCCCAGACAGGGCCCATGTGTAAATTATGGGTTTGACTCGTGGTTGCCATGTCTGGGAGCCAACCATTCTCTCACATTGATATTTCTCCCTCTCTCTCTAAAAATCAATAAAAACATGAGTGCCCAAAGTTATGGCTCATTTCTCTCGCTGTGACATTCCAAGGTCAGGAAGAAAAGCCTGATATCACTGCTCAGCACTAATAAACATCCCTTCATCATGTGTCAGTGGCTGCAGGAAGAAATACTATCAAAAGAGGTCTAGTTGGGAGCCTGAACTTCCACTCCCACCCATCCATAACAAGGTGCTCCTTTTCCTCAGATGTCCCCCGTCTGAATGGAGAACCTGGATTTTTACCTCCGCTTTGGTGGTAGTAGCAAGGCAATCCCGCACCCCTTTAACCATGGAGCAGGGACAGAGGAGACTCCTAGAACACAAGATTTAAATAACAAGATTTAAATGCAGGAAGAGACTGGACAAAAATTGTACACCTATGGAAGAGGACAGTGAGGGGGAGGGTAAGGGCTAAGGGTGGGGTGGTTACTGGGTGGGGGGAGCTATATAACATAATACCCATCATTTCCAGGATTCAAGGGAAAATCATTCACCATATCAAGAACCTTATAACATAATACCCATCATTTCCAGGATTCAAGGGAAAATCAGTCACCATACCAAGAACTAGAAATTTCTTAATTAATAAGAATATAAAAACAAAAGAGGCCAACAATAAGACGGCACTGACATTAGAAGTATTTTTTAAACTTTTTAAAATTGTTGATTTTAGACAGAGAGGAAGGGGGAGGGAGAGAGAAACATCTATTAGTTGTCTTCAATATGCAATGTGACCCAATCGGGGATCAAACCTGCAACCTTGGTATGTGCCTGTCCTGGAATTGAACCTGTGACTTTTCAGTGTATCTAAATTAAAATAAAAAATGAATGGATTCATAGAAGAATGGAGATAATAGAGGAAAGAATCAGTGAACTGAAAGACAGTATAATAAAAATTAATTAATCTTAACAGCAGAAAGGAAATGGAATTAAAGAACAAAACAAAACAATGAGCAGAGCTGCAGGGTATGATGAAATGATACAATATATCTCACAATTTTATCATGAAAGTGTCAGAAGTAGAGAAAAAAGGTGAATTGGAAAAGTGCTCAAAGAATTAATGGCTGAAATTTCCCAAACTTGGAAAAAAAATAGACTAATAGATTGAATAAGCTGATTAAAACTCAAACAGTATAAATGCTTCTTCCATAAGATCAAGGAACAAGACAAGACTATCAACTACAACCACTGTTATTCGATATGGTGGAAATCCTAGCCAGAGCAATAAGGCAAAAAAAGGTGGAAGAGTAGCGGGTAACCTAAGGTATATAGGCTGGAAAGACATAAATAAACTGTCCTTATTTGCAGGTGACATGATGGTCTACATAGACAATCCCAAGGAATCTGAAAATACACACACACACACACACACACACACACACACACACACAATCTAACAATAAATTCAGTATGGTCTCAGGACACAAGATAAATATACAGAAATTGTATTTCTATATACTGGCAATGAACATATGGAAACTAACATTAAAAGCACAATACCATTTTCAATAAATGAAAAAGCACATCTGAATAAATGTCGATGCATGCCATGTTTATTAATTGAAAAACTTGACAAAGTAAAGGTGTCAATTTTCTCCAAAATGATATAATGGTGTAAACAATCTCTATCAGAATGGCAGTGATATTTGTATAGAAATATAGATAAGATTATTCTAAACTTTACATGGAAAGGTAAATGAACTAAAATAGTAAGGAAAATTCTGAAAATTAAAAAAGTTGGAAGAATTACTCTTCTCAATTTCAAGATTTGTATAGTCACAGCAATCAAACAGTGTGCTATTGGCTGAGAAGTACATACAAAGATCAATGGAACAGAATAGAAACTTGAGAAATAAATCCATACAAGTACTAACTAACTGATTTTTTACAAAGGTGTAAAAGCAATTCAGAGAAGGAAGGATAGCCTTTTTAATAAATGGAGCTAGAGCTGTTTGACATCTACAGGCATACACACAACACATAAAGGAACTCAAACACTTCACATCTTATACAAAAATTGACTCAAACTTGACCATAAATTTAAATGTAAAACTATAAAATTTTAAAAGATATACAGGAGAAAATCAGGGCTGAGGGTTTGTTAAAAATTTTTAGACATAATACCAAAAACATAACCCCTAAAAGAAAATCTTTTTAATTTAATAATTCTTTATTGTTCAGATTATTACAATTGTTCCTCTTCTTTTCCCCCATAGCTCCCCTCCACCTGGTTCCCACCCCACCCTCTGCCCTTACCTCCCCACCACTGTCCTCATCCATAGCTGTATGATTTTTGTCCAGTCTCTTCCCACACACGCCACAACCCTTTCCTCCCAAGAATTGTCAGTCCATTCCCTTTCTATGCCCCTGATTCTATTATATTCACTAGTTTATCCTGTTCATCAGATTTTTTATTCACTTAATTTTTAGATTCACTTGTTGACAGATATGTATTTGTTGTTCATAATTTTTATCTTTACATTTTTCCTCTTCTTCCTCTTCTTAAAGAGTACCTTTCAGTATTTCATATAATATTGGTTTGGTATTGATGAACTCACCTGAGCTCACCTAAATATGGGACCCATTCTCTAAATCTGGGAGCTGTGAAGCTCTTTATCTGACCTTCAATTCTGAATGATAGCTTTGCTGGGTAGAGTAATCTTGGTTGTAGATTCTTGCTATTCATCACTTTGAATATTTCTTGCCACTCCTGTCTGGCCTGCATAATTTCTGTTGTGAAATATGCTGAGAGTCTTATGGGGGCTCCCTTGTAGGTAACAAACTGTTTTTCTTTTCCTGCTTTTAATATTTTCAGTTTGTCTTTTGTTCTTGGCATTTTAATTATGATGTGTGTTGGTGTGGTCCTCTTTGGATTTCTTTTATTTGGGATTCTCTGTGCTTCCTGGACTTGTAAGTCTATTTCTTTCACCAGGTGGGGAAAGTTTTCAGTCATTATTTTTTCAAACAGGTATTCAGTATCTTGCTCTCTCTCTTCTTCTGGCACCCCCATAATTCTGACATTGGTACGCTTGAAGTTGTCCCAGACGCTTCTTACATTATCTTCAATTTTTTTTTCTTTTTTCTTTTCCACTGGAGTGTTTTCTGTTTCTTTGTATTTCAAATCTTTGACTAGATTCTTGCATTCCTCTAGTCTGCTGTTAGGTCTCTGTATAATATTTTTTTTCTTTTTTAATTAAATCTTTATTATTCAGATTATTACATTTGTTTTTCTTTTTTCCCCTCCACAGCACCCAGCTCCCACCCTTCCCTCCCTCCCCTTGACCTCATCCATAGCTGTATGATTTTTGTCCAGTCTCCACCTGTATACCCCTTACCCCTTTCCCCCTGAGAATTATCAGTCCACTCCCTTTCAATGCTCCTGGTTCTAGTATATTCACCAATTTATTCTGTTGATCAAATTTTTAATTCACTTAATTTTTAGATTCACTTGTTGATAGATACATATTTGTTGTTCATAATTTTTTGACTTTAATCTTTTTCTTCTTCCTCTTCTTAAAGAGTACCTTTCAGCATTTCATATAAAACTGGTTTGGAGTTGATGAACTCCTTTAGCTTTTTCTTCTCTGTGAAGCTCTTTATCTGCCCTTCAATTCTGAATGATAGCTTTGCTGGATAGATTATTCTTGGTTGTAGGTTCTTGCTATTCATCACGTTGAATATTTCTTGCCACTCCCGCCTGGCCTGCATCGTTTCTGTTAAGAAATCAGCTGACAGTCGTATGGGTGCTCCCTTGTAGGTAATGAACTGTTTTTCTCTTGCTGCTTTAAATATTCTCTCTTTGTCTTTTGCTCTTGGTATTTTAATTATGATGTGTCTTGGTGTGGTCCTCTTTGGATTCCTTTTATATGGGGTTCTGTGTGCTTCCTGGACATGTAAGTCTATTTCTTTCACCAGACGTGGGAAGTTTTCAGTCATTATTTCTTTAAATAGGTTTTCAGTATCTTGCTCTCTCTCTTCTGGCACTCCCACAATTCTGATGTTGGCACGTTTGAAGCTGTCCCAGAGTCTCCTTACATTATTTTCACATTTTTGGATTCTTTTCTCTTCTTGCTTTTCCAGTTGAGTGTTTTCTGCTTCTTTATATTTCAAATTTTTGACTTGATTCTTGCCTTTCTCTAGTCTGCTGTTAGGGCTCTGTATAATATTTTTTATTTCAGTCAGTGTATGTTTAATTTCTAGTTGGTCCTTTTTCATCTCCTCTTGGGACTTGATAAATTTATCCATCTTTTCTAGCATATTCTTGAAAAACCTTATAAGCGTGGCTTTGAACTCTATATCCAGTCATTTTTTTCCCTCCATTTCTTTTGTTTGTGATCCCTTCCCTTGTCTCAGCATTTTCACTATGCCGGGGGAAAACTTCTGTGTTGAATTCAGCTTTATGATACCAGACGCAAAGCCTCAGAAGCCTCTGTTGAGCTTGGGAGGGGTGGAGTCTCAGGGCTTAAGGGACCGCCTTGCCTTCCAGTCGGCCCCGCCCTCCACGGCCCCTGAGTCTCACATGACTGGGTAATGGCTGGAGCGGTCCTTGTGCGCGCACCCGCAGTGCCTCTAACCGCTGCCTTTCCAGCTCCCCTGTGCACCAGGACCACACGAGTCTAAGTCTCCAGGGTTTTGCCCGAAACAGGGGCTCAGTGGAGTCAGAAGTGGCGCAGTTGGGAGGGTGTGTCTCCCGCCCACTCCCGAAAGCCAGCAGCACAATCAGCAGTCTGTCCTCCACGCAGTGCCTTGCGCGCCGCCACCAGCCCTCTGATCTTTTGCGACTCCCCTAAATTTCCATGCACTTCTCCCTTTTCACAGTCCAAACTCACCCTGTATGAGTTTCGGCTGGATCTGGTGTTTAGTGTCATAAGAGAAGGGGTTCAATGCCATTGGGAGTCTCCGTTTCCCTCCCGCCAGAGAAAGCCAGCCAGGTATTCCGGCACCCGCTCTCTCCGCGTGCGCGTCTCTGTACCTCAGCCCTTTGCAGCTCCTCTGGGTCTCCGTGAGCCCCTCTCTTTCCCTCTAGTTGTAGAACTTCCACTCAGCCAGCTTTCCTGTGGTTCTGGATGATGTCCGTTCTGTCTTTTAGTTGTAGTTTTGAAATTGTTGTGCGAGGCAGCAGTGTAAGTGTTTACCTATGCCGCCATCTTGGCTCTCCCCCTCTGTATAATATTTTTTATTTCAGGCAGTATATGCTTAATTTCTAGTTGGTTCTTTTTCATATCCTTGAGGGTCTCTCTAAACTTATCGGCCTTTTCTAGGAAATTCTTGAAAAACCTTATAACTATAGTTTTCAATGCTATATCCAGTTGTTTGTTTTCCTCCATTTCTTTCATTTGTGATCTGTTCCTTTGTCTCCACATTTTCACTGCTTCCCTGAGTTGGTAGAGTAGCTTTGTGTGTTAGTTGTCCTATATGGCCCAGTAGCTCTGCCTCCCCAGTTACTGTGGTGGACACTCTTGGTGCACCTCTTTGTGGACTGTGTGTACAGCATTATTGTATTTAAGTCTTGATTGTTGTTGGTATCACTGTGAGGAATTGACCTCCAGGCCAATTGGCTATGGGGATCAGCTGTTTCTATGCCAGGAGTACTTCTGTGTTGGAGTCAGCCTTATGAGACAAGACTTGTAAAATTGCAAAAGCCTCTGTGCTCAGCTTGGGTGGAGCAGAGTCTCAGGACTGAGGAGACAGCCTTGGCTTCCCATCAGCCCTTCCCTATAAGGCCCCTGGGTGTCAGTGTCCCTTGGTAATCATTGCAGCCCTCTCTGTGCACACTTGCGCACGTGCCTCCAGATTTCTGCCTTTAGTAGCTCCCCTGAGTTTCCGAGTGCTCCAGGGACCCATATGAGTCTGGGTCCCCAGATCTCACCTGAAACTGGGGGTCAGTGCAGTCAGAACTGGAGTTCAGCACAGTTGGGAGGTTTTGTCTTCCTCTTGCTAGGGAAAGCCAGCAGCACAATCAATAGTCAGTCCTATGAGTGTGCACTCGCACACATGCCTCCAGACCTCTGCCTTTTGCAGCTCCCCTGAGTTTCCATGCACTCCTTTTTCTGACAGTCCACATTCCCCCCATATGAGTGTTGGCTGGAACTGGGGTTCAGTGCAGTCAGGAGTTTCCATTTCCCTCCCACTAGAGCAGTGGTTCTCAACCTTCCTAGTGCCGCGACCCTTTAATAGAATTCCTCATGTTGTGGGTGACCCCCAACCATAAAATTATTTTCATTGCTACTTCATAACTGTAATTTTGCTCCTGTTATGAACTGTAATGTAAATATCTGATATGCAGGATGTATTTTCGTTGGTACAAATTGAACATAATTAAAGCATAGTGATTAATCACAAAAACAATATGTAATTGTATATTGTGAAATATTTATTTCTAATTACAAATAAATGAAATTTTGTCTTGAATCGTGGTGTAGCATGGGTAACAGTCTTCATATGACAACAGTAAACTACATTGCTACATTTTGCTACACCGAGGAGCGGTATGTTGGTTCCTAAGACCATGGGAAATAGGTGTTTTCCAATAGTTTTAGGCGACCCCTATGAAAGGGTCATTTGACCATCAAAGGGGTCGTGACCCACAGTTTGAGAACCGCTGCACTAGAGGAAGCCAGCCAGGAACTCCGCTGCCCATACTCTCCACGCGCATGTCTCTGTACCTCAGCTTTTTGCAGTTCCTCTGAGTCTCTGTGAGCCTCTCTCTTTCCTTCTAGTTATAGAATTTCCACTCAGCCAGCTTTCCTGTCCTTCTGGATGATGTCTGTTCTGTCTTTTAGCAATAGTTTTGAAATTGCTGTCCAAGGCAGCAGTCTAGGTGTTCACCTATGCCGCCATCTTGGTTTCTCTCTAAAACAAAATCTTGATAAATTAGACTTAAATGAAAAATATTTGCTCTATGAAAGATCCTGTTATTGTTAGGAGCAGAAATAAAATATTGGGATCAGCTATAATTATAAGAAATATTAATCACGCTCTGTTAGCCATGATTGTTTTGTTCCAATTAAAGCACATACTAACCTGGCTGGGAGTTGACCTGAGACCTGGGAGCTCACCTGAATATGGGGCTCATTCTCCACATCCGGGAGCTGCCTATTATCATGGAAAGATTAACAACCTTGTTGCAGAATCCAGAGTTACAAGCCCTTTGAAAACCCCTAGCCCTTTCCATACTCACAGGCCTTTGAAAATCCCCACCCTGCATTACTTATAAACTGTCCTTTGCATAACATTTTGCCTACTTCCCCATATAATCTTTATCCCAATACAAGCTGCTGGTTTATGGTGAGGGGAGAGCAGATTTTTGTGGATGACCAGCTGCTTTCCCAGACTGCCGGCATTATTGGAATAAATGCTCATATCTGCTGAATTGGCTCAAGCAGTGACAGGCAGCCCAGACTCATTGGTTATCTGGTTACATTCTGAGTTGCAAAGTCAAGCTAGATACTGAGAGAAAATATTTGGAAACAAGGGACTCATTTTTTTCCCTTCAGCTCAATTAGAAAATGGGCAAAGGATGTAAAAATGCATTTTACAAAAATGGTACACAAATGGCAAATAAACACATAAAAAGATGTGCAACATCACTAGCCACTACAGAAATAAAAATTAACACCACGTGAAATGTCACTATACACTTCTTTGGACAGTTAAAGAGAAAATGACAATACCAAATGCTGGTGAGGATGCAGAGTAACTGGGTCTCTCATATATTGCTGGTGAAAATGTAAAATGATACAGCCACTGTGTAAAATAGTTTTGCAATTTCTTTAAAAACTAAACTTAATGCTTGCCATACAACGTAGCAATTGCACTCTTGGGTATTTATCCCAGAGAAATGAAAACTTCTGTCACAAACACCTATACATAATTGTTTTTAGCAGCTTTATTCAAACTGACCAAAAACTGAAAACAACCAAAATTTTCCTCAGCAGATGAATACTTAACAAACTGAGGAATATCCACACCATGGAACAGCACTCAGCAGTAAAAAGAAACTAACTACTGATACACAGAACTTGGATGTATTTCAAGAATACTAAGCTGTTGTTATTTTTTTTTAAAGCCAATACAAAAGCTCAGATAAGGTATAATTCCATTTATACAACACACTTCAAAATGAAAAATTTATAGAGATTGAAAACAGATTACTGATATCCAGGGATTAGCAAGGTTGGAAGAGGAGGTATTAATATAAAGAAATAGTATGAGGGAGATCTTTGTGGATGGACTATCTAGATTATGGTGGTGATTACACAAATCTGCCCATGTGATAAAATATCATTAAACCATACACATACATTTTATCAATGTCATCTTCCTGATTTTAATATTGTACTATGATTACATAATGTGAAACCATTGGAAGAAACTGGGTGACAGATAGATGCAAACTTTCTATACTATATTCATAAATTCCTGTGAATTTATACTTATTTCAAAATATAAAGTTTTTTAATGAAAGGGAAAAGATAATTCCTAAAATATTAGAGCCAAATTAAGTAAAATGAACCTAAATGTACAGCAACTAAGTGGCATAATCACATATAGAGATATTATTTCAAAAACCTTTATAACTAGTAATTTGTGTATCCTTAGAGAAATATATCCTAAAAATAAAAAGATCAAACAAAAACCGCAGCTGTCTCCAATAATCATATGGTTGGTGGTAAAGTTGTTATTTTTCTGAGATGAACACACAAATGTGTTATTGCATTAGTGTCATTGGAAATTTATATTCCAATGGCATGGGAACTGAGAAATAGGCATTTTACATTGATGAGGTTGAATAAAATCTTTAGTTCTAAAACCTTTAGTTGAAAATATCAATATAAACTCAAGAAAAGTTTTATTTTTGTCATTATATTCAGTACAAAAAAGGCATAGAAACAATGAGCAAGTCAGCTGTTATGATCATCTTTAGAACCCAAATCCCCATGGTAATATTTTCCCACCAAAAGGCAAGGAAGCTATGTAGGACCATTGGGGTCATGTCAAAAGGACTCAAAAACAGCCCCAAAAAGGCCAATTTGACCCTGATGGTGATGATGACAATGATAATGATGGTGATTAAAATGGATTGAAACATGCCAAAAATGTTAAATCCATGAATTAATAATAGTACTAATAAAAAAATCATTGTTCCACCTGATGAAAGCACATACCACCTGGAAGAATTCATTTTGGGGGGTGGAAGGGATAGCTGAGTAATTATAAGTATAGAAGACAGAAAAGTATCTTTACTTGGGCATGCAAACAGCAAAATTCAGGCGAAAGGAATCTCTATAGCACAAATGATGAAGTATTAGCAACAAATAAATTGTGAGGGGAAAAAAAGGGAAGTGGGAACCTATAGAATAAAGAAATTTGCCCTAGCTGGTTTAGCTGAGTGGATAGAGTGTTGGCCTGTGAACTGAAGGGCCCTGCGTTCAATTCCAGTTAAGGGCACATGCCAGGGTTGAGGACTTGATCCCCAGAAAAGGGCATGCAGGAGGCAGCCAATCATTGAGGTTTCTATCTCTCTCTCTTTTCCTCTCCTTCTCCCTTTCTCTCTAAAATCAATAAAAATATATTTTAAAAAAGAATAAAGAAATTTATGAGACATATTGACCAATTGCAAAATATAGACTTTTCTGGATTTATATTTTAAAAGACTGCAGAAACTATTTATGAATATTTGAACACTGATAGAATACTTAATATTATTGAACATTATGAAATTACTGTTAATTTTTGTTTGATGATGCTATTATGATTATAAATTTTTAAAGATACCACTTCTTTTAGAGATATAATCTTAATTACTTATGGGTCAAATAATACGATGTCTGAAATTTACTTCAAAAGAATACAGAGGAAGGAGAGATATGGAAGTAGAAGTGGACAAAAATATGTAAGAAATGGAGTGGGCCATGAGTTACTGATTGTTGAAGTTTGGTTCTGGGTAAATAGGCTCCGTTATACTGTTTTTCTTACTGTATATGACTTTTTTTAATTTTCTAGATGAAGACTTAAAAATTAGTTTTAAAACGTAACAAGCTTGGGAACCTGCTATAGACAGTCATAATGTCACACTAATAAACTTGTCACTGTTTAACTACTAAGGCAATTATCCCAGCCCTGATTTGTATTTATATAGCAATCTTCCTTTCAAAGAGATCATCTCATTAATGCTCCCCACATTCCCACCAGGCAGGTAAGCAATTTCATCTCCTCCCACAGTGGCATGCAAAAACTTAAGGTTCCTCTGAGTCATTGCTTTACAAAGCAGCCAGGCACTATGTGCTCCAAACTCCTTATAAACCCACAGACCATGGACTTTGGTGACTGAAGAGAGAACACTAGAAGTCCCAGCCCCAAACCGAGGCTTGGGAAAAGTAGTCAGGAGCGTCACTATGCCAAAATAGGGAAATAAATATATAGCAAGTGTTAGCACATACCTTGTTTTTTGCATCTGCTGACATCTTCCAGAACTTCACTCAACCTGATTGGGCAGAGCTGACTAACAAAGTCTTTCTAATCCCATTCATTATTTCCCAGCTCAACTACCTGTCCAATTCCATCACCTATATTTCAAGCACACTGAAATGACTATATCCTTTGCCCAATTGTCACAGTGTTCCCAAACATGCATCCACTTCTCCTGGACTCAAATTTCCTCCAGATGCAGGCTAATTTACCACAGGTCTCAATGTTGATAACACCTTGGAACTCATTGGAAGATACATTTTTGGTAATGTTAATATGCTACTGGTGCCTTACACATGTAGAGCACTTCATAATTGTCAAAATACTTGTGTGAATTCGGGCTGCTGTAACAGAAGACCATAGACTGGATTAGCTTGATCAATAGACATTTAGTTTATTTCTCACAGTTCTGGGAACTGGGAAATCCCGTGCTCAAGGCACCAGAAAGGGCTAGTTTTCTTCCTTCTAAGAATGCTAATCCCATCATGGGGTGGGGGAGGATGTCCCACTCTCAAAATCTAATTACCTCCCCAAATCCCCACTTCCAAATAGCATCATATTGGGGCTTCAACATCTGAATTTGGGGGTAGCACAAATATTCAGTCTATAGCAAATTGTTTCATTGGGGGAACAGCACCATGTGTATCTGACTGGTGGGGTTCAGATCAAACCTGGGCTCAGCAACCTGGGTGTTTTGGTTCTGGCTAGGAAACAATTCAAAGTTGAGACCCAAACTGTAAGACGAGCATGTCAAACTCAGAGGCTAACACGGACCAAATAAACAAGGTTGAAGCTTATGTGGGCCGCAAAAAAAACAAAAGCTTCACTCTACATAGAAACGCAAGCTTATTTTGATAGAGACATGCTGAATGCAAAGGGCTGAAACAAATGAGTAATCGTTAACATAAAATAATAAAACATTTTAATAAAAATTAATATTTTTGCTTGAACATTAACTTACCAGACTGAATATCTGCACAAATTAATAAGCATAATATTTCCAAAAGCGAAATATTTCCTGTTGCGCACACTGAACAAGGCAAATGATGTGGCAATCGGCTGCTAAAACACTCGCTGCTCCTATTACTGGAGAGACGTGGCGCGCCTGTGCGCACTTAAGGCACGTGAGGCACGTATGGAAAATAAATGCAACACGATTATAGTAATCAGTCATTAGCGAACGTTGTAGCTTGTTATTAATAATTATGTACAACGTGATATTGTAAAAATTAAGTTTCAAAATTTTTATTAAAACGTTTCTTACATACCTTTACATTGACTGGGCCGCAAAAATATTCGTTGTGGGCTGCATGCGGCCCACAGGCTGCGAGTTTGACATGCTTGCTGTAAGAGAACATTTATTGGGTAAATTACAGAGATATAAAAAGTCATTCCTAGCCGAAACTGGTTTGGCTCAGTGGATAGAGCGTCGGCCTGTGGACTGAAAGGCTCGATTCTGGTTAAGGGCATTTACTTTGGTTGCAGGCACATCTTCAGTAGGAGGTGTGCAGGAAGCGGCTGATCGGTGTTTCTCTCTCATCGATGTTTCTAACTCTATCCCTCTCCCTTCCTCTCTGTAAAAAAATCAATAAAATATACTTTAAAAAAGTCATTCCTAGAAGAAATGGGTTTAGGAAATGAATTATGGAGGTAAAGGAAGGGCCCTTGGAGCTTGGAAGTAAGGAAGCTAATAGTAACAAGCCTGGAGGGAGGAGTGGTGGAGAGGGAGGAAGGATAGGCACGGGCGTGCTCCTAAGAGGAAGAGCGCACTGTCTCCTCCATCCTAAGGGATTTAAGGGCAGAGAGTTTAGGGGAGTTCCCAGGGAAAGATCTTAATAGAATATTCAGTAGCTTTCCAAGGGTCTCCGTTCAGGGTTGTGGTCTGCACTGATTGATTGGCAGGTACCAGGGCGAGGGTGAGGTTGTGTGTCATTATTTCTTGCAGCTGGTCCTGTTGTCAGCAGTGGCCGATTTTGCTGCTTTTCTGGGCCTGGAGCTGGAATACAATTGAGGCCTAGATGTTATCTCTAGGAGAGAAGGTCAGGGGGTCCCAACTGCTTGACCTGCCATATGCTAAGGGAAGAAAAGTCAGCCTGGGACAAGGTCCCAACCTCCAATTGATTGTCTATCGTGAGGCACCTGAGGGCTTTTCGCCCAGGTGATCTTCTGTACCACGCCTGTCATCCTTGCTCTGCACATGTCTGTCTAACTGCCTACAACACTATTATTACTATTATTATGGTATAATAATATACCATAAAGAAATATATTAATATTAAACATTATTTAATTCCTAAAAATGTGAACTGGAGGCTTGTTGTCTCTTCTACTACGTAGAAGAGTCTAAACCACCATCTTGGATAGAGTCCTTCACTTATTCACATTATTGATCAAGCAGATACTCCACCCAGAGGAAACAGCAGTGCATGGAACCTACACAGTCCTGCTCTCCTACCAGTGTATTTAGGTGACAAGAATAGAGACAATTATGTTAAACTCCATATTGGGCAAAATACATTGTACAATCTAATGCATTCGAACCTTAGTTCACACACTAAAGTATGTGAGAAGCATTATACAGGGTTATTTTTTAAGAAATGCATTTAATTACTATTTTGAGTCCCCATCCCCTGCAACTAGGCAAAAGAAATGAACCTCACTCATGTGGGCAGTTTCCTGCCATCCTCCTGCATGCACAAGTCAAGGTTCCCAAGGGCCATGAGTTATCAGCCCACTGCAGGGGCCCTAATGATTCATCTGTCCATATCAGTCAACACTGGAGTGCTCACTGTCTTGTTTCTTTGCATTAATTTTCATTTTTTTGAATACTGAAATAAGCCCTAACTGGTTTGGCTTAGTGGATAGACCGACGGCCTGTGGACTCAAGAGTCCCAGGCTCGATTCCAGTCAAGGGCACATCCCCAGTAGGAGGTGTGCAGGAGGCAGCTGATCGATGTTTCTAACTATCTCTCTTCCTTCCTCTCTGTAAAAAAAAATCAATAAAATATATATTTTTTAAATTATAATAAATAAAAAAATATTGAAATAAAATAGGATTTCTCCTGATGATAGCACTTTTGGCAGCCTCCTTACGTTTCACCCGCCAGGCAAGTGCCTCACCCTCGTCCTGGCCCTGCAAGCCAACAAGGAGGCCACTGGCTTGGGAGTGGGTGGCTCTCTCCAGGCTCACCAAGGCTCTGGTCAGAGAGCCTGAACTCAGGTAAACTTCTGAGAGTTGCTATTTCTTTTTCCAGGAGATTTTCTTTCGTTCCAAAGAAGCAGTATAGGATTGTATTTTTCTCAAATCTGTGACAGTAACTTACAAAATTACTCCTCCTGAGAAAGTGTTTGCCAATTTGGGGATTACATGATTAGGTGTCTGCCTGGAGCCAAGCTGCCCAGGTTCTGGAGGAATTATCTGTGTCCTGAGGACACAGGCTCTGCCATTGCTCCACCCCCTCCCTGGATGGCTGCTCTGTCTCCAGGGTGGAGGGCAGTGTTCATCCTGTTCTGGCCTGTGGATATGGAGCCAGGAAGGAGCTCAAAGCCAAAACCAGTTAGCTATGAATAACAATTTATTTTCACTCCTAATAAACTGCTAACTCCCCAGTTAGCTTCTTTATCCAGAAAATGATTTCTCCTCAAGGAAGCTAACTGCCTGTTTACAGAAGTAAAAATGTTAGAGTCCATCAGCTACACTGGTTGACACTCAAGGTCAATTGTTACTTAAAGCTTACATTTTAAAAGGCTCAGGGGGGATCATTCAAAAAGCAGTTATCCCATCAAATGTGTACAAGTCCAAGCGACATATTTAATATGCTCCAAGTCCAAGAGGTCACTGCATTCTACTTACTCTGGCAACTGCTTTGCAAATAAAAACTTCTTACAAACAGAAAACAAACAAGAAAATAGAAAGGATGACAGCTCCTGCCAAATAGATGAAACTAAAGAAATTATATGCTTAAAGCAAGGTGTTTTAAAATACTGTATATTTCAAAGAAGAAATAATTTTAAAGCAGCAAGCTTCTTAAACGAAATATCTCTTTTTCCTCCACGTGACTTAGAAAGAGCATTCTAAAACCATAAATCCCTCTTTCAGGGACATAAATATCCATAGCAGTGACAGTGTGTATCTATACAAATAAAATTAGCTTCAGAAACAGAGGAAATAGAGGATGTTCCAGTACAGAGAAATTAAGTAATCATTTTAGACACTGTGATTATATATAAATATGGTTTTTTTTAATTATTCCCTGCCTTGTCCCAGAAAGGATTTAAGATAGCCTAAATGGACATACAAAGTCTAACCACATAATATAAATCAAAACAGGAGACATTAAAAAGAGAGAAAACATTCCAGACATAAAATAGAGGCAAAAAAAGAAGCTAAAATAGGCTCGAGGAAGAAATAATCATGAATGCAATATCTCACATGTGCTGGCTTCACTACAGCAGAAATATTAGAACAGACAACTGAAAGTGAGGTCTGGAAAGATCCTTGGGGGCAGCATATATTACTAAGTCCTCAAGCACAGAAATGGAAACCCAGAGAAAAGGCATACAGATGACCCAACTGGATAAGGTTGACCTTCCTACTTGTGCTGCAGCAACCTCAGACCTTGTCTCTTCTTTTCTCTCTGGGTGAATCCCCTGATGATAATCAATGAGGTAGAGCTAGAGGATGGGAATTTAAAGGAAATATGTAGGTATTAACGGAAGCTGGTTAATTTCAATTAATCAATGAATATGTTTAAAACACTGTTGCACTAGCCATCAATGTGATAGTCAAGGTAATACAAAGGAGTATAAAAAAGATGTGAGTGTAGCCCTGGCCAGTGTGGCTCAGTTGGTTGGGTGTAATCCTGTGTACTAAAAGGTTGCCAGTTCGATTACCAGTCAGGACACATACCCAGGTGGTGGGCTCCAGCCTCCTTAGGAGATATGCAGAAGGCAGCCATTCACATGGATGTTTCTCTTTTCTCCCTTCCTTTCTCTAAACATCAATAAACAATACTTAAAAAGAAAAGAAAGATGTTGAACATGAAAGTTAGTCCAACCATCATTTTGCTGCTGATTTCTCTCCTTGAACAGGCAAAATTCTAAGTCCTTAAAGGATTTATTGTTGACTTTTAAATGTTGTTAAAATTTTCTTCTATAATATTAGAAGAAAAATAAAACGTTCAATCTGAGCACTAAAACTTTATAATTACAACCCATATATTCTTGACACATTTAATAAGATAATTGCTAGATGTGGAAAAGAAATGGAGATGTTACCATAATTTCCTGAAGCACACCACCTGGCTGTAGCATTTGATCCCCATCTGAAAGAGGGGGTGATGAAATGCATTGTTTAAAGTTTCTTACCTTTTCCTTTCAACACATATTCCAAAAATGTGGAAGAACATACATAATCTTGTGGGTTATAGAAGCAACAATCAACCAGAAAAAAAGAGTCCCACTGTTGCAATAGTAATCATAAATTATGGAGCTCTTTTACCCACAAATGGCTTTCACTTGAAAACTGAAGTCTCCAAGTGACACTAACCTGAGAAATTATTATATAAATGGGATGAAGAGAAAGTGGAAAAGTCTAAGATAAAGCAAAGTACCTGGACAAGAATTGGGTGCCTCAATTTGCTTCACCTCAAAACACACACAGGATGGACACACCCACAGGAATACAGTCTTAGAGACTAGATAACTCCCACAACTATAAAAACTACATCTGGCCGAAACTGGTTTGGGTCAGTGGATAGAGCTTTGGCCTGCAGACTGAAAGGTCCCGGGTTTGGTTCTGGTCAAGGGCATGTATCCTGGTTGCAGGCACATCCCCAGTAGGGGGCATGCAGGAGGCAGTTGATCGATGTCTCTCTTTCATTGATGTTTCTAACTCTCTATTCCTCTCCCTTTCTCTCTGTAAGAAATCAATAAAATATATTTTTAAATAAATAAATAAATAATAAAAACTACATCTGCTACTCAAAAATCTTCTAGGGAAGTGAAGAAAAGACATGCTGTCAAGATAATAAAGTTTGGAGAATCCAAGATGGCGGCATAGTAAACACCCACATTGCCGCCTCGCACAACAATTCAAAACTACAACTAAAAGACAGAACGGACATCATCCAGAACCACAGGAAAGCTGGCGGAGTGGAAGTTCTACAGCTAGAGGGAAGGAGAGGGGCTCACGGAGACCCAGAGGAGCTGCAAAAAGCTGAGGTACGGAGACGCGCGCGAGGAGAGAGCGGGTGCTGGAGTACCTGGCTGGCTTTCTCTGGCGGGAGGGAAACGGAGACTCCCAACGGCATTGAACCCCTTATCTTATGACACTAAACCCCAGATCCAGCCAAAACTCATACGGGGGGAGTTTGGACTGTGAAAAGGGAGAAGTGCACGGAAATTTAGGGAAGTCGCAAAATACCAGAGGTCTCATGGCGCACACGGCAGTGCCCAGAGGACAGATTGCTGACTGTGCCGCTGGCTTTCGAGAGTGGGCGGGAGACAGACCCTCCCAACTGTTGCCACTTCTGACTCCACTAAGGCCCTGTTTCGGGTGAAACCCTGGGGACCTAGACTCGTGTGGTCCTGGAGCGCAGGGGAGCCGGAAAGGCAGCTGTCTAGAGGAACTGTGCGCGCACAGGAACCGCTCTAGGGATTACCCAGTCACGTGAGACTCAGGGGCTGTGGAGGGCGGGGCCGACTGGAAGGCAAGGTGGTCCCTTAAGCCCTGAGACTCTACCCATCCCAAGCTCAACAAAGGCTTCTTCGGTTTTGCAAGGCTGGTATCATAAGACTGAATCCAACACAGAAGTTCTCCCGGCATAGTGAAAATGCCGAGACAAGGGAATGGATCACAAACAAAAGAAATGGAGGGGAAAAAACGACTGGATATAGAGTTCAAAACCACGCTTATAAGGTTTTTCAAGAATATGCTAGAAAAGTTGGATAAAGTTAGCGAGAGTCAAGAGGAGGTGAAAAAGGACCAACTAGAGACACTGACTGAAATAAAAATATTATACAGAGTCCTAAGAGCAGACTAGAGGAAGGCAAGAATCAAGTCAAAAATTTGAAATATAAAGAAGCAGAAAACACTCAACTGGAAAAGCAAGAAGAGAAAAGAATCCAAAAATGTGAACATAATGTAAGGAGCCTCTGGGATAACTTCAAGCATACCAACATCAGAATTGTGGGGGTGCCAGAAGAAGAGAGAGAGCAAGATACTGAAAACCTATTTAAAGAAATAATGACTGAAAACTTCCCACATCTGGTAAAAGAAATAGACTTACAAGTCCAGGAAGCACACAGAACCCCAAATAAAAGGAATCCAAAGAGGACCACACCAAGACACATCATAATTAAAATACCAAGAGCAAAAGAGAAAGAGAGAATATTAAAAGCAGCAAGAGAAAAACAGTTCATTACCTACAAGGGAGCACCCATACGACTGTCAGCTGATTTCTCAACAGAAACGATGCAGGCCAGACGGGAGTGGCAAGAAATATTCAACGTGATGAACAGCAAGAACCTACAACCAAGAATAATCTATCCAGCAAAGCTATCATTCAGAATTGAAGGGCAGATAAAGAGCTTCACAGAGAAGAAAAAGCTAAAGGAGTTCATCAACTCCAAACCAGTATTATATGAAATGCTGAAAGGTACTCTTTTAGAAGAGGAAGAAGAAAAAGGTAAAAGCCAAAAAATTATGAACAACAAATACATATCTATCAACAAGTGAATCTGAAAATTAAGTGAATTGAAAATTTGACCAACAGAATAAACTGGTGAATATAATAGAATCAGGAGCACAGAAAGGGAGTGGGCTGATAATTCTCAGGGGGAAAGGGTTGAGGGGTGTACAGGGATCGACTGGACAAAAATCATACACCTATGGATGAGATCAATGGGAGGGAGGTAAGGGCAGAGGGAAGGGTGGAAGCTGGGTGGAGGGGTGCTATGGAAAGGAAAAAAGAGAAACAAATGTAATAATCTGAATAATAAAGATTTAATTTTAAAAAAGAGATAAAAAATGATAATAAAGTTCATCTTCCATAGAACAGACCTGCTTAATTAAATTGTTACAGAAAACCAGAATAATCAAACCATGCTCAGAGAGTTTGGAGTTATATTTATTACATGCGGGTCCAGAGGAAAATGTTTCTCAAATTCTGGGCCCCAACATGTAGAAACCTTCCCCATTTATATGTTTTTACCTTCTTTGTCTCCTAAATATTGAATGTTTCCCACCCCTTTGCAAGTTCTTAAAGGGTCCCTATGTGCTGAGGCCTTGAGACCTCAACCAAAGATCTGGCTTGATAATTTTGTCCAGGGAAGGTTCAATGACCTCTCTGAAGTGAGAACAGTCTCATTTTTCTCATTATTGGAGCAAGCAAACATTTACAGAAGCCAAAAGCAAGGTTAAAATTTCAAACAGCAGTTTTTACATAAGATGGAAGCTTCATTCCTTACTGGTTTTATGTATATAAGTCAAATCATTGACTCTTGGTCATTGTCAAGAAGGGAGTTATATTTACCCCTGAGGACTATAATTTTAATTTTCTGTCTAATAAGGTTAGTGGGCCTACTTGTAATGTAAGAACCCAGAATGAGGGCCAAGAGTAATCTTTAGAGAGTCCAAAAAGTCTTGGACTCCCTATTTTTCCTGAGCTGCTTCAGCCAGGCATGATGAAGCCATGTTGGGATGCTGTTGACCTTGACTGCCGTGGAGGTGGTCGTTTCCAGGTAGGAGTCAGTCCTTGTGTGGCAAATTTCTTACCCAAACAGAGTCACCAGGGTGGAAGGGATGAATCGCATCAGAAGTTGGTACAGGCGGATCAGATGTAATTCTGGTTGCTTCCTGGGTAGACTGAAAGTCTGTAAGAATTTGAATAAAGATTGGTTATGGATTTCAGCTTTTCTAGATTGGGTAGATCATGGTCTGGAAGAGCCACTGGAATCTGTAGTGGCCCCACTGGTTTTAGGGCAGCCTCCCAAGCAGCCTTATCTGTGGCCCAGTTCCCTGTTGCTTCTGTGGAGACCCCTTACCTTGTAAATAGCACTATGTACGTGAGCCATTGTAAATGCATACCTGCTATCAGTATAAATTGTTACTGATTTTTCTTTTGTCTATCAGAGAACCTGAAACTGGGTTACTCGAGTATTTGACATCCTGTGCTCTAGTGTGTTCCCGAGTAAAGCCTTGACCTCATGTGGGGCAGTTAGGATTAGTTACTGCCCTAGGGTTAACTTATTTGCTTTTCTGATAAGTATTGCTGTGACTGCTACTGCCTGGAGACAAGTATGTCATCCAAATGCAAAGGGGTCAAGTCTTTTGGACAAATAGGCTACTGGCCTTCTCTAAGGGCTGAGACTTGGAGTGAATATCTCTTTGGCTATGCCCCTTGTCTCACATACATAGAGATGGAAAGACTTAGTTACATCTGGTAGCACTAGTTGGCCCCTCATCCTTGCTCTGCTTATGTCTGTCTAACTGCCTAATATATTACCTCAAGGATCCTGGCTCTGAATTCTTTTGGGGGAAATGGACATTGAATTTCTTCTGTAGCTGCTTCCTGCTGCGAAGGGACAGCATTTTCTTCAGAGCCAAAAGATCCTTGCTATCTGTCAGAGCGATGACGAGGCCTGGGCACAGAAGGAGGTGGACTTGTGACCTGGGAGAGACAAACTAATAAATGGTCTGGTGGAAGGGAAAGAAAACATTTCAGTTTTAATAACCTCTATTGAAATAGAATTTTTCTTCTTAAAATTACCTCTATGTTTATTAAAAGAGCCAAATCAAGACAAATTTACCTATTGTATTTAATTTGGCCTGATTATTTGCATAAACACAATAAGAATAGTAACCAACTACCTTTGCCAGAATTTCATGATTGAATTTTAGTGTGCCCTGTAGGGCTAGGAAGCCAAGCCATCCAGCTGCCATCCAGCCTTGCCTGCAGTATCTGCTGAGTTAGGTGAATACCACACTTGCAGCAACTCCACCTAGACCCACACTCTAGGTTTGTTTTTTGTTTTTTTAATTTTTATTGTTCAGATTATTACATTTGTTTCTCTTTTTTCCCCCTATAGCTCCCTCCACCCAGCTCAGTCATTTCTCCTCAGAAGGACTTTACCCAATATATTTTCAATTTAAAAATATTCATTTTCTCGTTTCACTTAGAATAAGATCCAAACCTAATCCCACAATGCAAAATCTACCTTTACATTTTCTCAGACCTCATTCTTCACACACACTCTGCTTTGTTTTCTTTCTGTTCCTCAAGCATTCCTTTCTCTTTCTTCCTCCAAAGCTTCTCCTCTCTTCTTCTGGCACCCTCATAATTCTGATGTTGGTATGCTTGAAGTTGTCACAGAGGCTCCTTATACTGTCTTCACATTTTGGATTTTTTTTTTTCTTCTTGCTTTTCCAGTTGAGTGTTTATCCAGTCATTTGTTTTTCTCTATTTTTTCATTTGTGATCTGTTATTTTGTCTTTGCATTTTCACTGTCGGGAGAACTTCTGTGTTGGAATCAGCCTTATGATACAAGACTTACAAAACTGTAAAAGCCTGTCTGTTGAGCTTGGATGGGGTGGAGTCTTAGGGCTTAGCAGACGACCTTGGCTTCCAGTCAGCTCCACCCTATGCAGCCCCTGGGTCTCAAGTGTCTCTTGGTAATCCCTGCAGCCGTCTCTGTGTGCACACGTGTGCATGCCTCTAGACATCTGCCTTTCCATTTCCCATGTGCTCTGGGCTCTGTATGAGTCTGGGTCCCCAGGTTCTCGCCCGAAACTGGGGTTCAATGCCATAGAATAAGGGGTTCCATGCAGTTGGGAGTTTCCATCTCCATCCTGCCGGAGAAAGCCAGCCAGGCACTCCAGTGCCCACTCTCTTCACGTGTGCATCCCCTCACCTCAGCTTTTTACAGCTCCTCTTCGTGAGCCCCTCTCTTTCTTCTAGTTGTAGAATTTTCACTCAGCCAACTTTCCTGTGGCCCTGGATGATGTCCGTTCTGTCTTTTAGTTGTAGTTTTGAAACTGTTGTGCAAGGCAGCAGTTTAGGTGTTCTATTACGCTGCCATCTTGGTTTCTCCCCACCCTAGGTTTTAAGGCCCATTTCAATAGCCCTCCTACTCATTGCAGCCCAGAGTGCTTGGGGGTTCTGCAGGGACACAGAGGCGTCCTTATTGCTCCCCTTCTACTCTGACCAACAGCCAGTGATAGGGCATGGGCCTGATGCACCAGCCATTTTTAGGGCTCCCAAGAAGGATACCAGGCTTTTCCTTGGCACTCTTATTGGCTTCAAGTCTTCAGAGTTCAGACAGGGCTCTTTAAAATATGATACTCCAGTCAAAGTTTCCGGTCAATATTGGAAACTGGTCTTAATTGAATTTGTGCAAAGAAATGTATTGCCATGATTTATTAAGTATTGCCAAATTTCAGAGGAATTATATAAGGAGAAAAATATACTGACCTGAGATTTTCTGATTTTTTTTGTCAGTTCTTTCTATGGATTCTTCAGAATAATGTAACTGTCTTCAAATGACAAGGAGAAATTCAAAATGTGTCTATATTCAAGTAGACAATTATAGCTGTCCTAGTAGTAGGGTTCCTCCTACTTGACTTGTCCTTAAAATTTCATATGGTTTCTGGGAGGGATTACATGCCCTCTGAGAAAGGACTAAGGGAGTTTTATTGATTTACAGTGTCTCACATGTCACAGGTCCTCACAGGTACTCACCACTGGTACTCACCACTTCTCTCTGTTCCAAACAGGCCTTCTCCAGTTTCCTAAAGTTGAGGTTTGTGCCACACCTGATGGGTATGGCCACACAGGCCTGCAAGACAATATACAGGTGCCAACTGTCTTTCAATAGAGACCAAAACCAGATGGGTATTTTTCCTGCCCATTTGGGCACTTGTCTTTTTGGCAACTGCATTCAAATCCGTAAGGTTGGCAATATTATTAACACAATGAAGTATAATATTGGCACTGTGGCCACCGTAGGTAGCCAAATCTTCTGCTATCATATATGACCCATGGGAGGGCTATACAAATATCCTAGGGATATGACTAAGGTCTATCCTTGACCTTCTAACTAAAGCAAAATTGTTTTTGTCTTTCTGGAGTCATGCCATTGAAGACACAGGCATCATCTAAGTAAATTATACAGTTTTCTGCAGGCCACTGTCAGGGCTGTGCATGGTGTCCAGTTCTTCCTAGCCACAAACACAGCCTGTCTAATTTCTTAAAGTTTATTCTGGCATGGGAGAAAGTTGTTTTGCTGTAATAGGCAGCTTAACCCCTACATAACTGGGCTTGGAAATCTACCTAGAAAGCCATAATTTATAAGTTTAACATGTGGCCTTAGATCCTTTCAACCCAACAGGGTCTCTGCCATCCCAGTCTAGGGAGAGTGCCTTTCCTTTGTTCTTTGACTTTAAACTGCCAGTCCAAAACAGCCAGAGTTGCAGTTAGAAACAACGTTGCATATTGCAAAGCGCTTCTGTGGCAGTGGGTTGGGTATTAGGCCCCTTGTCTTCCCACCAGTCCCCTTTGTGGCAGAGCAGCAACCAGGCCTCTCCCAAGGGAGTGCACTGGAAAGAGATCTCAGCCCCTCCTCTTGCCAGCAGTAACAAGTACTGAACCCTATCAGTACATTTGCAAACAGGGAGCTTTCACTAGCTCTATCTGCTGCTTTTATTTCTGGGGCTGCCAGAAGGCCAGTAGCAGTCACTGGCCTCTGGTTTAACTGTTGTAGCCAGCAAGCGAAGGCCTAAGTCTTGTATTGCTTGTTGTAAAATGCTCATTATACACTGGGCAGCAGCAGGGCAGCTCTAGTATCAAGTAAATGTTTGCTGTCCCCCGCTTTTTCTCGCTGCTGTGGCTTCTTCCAAGGTCACTGAAGGCAGCTCAGTCATCCAGTCCCCCTTCTTTCACTTGGGTCTCGGGGGCTGAGTCTTCCTAGCCACTAGTTTTAAATCACCAGGGTAGCTAGATTAATTATGCTTGCAGAAAACTTGCGACCTTGAATCTAGTGAAGTTCTGATAAGACACCTGGACCAGAGTGGTCTGCAGCCAGTAAAATCAACAAAATCCTATCTCTCCCTGCTTCATGTTTAACTGCCCTCTCTCCCATCTTTTCTGCATTAACCATTTACTCTGTCCTGAAACAAGGCAAATGATCTGAGATCCAGTATATTTAGGCTTTTTACATTTAAGGATACTTCTTTCTTTCTGTAACCATTGTTTTCCCTCATAGATTTTTCCTGTTTATTTTAAGCCCCTAGAGTATCTTAAACCTCCCTTCTTTACTACTCTTGATTTCTCCGACCATTCCTGTTCCCCAGGCCAGTTGCTTGTCTCCCTTTCCTATTGTGAATCAGAGGAAGACAATTCCTACAGAGGAGAGAAATAGAAACAGTGGAAGTTTCAGAGAAAACTGCAGACTATCCCTGTAGTAGTGCTCTCTTTTGAAGCCTGAGGTCCAACCTGTGGAGAAAAATTACTCTTAGTCAGCCTGGAAAGAGAGCGAATAAGGATAAGGGTGTGTAGGGAGATTTCTTGTGAACTGAAAACCTGAATGGCCTCCTGAAAGAAAAGATCTTTCATCCAGTTACAGATGCTATCGGAATCAGGATGAAGGAGGAAAGGAAAGACCAAATTATGTCCTCTATGAGGATTCTAGTAACTGAAAGCAGCAAATCAAACAAACATATAACCACAAAGACAAAGACAACACAAGACACACAAATAGTGTTAAATAAATAAATAAAATAAAATAAACACGTTAATAATAACTCCAGCCTTAGTTCAGCCTTAGATACCTCAAGTTTGACTATGATGTCACAGGCAGGGACAGGGCCTGTAATCTCTCTGCCCTGCAGAGCTGTAAGCCCTGGAAGTCTCCAACCACCAAAAGAGATAAGAAACCATAAATAAAAGTTATTTGTTCTTTGAAATGTCACAAATTTATGCCTTTAAATTAACTCTAGGACTTTAAAATTTCAACTTAATATAGCAAATTCAAAAATCAGAACAAACTGAAACCCTTACTTATAAAAACTTGGAGAGGAATTTTTATTAACTAAATGGGCTGATTCCCTCTCTGACAGAGAGCAAAAACTCACAAAAAGAATTCCAGCAGCTGCTAAAGACTTTTGCACTCTGTCACAGCAGGTCCACCCCATCTTTAAACAAATTAAACAATAGAAAGAGATAACAAATTCTCTCTTGTGTACAGCCAGAAGGCACAAAGTAGCTTTGCCCTCACACAGACCAGTTAATGAGCAGATAATTATTCCAAGACAGACAAACATCCACACTCACACTCTCTCAGTAGACTAGCCCAGACTGGAGCTGAGCGGATAAACGAAACAATACCCAACTCCCCAAACGGGCTTGGGGCACTCCTGGCACCCATGCCCCAGAACAGAATTCTCAACCAACATCTTGGTGAGAATCTACCGGATGAGTTAAGCTGTGTCCAGTCTCCCTTCTTGGTAACAAATTGGCTAGTCCTAGACACAAACAAACAGCAGAGTGAACTCATAATTCCTTAATCGAATCTGAATTTACTCACCTCTAGAGTCCCATATTTATATACTATCTAGTCCAAGTTTTTTACTTCTACCAGATATTTACTGTTTAAACAGTCTACCTGACACCTGATTCCTGATTAATTTACCTGAGGAAGCTACAGCTTTCGGGGAGGTGATCAAGCTCCTCCTTCCACTAACTTGGAGTGGGCCAAACTGATGGGGCCCCTACCTTACAGATTCAGGTCCAGAAGTGTCCGTCCACTCTCTAGATGCCGACCAGGTCCCAGGCTGAGGTCTGGAATCCCCCAGTTCATTTCTGCTAAATCAGCAGAGTGGTACCTCCTGGAGGCCTATCCAGGTCCCCCAGCCCCACATCCAGTCCACTCACCAGAAGCTAAAAAGCCAAGTATGGGTTGGTTTTCTCAGAATCTCAGGGAACCAAAAAAGTTACAGAAAACCAGAATAATCAAACCATTCTTGGAGAGTTTGGAGTTATATTTATTACATGCGGGTCCAGAGGAAAATGTTTCTCAAATTCTGGGCCCCAACATGCAGAAACCTTTCCCATTTATATGTTTTTACCTTCTTTGTCTCCTAAATATTGAATGTTTCCCACCCCTTTGCAAGTTCTTAGAGGGCCTCTATGTGCTGTGGCCTTGAGACCTCAACTAAAGACCTGGCCTGGTAAATTTTGTCCAGGGAAGGTTCAATGGCCTCTCTGAAGTGAGAACAGTCTCATTTTCCCCATTATTCAAGCAAGCAAACATTTACAGAAGCCAATAGCAAGGTTAAAATTTCAAACAGCAGTTTTTACATAAGGTGGGTGCTTCAAAATGGCATTACTTCAAAAAGTACAAGTGACATATTTAATATGGTTAAATTGTTGTGGGATATTGATTTAAATACACACTGACTTCAAATAAAGAAGTGAGTATTCCCATTCAGGAGGCCATTGTGAACCATGTGGAGGACTATAGTGTGAAGGCCCTTTCTGCCCAGTGGCGCTCCTCTAATATTTGAGGTTGGTGCCTTGCTGACATATTTTTTAAACTTTAAAAAAAAATTTTTTTTTTTTATTTCAGGGAGGAAGAAGGAAGGAGAGAGAGATGGAAACAACAATGATGATAGAGAACCATTGATTGGCTGCCTCCTGCATGCCCCCTACTGGGGATGGAGCCCACAACCTGGGCATATGCCTTTGACTGGAATTGAACCCCGGACTTTTCAGTCCACAGGGTGACACGCTATCCACTGAGCCAAACCAGCAAGGGCCTTTGCTGACATAATGATATCACATGACTCCATAAAGAGTGCCTGTGACTGAGGCTAAAAATATAAAGTCGCCAGTCATCATTTCTTCTTCTACCTTTGCCCTTGAAGAAGTTCCATCAACATTGGCATTTTCTATTACCTCTCAGATGCCTGCCTACCAGAATACATAACATTTCCCTTAGGTGTTATGTTGGTCTAGTTTAACTTTTATCTCTTAGTGGCTGGATGTCTACATCAACTTTGGTATTTCTCAGTAAAAATAATACTTAGATTTTGCGCATTTACTATGTGTCCACACACTGTTCCAAGTGTTTATAATTATTCATTCATTCAACTAGTCCTCACAATAATCCTATTGAATAGGTAACATAATATACCCATTTTTGCAGCTGTGGAAATGAGAAAGTGAATGATTAAGCCATTTCCCAAGGTTGTGTCATAAGTTATGGAGCAGGTATTTGATTCCCGGCAGTCCAGCTCCAGAGCCAAGCCTACAAACACCAGCAACACAGCCTACCCAGCAAATTCAAGTTTCCTTGTACACTGAAAGGCAATCAGTAATATTGCCCAAGAGAGGCCATATTTTGAAGAGTGTTCCTCGCTTTTGAAATGGCACTTTAGGCAGTTTCAACTATCTTCAGTGGTACACATGCATTCTCACGCAACACACATATACAAACACATATGCACACACAGACACACACATGTGCACACATGCATCCACACCTTGACTTATGGCTAAAATTTAACTCAGCTTCAGGAGACCATTAAAGGTTTGAATTTGGAGGCCAATCAAACTCAATCTGGGACAAAGTGCACCACAAACCTTAGTATCACTAAAATCAGCCAGCTAGTATCAGGCAGTTTACTCTCCATCAATCTTTACTTGAACCACTTATAAGTGCGCTAATGAACCTTGTAGAGGCAATAAGATTTCCACCGGTGGTTTTTATTCTTTTTTCTTTTTACTTGTGGTTTTTAAAAATTGATTTTAGAGAGAGACAAACAAAGAGAAGCATCCATGTGAGAGAGAAATAGAGTGTTGCCTCCAATACCCACACTGACCAGGGATTGAACCTGTGACCTCTTGGTGTACTGGATGATGCTCCAACCAACTGAGCCACACTGGCTAGGGATTTTGTTTTGTTTTGTTTTTAACAGAGGACTCAGAAAAGCCTCCTGCTTTTAGATCAGAATTGCCAGTAGTTGAGCTTCATGCCCATGGAAGATAAAGGCAGTCTCCAGTAAGCTGCATGTGTGTGCACAGATGTGAAGACGCCCACAAAAGCAGTGCATAAACTACAAAGATAAATGTACTGGGTTTCAGACATACGAGGTCTATAGAAATCACAGACCCATCAAAAAAAAATGAGGTTTGCAACCAGAAATATCAAATGTGTAGGGAGAAAACTGAGTTCTTGACAGAAAAGTGATGTATTTTCCCCTTACAATTGTTGGAAATAAACAGCTCCCCATTTAATATAGTGCTTTCCATTATAGAAATAACTTCAATTTCTCTCTCTTGGTAAAGCTATTGACATGCTTGTACAATCTTGAAAATAGGAACAAAATTATCTTGTCTCCCTGGTCCTATAGACAGTGTTACTGAAATGAAGTAAACAGAAGGTGTTACTCATCCTCAACTTTACTGTTTCTAATTGATAAAAATTAAAGTATTTAAGAGGCAATGAAGCAATAGTGTGTAAATGATGTAGACTTTGGGTTTGAGTCTAATGTTTAAAATTCATGTGTGCTAGAAAGTAATTTTACCAATGTGTGCCTCAGTTTCCCTTATTTGGAATAATAGGCTTGGGTTTGATTGTCTCAGAACTTTTGCAACACTGGAATCCAGTGATTATGTCCCTGAATATTAATTGACCTTTCTTGTGAGAGAGAAAGGCCATGGGGTTTGGAGTTTCTGAGAATTCTGCTCTTCTGCTTAGCACTTTATTATTTTGAGTTCCCTGACCTTAAATTCTTGCTCTATAAGTTGAAGATAACAATATAAGCTATTTAGTACCTGTGAGAAGAGTTTGGAGGATGGTAAAACACCTATCCCAATGCCAGGCCAATGGTTGTCACACAGCAGGAATGAAACAAAAGAGAGTGATAAGTAGTGAATGTTTGAAAATAGGGGTTTTGTGAAGAAATGGGGGAAGCAGAAGGAAGTCCTTGGAGACTGGGCTCAGAGAGCTGAAGACAGGGAGGAAAGGGGGCAGGAACACCACAGAGTGGAAAATCAGCAGATGAACTTAAATCTGACTAAACTCATTTCAGTATAACTCAATCCTATCTAATAAAAGAGAAACATGCAAATTGATCATACCTCTGCTAACCCACAAGCCACACCCACCAGCCAATCAGGAGCAAGTATGCAAATTAACCCAACCAAGATGCCAGTGGCCACAGAGCTGGAGCAAGCAGGAGACTTGGGTTGCCCCCAGCAATGGAGGAAACAAAGCTTCCCTTGCCCTGGCCTGCTCTAGCCTCCACTCAATGCTACAAAGTTTCAATTACAAAAGATCAATAAATCCCAGATACCTGCTTCCAGTCTATGCGTGGGTTGTGAGGGTCATGGCCAGCCTGCAAACCACCACAGACCTCTCACCTAGGCTGCCCCATACCCTAAGGTAACCCCCAGCCTAATCTGGGACACCCTTCAGGGCAAACCAGCCAGCCCTCACCTGTGCACTAGACCTCTATTCTATCTAATAAAAGAATAATATGCAAATTGACTGTCACTCCAACACACAAGATGGCTGCCCCCATGTGGTCAAAGATGGCTACCCCCATGTGGACACAAGATGGCTGCCACAAGATGGCCAGGAAGGGAGGACAGTTGGGAGGAACCAGGCATGCAAGGGAGGGCAGTTGTGGGCAATCAAACCTTCAGGGAAGGGCAGTTGGGGGTACCAGGCTTGCAGGGGAGGACAGTTAGGGATGACCAGGCTATCAGGGAAGTGGTTAGGGGGTGATCAGGCTGGCAGGCAGGAGCAGTTAGGGGCAATCAGGAAGGCAGGCAGGCAAGCTGTTGTGAGCCAGCAGTCCTGGATTATGAGAGGGATGTCCGACTGCCTAAACATCCCTCAAAGGATCCCAGATTGGAGAGAGTTCAGGCTGGGCTGAGGGACATACCAGCACATTTCATGCACCAGCACTCTAGTGTTATATATATATATATGTATATATATATGAAGCTGTTCTAGAAATTCTGAAAACCCCTAAAACATGAGCCACTGCTCCATATCTAGATATTTGGTACATGGTTCTCTAGACCAATGTTTTCTAGAAGGTGGCCTTCAGAAGGCTTGCTACAGAAACATCTTGAGTGTCTGTTAAATGTGCAGAGTCCCAGGTTGCACCCAGATCTCAGGATTCAGATTTCTAGGGTGAGCACAGGACTGTGCATTTTAAACAGTTTCCTAATGCTGTGTGCACTCCACTTTGAGAACCACTGGTCTCAACTGCAAGACAGGATTAATGAGCCTCTAATGCCAAACAAACATTTCCAGTAGTCCTTGTTGCCTTCCCTGATTTCTGTCACTTAATTACAGGGATAATCAAGGATTTCTCCGGTCTGTTTCCAAGTGTGCAATGCCACAAAGGCTTTCAATCCCTGGAAGTTTTATCTGTGAGCTTGACCAAAAAAAATTTGAACAGATTCTAGACATTAAAAGCTTAGACATTTCTCCCTGCTTAACAAATGTGGGAAAATAGGAATAAATTCTGAGCCGAAAATCCAGGAATGCTAAGTAATAGAAAATGCTGTTTAAAAATTAACTCTAAACACATGAAAATAGAGATTTATTCAAGTCGGTTGTTCTCCACAGATTGCGTGGGTTTTATAGATAACCACACATGGAATTTTCTGCTGGAAACCCGGAGGCACCCATAGATCAGAGCCCACACTGCGGCTCAGCCACCACGACAGAAAGTAAATGTTGCACAGCGGGCGGCCGCGGAAGCAGCAGAGTCCCCAGGGGCTGGTGAGTAATCTTCCTCTGAGAAGAGGCTGACAGCCAGCACTTGAAAAGCCTAATCTAAATGGATGAGCCCTCACCCTTTGCCTGTTCTCTGAATGGTGGTTCTAAAAGATGTGCCCCAGAAAAGATGTGTAGCTACTGAGCTCCCCAGAGAGGGGGTGTGGAAAGGTCAAAGTATTTAAGGTAAAAAAATAGCTCTTATGATAAAGCCAACTTAGAAATCACATGTTGGCCCTGGGCGTTCTTTCTCTTTTGCTAAATGAAAACTCTTAGAATTTTGAGAGAGAGACAGCCTCACCTGGTTTCTTGTTCTAAGCCCCGCTTAACATTTACTCACCTCCAAAAGGTTTTTGGGGAGTTATTCAAAGATATCTATTAAACATGTTCCCCTACTGACTGATTGGGAAGATCATTCCAGAAGAACAACAGAAGGAAATTTGCAAAAATTTAAGGTAGGTTTAGAAATAAGGTACTATTTAATAAGACCTGATAATCATTCATAGTAGACAATCAACCATAGGTAGCAACTGATTGCGCAAAACTACCCAGGTGAGCAGTTGGTGTGTCTGTCTTCCTCTCTCAAGTTCACATACAGTCTTCTTATGTGTAGACAAGATGTGAACTAGTCATAACTTCAACTATATTTTATATCACATCAATGTAATTCTCCCTCCAAGTTTTAAGGTAAGAGAAAAAAAAAGCATGCCCAGAGTCACTAAGTCATTTCAAGTTTATAAATCCCAAAATTCCAAATCAATGTTTCTTAGAGAGAAATAAAACTAATTTCTGACATGAAATGTACTATTAGTAATCATCATTGTGATGCCTGTTCATTTACATGATGTTATCCTTTATCCTAATTTTATAGAAGAAAGATTTTTTTAAAAACATCATTTTTAAGTGTAGAGAAATGACTTCAAATTAATCATCAATAACCCAAGTAATGGGCTGTAGGTAGTGACTTGGAAAATCTAAAATAGAATATATTTCTTTAAATTTATGTATTTCATTGGGGTTAATTATTTTAAATCACTGCACATAACACATAAAATATGGTACCACAATTTAAATTGCGCTTTAAATCCCACCGTGCCTACTGGCTAGTTAGTAGGACAGCATGAATAAATAAACAGAGAAGGAAATAAAATGTTCTCAACTTTGAAGGAAATCACATTGAAAAGTTTTACATTGTATTATTGAAAAATTATCATGGAAGCCCACTGTATGGGAGAACATATTTGCAAATGTTATCACTGATAAAGGTTTAATCTCTAACATCTACAGGGAACTCATACAACTTAATAAAAGGAAGATAAATGACCCAATCAAGAAATGGGCAATGGATCTAAATTGAATATTTTCGAAAGAAGACGGAAGGCCAACAGACATGTGAAAACATGCTCAAAGTCACCAATTTGCATCACTGAGAGATACAAATCAAAATGACAATGCAGTACCATCTCACACCTGTCAGAATGGCAATATCAACAAATCAACAAAAAAGTGCTGGTGAGGATGCAGAGAAAAAGGAACCCTCGTGCACTGCTGGTGGGAATGCAGACTGGTGCAGCCACTGTGGAGAACAGTATGGAGTTTCCTCAAAAAACTAAAAATGGAACTCCCATTTGACCCAGTAATCCCACTTCTAGGAATATATCCCAAGAAACTAGAAACACAGTTCACCATAGCTAAGATTTGGAAACAACCTAAATGCCCATTAGCAGATGAGTGGTTTAGAAAACTATGGCACATCTACACAATGGAATACTACACTGATATAAAAAAGAAGGAACTCTTACCATTTGCAGTAGCTTGGATGGACCTGGAGAGCATTATGTTAGGTGAAATAAGCCAGGCAATGAATGAAGAATATCACATGATCTCACTCATATATGCAAAATAAAGAACATTATAACCTGAAGAACCAAAAAATAGATACAGAGGAAGTAAAGCACCGAACAGACTGTCAAATTACAGCGGGAAGGTTGGGGAGTGTTGGGATGGGAGTGGGGGAGAAGAGATCAACCAAAGGACTTGTACGCATGCATATAAGCACAACTAAAGAACACAAGACACTGGGGGGTGTGATGAGGGGATGCGACGGGGGGGGGGGGGGAGGAATGTAGACGAGGCTGGGGGAAGGTCAATGGGGTAAAAAAAGGAGATATATGTACTACCTATATGTAGTACTTTAAACAATAAAAAATATTTTTAAAAAGGGAAGAAAAATGATCATGGAGTACTGACAGTTGCATACTGTAGAGAGACTGACCATTAACAACCCAATAGCTATTAGCAAATACTGTAGGCACCATTTTCAGAATTTTAGCAAAAAGAAAAAAATTGATGAGCATAGGAAAAGCAAATTCTTTATAACTTAGGAAATTAATACTAATGTACTTTGTTTAGATAGCATAGGACATCACAGCCTACTAATTATTGAGCTCAAGGTAGACCTACAACAATACTGAGCTGGAGGCAGACCTAGTTACCTTCAGAGACAGAGAGACTGCTGTTTGGCTACAAGCACAGAGCTGAAAGTGCCCAGGCCAGGACTCATCACCAATGCCTAGGACTCTGAGTCTGGGGCTAAAATGTTTGCATTTTCAGGAAGCCAAGAATATTCTCCTTCTCAACCAAGACCTTTTCATGAGAACATTAAAAGACCGTAGAAAAGTTAAGTACTCCAATACTCACTGTTTATATCTTTGTCCTGACTGTGCTTTTTTATCAAAGCTCTATACTCCTGGCAATAAAAATAAATCAAGGGAGAAACTTTCACCAAAATGGCAATGAGAAATGGCATGTCTGCAGGCCATTAAACATTGCTTTCAGTTTAGGTGCATTGCTGGAAGCTTTCAGGAGGTTGAAGGAGGATTGCAAAGCTTTTATTCCAGTTCTCCAAATCATGACAGGCTGTGATTCTCTATTCCCAATGGGTTTTATTTGTCCTCACACCCATTTCCCTCTGCTGGAACCATCAGTTTCAGACTTCTGATTTCAATGTGCTTTCACCCTTAGATGGTAAAAGATGGGACAAAAGAATCACCAAGCAGATGATACAAATTCCCAAGATGCCACAGCAAAATACATGGCCATTCTCCCTCTCCCTTTCCACAATGGGTGAAATGTGCAGTTGTCACACACCACAGGCCACCAAGTAAAACTCTTCTTTCTACCAAGTTGGCCAATCCCGCACAGACACAAAGGAAACACAGATAAATCCTTCAAGACAGCCGGTGGGTAGGACCTCTTGTGTTCCCAAGTGGAAATGTCACGCCTGGGGGAGCTGACTGAGGTCTGTCTGAAATCAAGTTGAAGACATACAATGAGATTTTCTTCTGATTGACGGATGAAGCTAGATTTTTTTAAAATATATTTTATTGATTTTTTACAGAGGAAGGGAGAGGGATAGAGAGTTAGAAACATCGATGAGAGAGACATCGATCAGCTGCCTTCTGCATGCCCCCTACTGAGGATGTGCCCACAACCATGCCCTTAACCGGAATCAAACCTGGGACCCTTTAGTCCGCAGGCCGACGCTCTATTCACTGAGCCAAACCGGCTTTGGCTGAAGCTAGATTTTAATCCATTCTCAAAAGCCACTCATTGCCTCTGAGGTGAGCACAAGCCCTACACTCACTATTATAACACAAAACCAAGAGCCCTTTAACGCAGGAGGAAAAGAAGGGCTAGTGAGAGATTATTTATCTCAGTCGGAAAAACTAGGGAGCAACATGGCTGATTGCCCTCATCTCCACTAATAGAGGTGGAGTCTGCCACTTTCCTTCCCCGTCAAACTCTATTAATACACAGGTAGCATATGGAAGTTAACATTTTCGAATGGCAGATGGCTATGCAGCCAAGAACATGTCTTCTAATGCAAATGGACCTAGGTTCATAGCCTCTGCCTCTAGGTCATCTACTGGTTCAGAAAACCCTTTCTCATCTTGTGAGAAGGGGTGGTGACTTCAGGGATGCATCCAGATAGCTCTCTTCACCACCAGGGGCTTTGTGATCTGGGCCAACCCTGCGTTTGGTCATCATCCCTTCTATCCAGAAAGCAGTTTTCAACAGCTAAGCTCTATCACAGGAAAATTCTACTGTGTTTTCATTGCTTTAAAAGGAAAGAATGTCAGCAAACAGTGAGTTAGAAATAATTTTCCAAATTTCGGATTATAGATAGTTTTGCACTGAGTCATCAAGGGAAGAAGAGCAATAGGGTCAAGGAGTAGATGTGCAGGAAAGGATTTCTACTAGTGGACTCCTTCAAGTCCATTGTTTATTAAACTGACGCCCAACTCCAGTTGTCACACACGTGTGCTGCTTCCATGCCCCTGGGCTCTCCAGGGTGCTGCTGCAGAAAGGGCGTGGCAGCAGCTTCATAAAATCAGGCGCTCTAAAGTGAGGTGGGAATTTAAAGATCGCCCAATCCAATCCTTCATTTTACTGGTAGGGAAACTGAGGCCCAGAGGGGTAAAGGGACTTGTCCAAAGTCACAGAATTAATTAGAAGAGACCATGAACAATAACTCATCACACAGTATTTTTATCTTTAGCAGAGGAGTTGGAGGATCCACCCAGGCATCTAAATTTGCCAAATGAAATTAATGTCAGTCGAGGTTCAGCTCAGCTAGAGCTTCAAGCAGCACTTGGTAGCACCTGGGAGAAGCAGAGAGAACCTGGCAGATGGGAGCAAGAGCAACTGGCAGAGATTCTGCTCACACCCCTGCCTGCCTGAGGCAGCCAAATTCTCGGAAAGCCACAGATGAACAGACCCAGAAGATTGATTGCACCTACTTTTTCATTTTTTCAGACGCCCACTGTTTGACCTAATATTTCCCTGAAACGTGCTATCTTTTACTTCTTTCCTTCCTGATTCTCCACAGTGGAGTAGGTGAGGCTATCAAGTGGATCAAGTATCTTTCTTTTTTTTTTCTTTTTTTTTTTTGATTTTTTACAGAGAGGAAGGGAGAGGGACAGAGAGTTAGAAACATCAATGAGAGAGAGACATTGATCAGCTGCCTCCTGCACGCGCCCCCCCCCCCCACTGGGGATGTGCCCACAACCAAGTACATGCCCTTGACCGGAATCGAAACTGAGACCTTACAGTCCACAGGCCGACGCTCTATCCACTGAGCCAAACTGGTTTCGCATGGATCAAGTATCTTTCGTTGAACTCTTAGCACACCGGTGTAAGGGAAAGAGGCAATGGTGTTTGTGACACTGAGACACCTTGGTGTGTTGGGCAGAACCCTGACTCCGGAAGTGAGCAAAACTGAGAGATGTGATGTAGCCCGAAGAGAGGGCCAAACATGGCCCACTGAGAACAATCCAGGAATAAGGGGTGCTCCATGCTTTATGAAAATGTGGGTGCTAAGGAGACCCCAATAAATGTCTACAAGATGGTCTATGGATGGTAATGGTAAGCTATTTCTCTACTGAGAGAAAAAAATAGGAATATAATGGTTTTGAAACTATTACCCTGATTTTTAAAACTTTGGGGTTCTATGGTTCCATGATCATGGTGTCTCAGGGGTACATACCGTTCCTTGGTGAAAAAACTACTGGATAAGTTATTGAATATTCTCAAGTAAGTTTTGTAAATATGAGTAAAACATGGAATTATTAGTAAGAAACCTTATCTCCAATGTGGTGGTATTTGGAGGTGGGGCCTTTGGGATGTGATTAGGTTAGGAGGATGGTGCCCCCATAAGGAGATAAAAGGACCTGCGCTCTCTCACACATCAAGTGACAGTGGATGCCTTGGCATCTTTCTGGACTCTCTATTCTGAATTTTTAATTGAAGTTTATCTCTGTACCAGTAGCTAATTATTACTAATTATTCCTGTTTCCTAGTACCTCATAGGTCCAATTATTCTACCTCCTCTACTTCTACAAGGTTGTTTTGGCTGTTCTTAGTCTTTTGTATTTCCATATATATATTAGAATCAGTCTGTCAAAAGTTTTTTAATATTCTGATAGTTTTTATTAGAATTATACAGAGTCTATATATCAACATTGAGTCTTCTAACTCAAGAGTATAGTAATTTCTCCATTGATTTAAATAAATTAAAGTTGTCTAGTTTGCTACACAGACACCCATCTTTTGCTATTCTATTCCTAGATTCTTTATCCTTTTTGACACTTTAATAAATAGAACTCTTTTTTATTTTTCTAACACTTCAATCTGATAAAGAGAAAAACAACTGATTTCTATAAGTTTAATATATCAGGAACCTTCAGGACATTTTTTATTATCCTAGTGATTTATACTTGGTTAAAATGTTTTTCACCTAAATATTTAAGATTTCAATAAATGTGCATGAAAATCAATATATGTAATTTTTTAAAAAATATTGGGCCCTTGCCAATATGCTAAGTGGTTAGAGTTGTTGTCCCATGCACTAAAGAGTAGCATGTTTAATTCCTGGTCAGGGTACATAACTAAGTTGCGGGTTGGATCACCAATTGGGGCATGTATAGGAGAAAACCAATCAATGTATCTCTCTCATATTGATGTTTTTCCCTCTTCCTTCCTCTCTCTCTCTCTCTCTCTCTCTCACACACACACACACACACACACACACACACACACACACACACACACAGCGGTTCTCAACCTGTGGGTCGCGACCCCTTTGGGGGTTGAACGACCCTTTCACAGGGGTCGCCTAAGACTATTGGAAAACACCTATTTCCCATGGTCTTAGGAACCAACACACCGCTCCTCAGTGTAGCAAAATGTGGCAATGTAGTTTACTGTTGTCATATGAAGACTGTTACTCATGCTATACCACGATTCAAGACAAAATTTCATTTATTTGTAATTAGAAATAAATATTTCCCAATATATAATTACATATTGTTTTTGTGATTAATCACTATGCTTTAATTATGTTCAATTTGTAACAATGAAAATACATCCTGCATATCAGATATTTACATTACAGTTCATAACAGTAGCAAAATTACAGTTATGAAGTAGCAACAGAAATAATTTTATGGTTGGGGGTCACCACCACATGAGGAGCTGTCTTAAAGGGTCACGGCATTAGGAAGGTTGAGAACCACTGCTCTAGAATCAATGAAAAAAACATATCCTCAGTTGAGAAGTAAAAAATATATATGTATAAATTGGTGAGATGTGCTCATTATAACTAATAAATGGCCTAATGGTCTAACTCTACATCATGACTAATATGCTACAATGAAAACTATTTTCACAAAAAATGTCAAATTACACAAACATATTATGTAGCATACAATTTAACTTTTGTATAAGAATGTGGTCTGCTAATCAACATGTCAGGATTTTACTTAAATTTTTCCCTGGGAAACCATAGTTCATTCTGAGTGTTGGTAGAACAAGCAAGGATCGAGAGCCTACAATGTTCCAGGCACATTACACACCTCCTTTCATTTAATTTGTACGATGATAACCTAAGGAAGTAATTATCTGCATGTAGAGATGAAGAAATTACGGCTCAATATTGGTACATAATTTGCCTGAGGTTCACTGCTAAAGTGGTGGAGTTGGGATTTCATTCCTAATAGTCTAACCCCCTCCACTGCCTGTGCCTCGGAGTAGATGGTCTCCCACAGCTCCTCAGCAGACAGGAGAACCGCAGCATCCTGCTCCACCACCCAGCCCTCTGCACAGACCACTGTCTGCCATTGGCCTTTTTGTAAGAGGCCTTTAAGGGCATGCTAGCTCTGAATAATATATATAGTGTGTGTAAATATGATATATCTGTACATCTATCTCTATATCTAGAGAGTTTTACTGGTCTTTGTGCAGAAAAGAGTTAAGATAGCAGGCCTAGCTGCTAATTTTTGAAAGGCTTGCTTACAAGGCTGAAAGACCCCTTCAACTATAAAAATGAGTTTTTATTTCTCTGGAATACAAGCCTAGGAGTGCAATTGCTGGGTTAGATGGTGGATATGTGTTCAGTTTGTTAGAAGCTACCAAATTGTTTGCCAGGGTAGCTGTACTATTTTACATTCCCACCAGTTTTCCTGCCATTGATTTTTTATTACCCCTAACTCCCATTTTTACTGACTAAGGCAGTTACAAACACCTCCAAACCATGTTAAATATCTTGAAAACTGGTTAGAAGTCTACTTCTGGATGAGTTAAAAAAAACATATGGAACACAATATGTCACTGCTCTTCCCCTGCCCAGTGCAAACATCACCTGTCCATTTCCTCTTCACCCCCACAAATCTTCAACCCCATTGCTTTCTACAAGGAGCTATCCAAGACACCACCAACCTCGACCAGGTGGCATGCTTCAGACCTAGACTGCTAAGGCATTGCCACCTCTATTGGAATAACTAGGTTCATTATTTTCCTTAATAGATTCTCATTCTCTGAGGGCAGACACTGGGATGGTGTCATCCTATCCTCAGTATCTAATGTACTACCTGCACGTTGTAGGTGCTCAATTAAATTTGTGTGGTTAAATGGGTAGACCCAATCTCAAAAGCCCATTTAATATAGCACTCCAGGCAGCCTTTATTCAAGGTGACACAGGAGTTGAGATAACTTTACCAGCAGGCAATTAGTAACACCTCTGGTTCCACCCCAAAGGCACATGGCTCAGAACCTTCCCCCCATCCCCATCTATCACCCTGGGTATTCTGTATGTGCATGAGGCCAGCCAGCCAACAAGCTGGCTTCTCCATTCCCTAACATCCAACTTCATGTGCCCTTTGCTCTTCCTCCTCATTCACCTTCACATCATGAAGACACCTGGGAATTGTTACCACTTAGAACTGTTCCACTTTAGGACCATAACTTGAATCTTGGGTCTCTCTGAGTGTGTTGACTTTACCTGCAGTGTCATCCCTCTATTATTTCCACTATACCTACTTTATTACCTCATTACAATGTTCTGACCCTTCTGACTTAACCCACTCTATGAATCCCCTCCCAGCTTTACCTCCTTTGTCCAGCTCTGTCCATACTTCAACCCTTTTGCTAAAACTCCTCCCTCCCCTTCCTTCCCTGTCCTTTCCTGACCACTATGTAATAAAATCACAGTGCCACTTCCTCACCTGTGGAGACAAAGCCACCACAGTGATGCCTCTTTGCTTCACCTAAACACTGCCTGATAAGGCTGCTATGTTTCCCCTGTTTTCCTAGTAACTGGCTCAAACACTTTCCTCTGGCTTGGTTATCCATCTGCAGAGATTCCTTGTTGATATAATGTTTTTAACTCTCATTTTTCTCATTTTTAACAGTTTTGATTTATCTGGTTATCACTGTTTATTGTTTTTGGAGAATTATTATGTCTAACAGAAGCAAGCTAAATTTTCCCTGGGTCAATTATCTATTCTATATGAGAGATGAAAAATTCCTGCCAAGCTCAGGGTTGACAACTTGTTATTTTAACACATTATTATGCTACTCATGTAGGCTTGGGCATCTAGCACTTTCTCTGGTTGATTCCATGTGTGGAAAAAAAGTTCACTACAGAAATTGGGAGGAAGAGCAAGTAAAACGTATTGCAAAGTTACATGAAAATACAAAGGGCTGAATCATTCAAAGGATGACAGTTCATTCTGCTCCTGTTGTCTCGCATTGTCCTCTCTGTAGTATCTGGACAAGTAATTAATCCTAAGAACTCTTAACTCACAAAAGATGGAAAAACTCATAGTTTTGGTATCAGAGTCACATGAATATTTGAAGGTAAGTGGTTAAAGGACTATTGTACCCAGAGCAATAATATGTATATATATTTGTGCAGGAAAAAATAATTATATTGTATACTTCAGAGGCATTGAAAATACGGCTAACTTTTTTTAAGGGAGTCCTCTTTCTCTAGATTTTTCAGCCAGAAATCACATGTGCTTTGTGCAGAAGCCAGCACCATATGAACTTCTATATGCTGGAATATCCTTTCACTCTTTCTATTGAAATGGATGCAAAATTGATGCTAATGTAGAAGGTAGTCTGTCCTAAATCAAGAGGAGGGCAAGAGTCTGTTCCATGCTTCTGGATCTATAGATCCAAATACATAGAAGCACGGAATAGACTGATGAATCTCAGAAGGAAGGTGTACTGGGGGTAGGTGGGGAGAGATTAACTGGGGAACTTATATGCATATATGGATAGCCCATGGACACAGACAAAGTGTGGTGAAGGTTGGGAGGGGTCGGGGGATGGAAGAGTCAATGGGGAAAAAGGGGATCATCTATAATACTTTCAACAATAAATATGTGTTTTTAAAAAAGAGGATGTATAATTCTCATGTGTTAGGCTAACTGGATACCAGACTTCTGCCTTTGCATTTCTATCATAAATCACTCCCAGTGGCCTGGGCTGTCTCCCTATAACCTCATTCATCCCCTCTACATGGCTCCTCCATTGCATTTCCATCAGCTCACATTTCTATCTCTACCTGAATTCTCCCCACTCCCCCCTAAAGTGACTCTTATCCAATTCACCAGACATCTGTAGAAGCAAATTCAAAATATCACAAACAATTTTCAGGCTCAATTTCTTATGACCTCCTGAATCAGTTGGAAATTATAGAAATATAATTTGACTAATTCAGAGAAATTTAGTAAATGATACTGAGTTGCTCAAAATATCTCTTGGGGGCTGGAGAACCAGTGGGTGTATAAGTTTACACACCCAAGGAAATAGACCAGAATTATGCCACAAACTGTCCCTGTGAATACCTCCCCACAGCCGTTGCCTTCCCAGCTGCTATCCTCAACACCAGGCCCCTGACCCTCTCTACTGGAAGTCCCCCACCAACACACACACACTACTATCCTTGGATGTGGACACTTCCCATACTGCTGTCCTTACTAGTAAGAAATCCCCATAACCCCTGATTCTTTTGGACACCATATCCTGAGCCAAAGACTAGCCCAAGTGCTTGTGATAGAAAAAGTCTAGGTCATGGTGATGGTTCACTTTATATGTTGGTTTGGCTAGGCTACACTGCCCATTTGTTTTGTCAAACATCAATATAGTTGTTGCTCTGAAGGTATTTTATGAGAAAAGCAGTTACCCTCCATAATGTAGGTTCACCTCATGTAATCATTGAAGGTCTTAAGAGAAAAGAATAAGGTCTCCAAAGAAGAAAAAGATGAATATTTGTCTTTAGACTGCATATAGAAATTTTGCCAAAGTTTATAGCCTTTGGACTCAAGACTGTAAGATCAGCTCTTACCTGAATCTCCAGCTAGCCTGTGGATTTTGAACTTGCCAATCCCCACAATCATGTGAACTAATTCCTTAAAATAATAATACTCTTTTCAATCTCTCTCTATGTGTCCTTCTCTCAAGTCTTCCACCCTCCCTCTCTCAGAGTGCATGTATACATATGTACGTATTCTTCCTAAAGATCCTGAGAAGAATGTGCTAAGCATCTAAAAAAATAGCAATTCTTATATACATTTTATATGCAAAGAAAACTAAGTCTTTTACTTCGCAAGGTTTTCCACTATAATATTAACGTTTCTTGAGTATCCAAAAATGGAGAATTTCATCTTTCTTAAAGCATGGTTTTAAATTGCCAGGGGGTGCAGAATTCACTCAGCTGGTGGGATGCATGTAACTAGTTGATAAATACACCTCAATATTGACTCATTGTTCTTTGCAAATCACCAGATTTAGCAACTCTTGTCAAGGGAGATTTAGTTTCCTTCTAAAATAGCCTCCAAACTTTTGGGTTGTTGATGGAAAAGATGAGGTTTATTAATAAGATGATTCATATTAAAAAGCCAGAAAGTGGAGGTTGTAGGTAAACAAATAAAATCAAATTGACATTGATCTATGGCTTACATTTCTCCCCTAAAGTCACCACATGCTTTATAAAGACAATAGAACAGAATTATTGAAACTGGCTCAAGAAGTTCTCAAGCCAAGGAAAATCTGCCTAGTACATGAAAGATGAAAACTGTAGTGAAACTTGAAAAGGTCTTCAATTGGTGATATTAAGGAAGCTCATGACTATCTACTGAAATGTATTCCTGAAGCAAGTCAAGGATCATATGTTCTGAAATGTGAGATTAACATGTGTCCAGATGTATTATGATATCAGCTACATACCAGGCACTGTGCTATGGATTTTATCTCATATCAGCTTTCTAACAGATATGGGGCAGATATCACCATCATCAACATCATCATCATTATCATCATCATCAACATAATTTCTAATGGAAGATTTTAAGCTCAGAGAAACTGAGTCTATTCTCCAAGCTTGTAAAGCTAATGATAGAGCCTAGATTTAAATACAGTCTATAGTCTTATCATCACACTATACTACCTCTTTTAACACAACTTCATGTGTATCTAGTAAATATCAATAGTTAGCTTTCTAGTTCATATCCTGTTAGTTTCATTAAATGTAATTATTAAATCGTTACTATCTTATATCTAAAACTAATATAATGTGATATGTCAATGATACCTCAATTAAAAACATCAAAACAATAACAAAAATGATGGACTATATTTCTCCACCTTGAATCTGAGCTGACCTCATAACTTTGGGGCAATAGGAGTGGCATTGTGCCAGTTCTCCGAGCCTATCCCTCAAGAACCCTCACATGTTTTCACTCTTTCTCTTGGAACCCAGCCCAACCACCCATGAATGAGCCTGAGCTAGCCTGCTAGATTATGGGACCCATCTCCCATTGACCCAGGTGACAGACTGACAATGCCAGACATGAAGTGAGGTCATTCCAGATCATCCCATGACCATCCACTGGACCATTTGAGATTGGTCATCATCCCTACCTACTTATTAGCTGACATAGACACGTGAGTAAGCCCAGATGAGATCAGCCAAGCCTGGCTCAGATAAGCAGAATTTCTAAACTGACCCAAAGAGTCATTAGCAATGGTAAGTGGTTGTTTACAACCACTTTGTTTTCAGGTGATTTGTCACAAAGCAATAGGTAACTGATATAGAAATAAAATCAAAACTATTACAACTGGCTCAAGAATAAGAACTCCACTGGTACCACCTCCTTCCTTCCTCCTTTTCCAGTTTTGGTTCCCCCTCCTTGAGTATGGGCTGGGGATTTCAGGTATCTTGCCATGTGGCAATACACTAGGGATGATGGAAACAAAGGGTAGAGGGGATGTTGAGTTCTCTCACTGCTTTAAACTGCCCACCTCTGAACATATGTGAGACAAATAAAACCTTTTTAAAAAATATATTTTATTGATATTTTACAGAAAGGAAGGGAGATAGAGAGTTAGAAACATCGATGAGAGAGAAACATTGATCAGCCGCCTCCTGCACACCCCCTACTGGTGATGTACCCACACCAAGATATATACCCTTGACTGGAATCAAACCTGGGACCTTTCAGTCCACAGGCCAACGCTATATCCACTGAGCCAAACCGTTTTCGGCCAAATAAAGCCTTTTATTTATTCAAAATTTATCACTATTATCCAAGTTTGCTTCACTGTTAACTATGTAAGTTTTTATACCAAGACATCTATAGTTTATGCAACACTCCTCAGTATATGCAAAAGGCACACTCCACAACTCCAATAATGGATATTGACCACTATAGGTATATTCTTACTACATATGTATATAGATATGCCTCCATTAGATTGATAGATAGGGAGGTAGGCAGGTAGGTAGGTAAGTAGGTAGATTGGTAGATTGATCTAACAATCAATAGATTGATAACAACATGAGTTATTTGTAAAACTCCAGTTATTTTTGCATCCAGGCTAGAAACTGAAATTTATCCAGGAGAGGACTTCATTTTGTCCTGAGAGGAGCAATTTTTATAAGCAATTTTGCTCATACAGGTATAAGCTGGTCTTGAACTTTGGTAAAGTAATCTAACTGCAGACACTTCTGACAATGTTCATTTTACTAGGGTTAAAAAAAATTTAAGTTATCATGGACTAACTATAAGGATGATTATGAGGTAAGAGATTTAGGGTTTCCACTGACAGAACCATAAACAGGGAGTTTAGAATCTTGGTATTTTGTGGGGAGGAAAGACATGAGTAGAAGGCATGCCACCCATTCTTACTACCCCTGAGGAGTCATTCAAGGGGCGGGGGGGTAGGGCGGGGTTGAGTATCAGAAGGGCAGATTCTAAGGGTGCAGGCAGTAATCATGAGGCTAGAGAGGTGTTAACTCTTTCCTGTTCTGGGTTACAATTCTGTTATGGTATCTCCCAGTCTCTATACCTGCCTGTGCTCACTTGCTCTGTTTTGTGGACTAAGGGGATGGAACTAGTTCAGTATTTGGGACAAAGATTAAATAAAGAGATTCACAGATATAGTGACATCATGGGTGGCCAGAACTGGAAGGCAAACAACTGGAAGTCACTTGAAGAAAGAACAGGTAACAACCAGGAAAAACCCTAACCACAACCCGGGACATTCAGACACTCTTTGGGAAAGGACCAAGCTTGCTGTAGTCATGTAAGATCAGGGACCAATTATTTTGATAGATAGTAAAGGGGTAATTGACTCCCCAAACCAGGAGAATTCACCGAGGTATGTACTAGTATAAAGCACATGGTTTTAGGAATAAGGCTAATAAGGGTTAATAATTAAAAGTTGATAACCAAATTTGAGAATAAAAGTAATAAGTCTAAACATAATTTCAGATGTGTGAATGGGAAATAAGATTCTTAGAGTTAAATTTTCTCTAAAGCAATAATACTATACCAAAATTTATTGAAATCATGAAATTCTCCAAGTTATTGCTTTATTAAAGTATAATGTGTACCCCTGAGGAACTCAACAATGGAATTATGGCTAAAATCTCCATTTAGCCCTCATTTTCACTTGGCACTAATAACTACAGCTATGACATATATACATTATAACTTGAAAAAGTAGTTATTAGTCATTCAAGATTGTTTTATTAACATATCAAGGAACTGTATGCAAAAAAAGAAATTGAATTGCTTTATCTCCCCACCTGAACCCAGAATAACTCAGACACAGGGCTTTGCCTTGGAGAGGATAATTTAAGTAATGGGCAGTTCACCCAATATTTTTAAAACTGAGAGGCTGTGAGTGTGAAAGCACCAAGAATAATCATAAAAAAACAAAGGAGAAAAATGAAACAATTAAAAACAAAAACTGCATTTTTAGAGGCAATCTGAACATCTAGGTAAATATTCATTGCATTTTTATTGTGCTATCTTTTGAAACACTCTATATGGCTTTTAGAAAAGCGATAAAGCCTCATTTGGAAAGGTCTTTGAAGTGAGGACATGACAAGGTATTGGAGGACGAGTGATTTCAGATTGAAATGTAAGAAGACAACTACCATTTTTCCACATTGTCGAGTCTACTCTCTTAGTCTCTGGCTTCATGTCTGACCTGTTCAAATATGGTCAGGATCCTTTGGTCCAAGTTCTTGTTTAGGATAACAGGGCAATGAACTGAGGGGGAGAGTAGAAATATTGATGCAAAGGGTTATTTTGACGTATGTTTTTAAAAGTTTCATCTGATAATTATCAGTAACCCTGATAGACAACTCCATCAAGAAGAAAAAAAAAAGTTTTACTAATGCTTCTGAGATAAAATAAAATAAAATCCTCCAAATTGAACTCCCTCAGACCACCAAGTCCTGTTCCTCCAAATCAATATCCTTCTTGTTCAATGTGGCAGTCAAGAGTTGAGACAGAGGAAGAGAGATTCACAGACCACTTGCTGTCTCAGGAGCATCTAGGTGACTTCCATTAGCCACCTCCTGACCTGCTCAGACCTATGCATTGATCAGGCACAGCACAGGTAAGACTAAACTTTGGCTCCTACTCACTTGCTGAGAGCTCGCACTAGGACTGTATCAGCTGTAAGTTATCAGTGGTGAAAAGAGGTCTCCACTCTACACAGATTTCTTGTAGAAGATGGTTAGCTTTGACATGATTCCTTAGACACTGAAAAAAACCTTAGAGCTGTATATCACCTTTCAGGTTAATTTTGTAAGTGTATTTTGAGGTTTCTAAACCTACAATTCCTCTATATTTTTTAAAGGTTTTTGTGTGTTTATTTTATTAAATTTTCGTCATTGATTAATGGCATTGACTAATAGGATCATATAGGTTTTAGGTGTAGATTTCTATGTTACAAGATCTGTATATTGTACTGTGTGCCCCACCTAAAGTCAAACCATCTTCCATCACCATATATTAGGCCCTCTATACGCCCCAACCCCTTCCCTCTGGAAACCACCACACTGCTGATTGTGTTCACAAGTTTCAGTTTTATATCTCACACATGAGAGATATCATATGACAGACCCCAAATATTCTTAGTTTTCCTACCTGACATATTCATGTAACATAATAGTCTCACGGTCCATCCATGTTGTCACAAATCATAGTACTTCATCTTTTCTTATGATTGAGTAGTAGTCCATTGTGAATGTGTACCACATCTTATTTATCCAATCCTCTATCAATGGACACTTTAGTTGTTTCTATGTCTTGGCCACTGCATATATCTTTGTGAATACATGTTTTTTAGTTTTTCAGGTACATACCCAGGAGAGGAATTGCTGCGTCATATGGTAGCTCTCTTCTTAATTTTTAAGGAATCTCCAAACTGTTTTTCATAGTAGCTATACCAGACCACATTTTCACCAACAGTGAATGAGGATTCCCTTTTCTGCACAATCTCTCCAACACTTGTTTACTTGTCTTATTGATAATAGCCATTCTTACAAGTGTAAGATGGTATCTCGTTGTAAGTTTGATTTGCATTTCCCTAATAGCTAGTGAGGTTGAACATCTTTTCACATATCTGTTGGCTGTTTGTATGTCTTCTTGGGAAAGGCATCTGTCATTGAAGTATTTTGATTCCACATTGTAACTAATCTTTGAGAAATGACCTCTTATCTAGTTTTGGTGTAGTATTGAAAAAGATCCTCAATTCTCAAAAAAGTTCTTTAAGATGTTTCTCCATATTCTAACTCCACTTTGTATAAAGCTAGATTTTCTTCACATATTTCAATTAAAACAATAAATTGCAACTGATTAAATGCAGAAGTTGATATGAGACCCCACTGCCTTCTATTTAGAAAAGCATGCAAGAATTTGTAAAATAGTGACACTCTTCTCACTATTGTTTTTAATTTGGAAAATATAGTTATTTTCATTAAAATGTTATTTGTGTTACCATGTGTATAGGTTGTTTTGGTTATTTTTCAATGAGTTAAAGCATTCACTGTTAAATTTTTGATATGGTAAATATTAATGAATAAAAATAAAAATGTTATGATTAAAAAACGAAGACAGAGAGATGCCAGACCTCATGCAGGTGAAGGTGTGTGTTGGTTCCTAGCACTGTTTGCTGCATCATTAGAAAGGCAGAAAACATTAGTGCCTTCTGCCTGGCTGCCCAGGCCTGGAACTTTTCCGTCTTCTTGTTTTACAGACAAGTGAGATAGGCCACTTCGGAAACAAGGTTAGTCCCAAGGAAGATGCAAACCCATCTGCCAGTTACCAATACATTGTGAGTGAGTGCCCTTAGGTGGCTCCTGGCACTGACTTTCTAAGTGCTTTAGAGAAAAAATATTAGTACAAATATGACCTCACAGGAGTGTCTTTCCTCCAGGAAAGCAGCCCCATTGGTGCTCTGGAAGGAGGCACACACAGCACTCAGCTCACCTGCTGGTTGGAGAGCTGTGCAGCGAGCAGAGCCTCCTCCGGTGGCTGGCTCAGAGTTTGGACAGAACCAGAAGTAAAATGACTTCCTTGCAGCGTTTGCGTTGAGGCCATAACAGTTCCTAGTCCCAAAGCTTTCCTACAAACTCATGAAATAACTTTTACATCACATTCTACCACACAAATTCCAGGGCCAGCTGCCTGCCCTGTCCCATCCCTCCTGCTCACGCAAGGCCAGGGACGGGAGAGGCGATGCGCAGAGAAGATGGGGTGAGAGGCTAAGGCTGTGCTCACATCGTCACCGTGACGGTGCAGCTGGTCATGGGCTGAACTTGCATGTCCTCTCACCCAACCGCCTTCCTGCCCCTCCTCTCTCAGCTGCGTGCTGCCTGGATAGGTGTTGCCAATGGGCAGCCAAATGAAGACCTCATGGTATTAAGTCCTCCTGCTAGGTGGGGGTTAGGAAGTGCCGCTGGCACATTTATTATATTATGTTTAGGGTTTCCCAAAGTGGGGGGTTGAGACCCTCTCACTCTCCTCCACATTCTCTCGTTCTCTTTTGTTGCCTGCTTTTGTGAACTGTGTCATGCTTCGTTCAAAAGGAGCTTCTTGTACTCTGCTGGATAGAAGAAAAGAACAAAGAGAAAGAGTTCAGTAAGTGTTGCTTAGCAGCAGAGAACCCAAACAAGCCAATGTGATTAGAATAAATTATAGCGGCAGGAAGCAGAGGATCATTCCCCAAGATTGTGAAGACAAATTACCGCTTCGAAATGGGTTAGAGGTAGCCAAGCTTGGAAGCAGGGACAGAATAAAATGGCTGATGGAAATGCAGCCCTGGATTTGGGGCTTTATCTCCTGGTTGAACTCCGATCTTCAACCTGGAACTCTTACTGGTCACGCATGCTGAGGTGTCAGCTGTCAACGATGATGTATACGTCAAAGAACCCAAAAACTGGCAGGACCATCGGCCATTGATGGGTGGGGTTTATTTAACACTTACACAGCTCCATTCTAAGTTCCTATAAATAGTACTGAATGTCTCCCTTATAAACACCCTGAGTTTGGTACTCTCACTATCACCATTTGACAAAAGCAAACGTAGCAGCACATTTGACAAAAGCAAACGTAGAGTCACTTGCCCAAAGTCACAGAGCTAGTAAGTGGCAGAGCCAGGACCTATGCCCACACCCACTGCCTGTACTGCCCAGGCTTTTAACACACCTCTTTGGCAAACAATAAAATGTGTGACAGGCCAAGACCGGTTTGGTTCAGTGGATAGAGTATTGGCCTGCGGACTTAAAGGTCCCAGGTTCGATTCCGGTCAAGGGCATGTATATTGGTTGCGGGCACATCCCTAGTAGGGGGAGTGCAGGAGGCAGCTGATCAATGTTTCTCTCTCATTGATGTTTCTAACTCTCTATCCCTCTCTCTTCCTCTCTGTTAAAAATCAATAAAACACATTTTTTAAAAATGTGTGACCGTGTACCATGGGGGTGAGGGTATGGGGAACAGTCTAATCTCGCAGCATCATTGGGGTTGATACAGTAGTGTTGGGACAAATGCAAATGCTAGCCACCTGCAGGGCCCCCAGTCACTGGATATTACGATGCCTCACTGATGCCCAAGAATTCCTCTGGTGAGCCCTACTTGGCTGGACAAAAACACCCTGCTCATAAGCATGTATAATTTTTTGCCTCTCAGCTGCTGTGACTGGAGAGAGACCTCTGGCTTCCATCCTAGCCTTTTGAGCACAGCTCTCCCACTCACCCACCTCCCTGCTGGGAGCTCATAGCGAACCCCAGAGGCAATGCCTGACCCCAGGTGTTCTGTCTCTCCTTCCTGATCTCAGTCTCCTGTCTTCAAAAGCTGAATTCTCCAAATGTCTCCTTGGCCTTTATTTTAAAGATCCATTTAGGCTACATCCCCTCACTTTTGTGATCTGTCTCTCCAGCCCTCTCCTCCACACCCCCCAACTTTACCTAATCTCTTGATTACAACTGTGCCTGCAGAACTGGGTTGGATGCCCCCACCCCACCCTGTACCTCCAACCCTACCCTGCTGGCCTGGGCATCCAAGTGCATATGAGAGAGCAGAGGAAACGACTGTAAAGCCACTAGAGGTGCTCCATAAACACTCCACATGCCAAGCAGGGGTGGGATGGGCTCCATTTGATGCTTATGTTAGAAATATTACTAACATAGAATGTGCTGACTGGTTGGCCTGAAATTATCTGTTATTTTACTGGCATAAATAATGTGTCTTTATGAGTTATTTACTTATTTGTGAAATGGGGCTATACGAGCATTCAGAATCTCAAGCCAGAATCAAAGGATTCAGCCAGGAGCCAGCTGTCACTACCCAACCTCTGTCCTCTGTCTTTCGTGTGCACATCCGGAGGGAGCAGGGGCACGACTCAGCCACACCACGCGCTTCTGTCCACTTGCCCCAGTTCTCCTGGGCTGCTACAGTTTCCTTCCTCTCTGGTGAAATTGGCTTGACAACTAAGATGATGTTTACCTTCAGCGCACCTTTGAAAAGTGCGAGAAAGGGTAGCTTTCCAGTCTGCTTTCAGTTGGTCCAGATGTGCACATAAAGGCAAGCGAGCAAGCGTACAGTGTCATTTCCATTGTCTTCTTCCCGAAAGGAAGAGCAGAGGCTTCATTTATTGTCTGGGTTCTAGAAAAAAACAAACCAGCTAGTGGAAATGACATCTCACGACATCCTCCCACAATCAGTGACCGAAACAAGGCCATGATATTCAACTCCGGAAACACGTTTGCATGCATGGAAATTTTTTGAAGAATCCATCTGTGTTTTATTCACCCAAATTAACATAGCAACGGTAATGGCTGAGTGGTATTTGAAAAGCAGATATTGGCAGGTAACTAGGAAAACAACCACACAGCTTGAAAATGTGGGTCATGAAGAAGTATAGGATTGATAATTACAAATCAGTGAGTACTTCAAGGTAATAGCTTTGAAATCTGATTCTAAACTGAACGGTGCACGAGAGTCGTGGAGGGCCATCCAATCTTGGCAAGCCTCTCTCTCAGAGGGAGACAATCCCAAAACTTGTTCCTGGTTATCAAAGTAAGTAATTGAGCTCCAACTATGTGTAAAGACCCGTAATATGCCCTTTCCTCAAATTCATCATCTAACTTCCTCTTCATAACAATGCTATCAGACATTCTGAACACCATTTTATTGATGGAAATTTTTAGCTCCAAAAGGTGTTCTGCTCCAGGAAGCACAATGTAAATTATCATCCTTTTTTGGATGCATCTCACTAACCCATCTAATGTCTGCCGGGCCTTCTGCCCATAGAAGGAAGAAAGCAACTCATTCCCTATGCCGTGACTATTTTTAAAAAGAGGCCAATTTAGTCCCCAGCATTATCAGTTACTTCCTTTGCCAACAGCATCCGGACTGGATGGTCCACTCTGGCCAACCCTTTCTGCAGCCCCCACTGACAGCCACACTCAAACATGGTAAAGTCTGACTACATCTTTTTCATCCCTGCACCGGATTCTTTCCTGAGGTGACACTATACTTCTTGTGGAATAAGTTATGTCATGTCCTGAGGCAGGAATGGAAGGTGGTTTTCAAGGCTACTGAAAGCACTCACCATGTAGCCCAAACATTCCTCCAACTCTGCAACCCATCAGGGGCACGGGGTGACGTAAACTGAGACAGAGTCTGCTCGCTACAACTGCATGAGATTTTATCAGCACATGTCATTGCCACCCCAGGTAAATCCCAAACTAATCCTGTCTGGAGAGAAGCCACGTCCTTCCAAGGAGCACCCGCTCCCCATGTCTGCTGTAGTTCTCAAAGCAGAACTGTACAGGAACAGAGGTTTCTGCCTCCGACTGGTCCATGGGCCTTGTCTTGTCCTTGAATGTCCCAGATGTTCCAACCTCACCTCACATTATCCTCAATGGCAGAAAGGGGGAGCTTTGTCAGCTTTGGGAAATATATGCTGTTTCCTGGAAACAGTAGCTGATCATGAGCCTGGAGGGAGCCAAGCTCTCTCACAGAGATGCTCCACTGTCTCTTGACTGGTTGTGACTGCAATGGACAGAAGGAGCACTCCCAACCTGAGAAAGACCTGGGTCACCCAGGGACGAGGATCTGGGTCATATAACGAGTACATGACTAAGGCCAGCAGAGGTGGCCTTTGGGGGTAAGGAGCACCTAGGATAGGAATGGAAGAGGGAGGAGATGAATATCAAGTGTGCTCCAATAATGGAATACTATGCTGCCATAAAAAAGAAGGAATTCTTACCATTTGCAGCAACCTGGATGGAACTGGAGAACATTATGCTAATTGAAATAAGCTGGTCAATGAAAGAAAAAATACCACATTATCTCACTCATTTATGGATAATGAAGAACATTATAAACTGATGAACAAAAAGATAGATACAGAGGCAGTAAAGCATCAAACAGACTGTCAAATTACAGTGGGAAGGTTAGGGAGAGGTGGGGTAGATAAGAGATCAACCGAAGGACTTGTATGCATACATGTAAGCATAACCAATGGACACAAGACACTGGGGGATTAGGACATGCATGAGAGTGAGGGGGAGCAATGGGAAGACATGTGCACATGTAACACATTAATAATAATAATAATAATAATAATAATAATAATAATAATAATAATAATAATGTGTGCTCCAAGACCAGCTGCAGCAGAGGGGCGACACCTGTCCCACTCACATACCTCTTTGAGTTTCTCCTCAGCAAGAGAGATCCCGGAGGATTTTGCTCCCTGTACATACATGAGAAAATGAATATGAGTGGCCTGCGTCAGACCCACAATGAAATGCCGGGTTCTCCTTCAGGGACAGCACGCAGTCCAGCATCAGGGAGTGTGGTGAGCAGACAGCATCCCGCTCACTATGTTAGGGCCTGGCTTAGCTGCAGAGAAACACAGCGTCACACACAGAGCGGGCAAGGCATTTGGAGCAATGTTTGCTTCAGGCTCCCCGGTGGGTAGGCAGAGCTGTGTGGGGCTGCACCATAGCTCACTACCCGAACTGCCTCCTCCCGCTTTCTTTATAACTGTTGATTCGTGATAAATTTATTTCACCCCAAACTGTCTCGGTGAGTCCTCCTAAATGATCTAACGTACAACAGTGAGAGATTATCCAAACAGAAATGACACTCAATCTTATAAAGAACCGAAATGCAGAAAGGGAGGGAGGGCTTTCCTCCTCTGCATGTCCCCACCTTCACACCACTGCTCTCACAGTCCCCAAACCAGCTCCCTGCTCTACTTCTTTTTTTTTAATATATATTTTATTAATTTTAGAGAGGAAGGAAGAGGGAGAGAGAAATAGAAATATCAATGATGAGAGAGAATCATTGATTGGCTGCCTCCTGCACGCCCCTTACTGGGGATTGAGCCTGCAACCCAGGCATGTGCCCTTTTCCGAAATCAAACCTAGGACCGTTCAGTCCACAGACCAACGCTCTATCCACTGAGCCAAACCAGCCAGGGCTCAATTATCTTTTATATGCCCTGTCCATTAGGAAATCTTTGTAATTTTATTGTACAATTTCCTGCTCTACTTCTTGTCACAGCTGACTCTACTTTCCAAACCTATTAGCCACCTCCTGTTTTACATGTGCATCAATCCTGTTTCTCCTGCTCTGAGTCCTCTCCCAACAGAGTGTCATAAAAAGGTTGACTAGAGAAATACCAACTCATCAGAAAGGCCGATTGATTTAGTCAACAAAAGAGGGCAGAACCTTCTATAGGGCAGTTACCATAAGAGGTGGGTTCTAGAATGAGTTAAGACAGTCCTGCCAGGAGAAGTTTGGGTGTAGTCATAACACACACACGCGCGCGCGCGCGCACACACACACACACACACACACACACACACACACCATCAAAACCCCTGCCAAGATCTGAGCTAAGTTCCTAAAAGATTCTGCCTGGCAAAATCTTGCGTGGTAAGATATAAGTTTTCAAGAAAGAGAGGTAGGGAAACAATTAAAATTGTATAACATATACACATTTTATATATGGCAATGTAGATTTTTGCCAACCTATGAAAACCTGAACTCCTGCCATCTGTTGAGCATATGCTAGCACTTTCATCAGCTATAGAACTATTCTTGTAGGTAAATCCAGCCAAGCTCACAACATCACAAACATCTGACTCCTTCAGTTTCTCTGCCACTGATTTTGACAGTCTCTGAATCAAATCTGCTTGCTTTACAATTTCATTTCTTTTGTCCTTTTATTCTTCCTTGTTTCTTTTCCCCAGTCTCCAAAGTGACTGTATTAATCTATGGGCCACTGCTCCCCACAATGCCCATGCAGAGTGTCCTGGGCTCTGGGCAGCACAGATAGATTCTTCTGCACCGACAGGACCCCCAGTGTCCAACAAGGAGCAATGACCTGCCAGGGGACAAGTGTGACTTGTACAAACAAAAGTCTCAGAAGCTTACAGTTTGGCATACAAACACTTCAATCCTGCAAAACTCAGTGAGGGGACTAGCGAAGGTTCTTGCTGCCAATCACGCCTCGGAACAGAGGTCATTGACCAGAATGGGCATGGCCACTGCAAAGGCGGGAAGATTTGGGGTACTTAATTCCCTGAACAAAGAAACTCGCTCTCTTGTGCTCTTATGCTCTCTTGATTCTCTTATGCTCTTGGTCACCCTTATGTTCTTGGGACTCTTTGTTGCTCCCTCTCCAGCATTCGCCCACCACCACCAACAACACACACACACAATAGACCAATGAACTGTAACTAGCCTGATGCTGAACTGGACCCAGTTCCAACATGAAAAGAAAACTCTGGACACTGGCTTTGTTTCTGGCTCTTGTAGCCCAATCTACACTTCTTCTCTGGAATGGGACTTTGGAAACCCAGGGGTGCAATCACTCATCCCACATGCAAATTCAGAAATTCTTTCTCTCAAGATATCATAAGGATTCTACCCCGGGCACCCAGTGGGAAAAGACGCCCCACTTCATCCGATAGCAAAGGAGTGCCCTCAACTGTGAAGAGCTGTTTGGTCTGTGCCTTTCTTTTTTTTTTTAATTTAATAAATCTTCACTGTTCAGATTATTACAATTGTTCCTCTTTTTTTTCCCCATAGCTGCCCTCTACCTGGTCCCCACCCCATCCTCTGCCCTTACCTCCCTCCGCATTGTCCTCATCCATAGGTGTACAATTTTTGTTGAGTCTCTTCCCCCACCTCCCAAACCCCTTTCCTCCCTAAAATTCTCAGTCCACTCTTTTCTATGCCCCTGATTCTATTATATTCACCAGTTTATTCTGTCATCAGATTTTTTATTCACTTGATTTTTAGATTCACTTGTTGATAGATATGTATTTGTTGTTCATAATTTTTATCTTTACCTTTTTCTTCTTAAAGAATGCCTTTCAGCATTTCGTATAATACTGGTTTGGCAGTGATGAACTCCTTTAGCTTTTTCTTATCTGTGAAGCTCTTTATCTGCCCTTCAATTCTGAATGATAGCTCTGCTGGGTAGAGTAATCTTGGTTGTATGTTCTTGCTATTCATCACTTTGAATATTTCTTGCCACTCCCATCTGGCCTGCATAGTTTCTGTTGAGAAATCCGCTGAGTGTCTTATAAGTGCTCCCTTGTAGGTAGCTAACTGTTTTTCTCTTGCTGCTTTTAATATTCTCTCTTTGTCTTTTGCTCTTGGCATTTTAATTATGATGTGTGTTAATGTGGTCCTCTTTGGATTCCTTTTGTATAGGGTTCTGTGTGCTTCCTGGACTTGTAAGTCTATTTCTTTCACCGGGTGAGAGAAGTTTCTGTCATTATTTCTTCAAATAGATTTTTAGTATCTTGCTTTCTCTCTTCTTCTGGCACCCCCATAATTCTGATGTTGGTATGCTTGAAGTTGTCCCAGAGGCTCCTCACACTATCTTCAACTTTTTTTTCTTTTTCTTTTCCAGTTGAGTGTTTTCTGCTTCTTTGTATTTCAAATTTTTGAATTGCTTCTTTCAGTCCTCTATTCTGCTGTTAGGTCTCTGTATAATATTTTTTATTTCAGTCAATGTATGTTTAATTTCTAGTTGGTCCTTTTTCATCTCCTTTTGGGTCTCGCTAAATTTATCCATCTTTTCTAGGAAATTCTTGAAAAACTGTATAACCATGGTTTTGAACTCTATATCAATCGTTTGTTTTCCTCCATTTCTTTCATATGTGATCTGTTTCTTTGTCTCCACATTTTCACTGCTTCCCTGAGTTGGTAGAGTAGTTTTGTGTGCTAGGTATCATATATGGCCCAGTAACTCTGCCTCCCCAGTTACCTGAGGTGGACTCTGTTGGTGCACCCTTTTGTGGATTGTGTGTACAGCATTGTTGTAGTTAAGTCTTGATTGTTGTTGGTATCACTGGGGGGAATTAACCTCCAAGCCAATTGGTTGTGAGGATCAGCTGTTTCTATGCCGATAGAACTTCTGTGCTGAAGACACCCGTATGAGACAAGACTTGTAAAATTGCAAAAACCTCCGTGCTGGGCTTGGATGGGACAGAGTCTCAGGGCTGAGCAGATAGCCTTGACTTCCCATCAGCCCTGCCCTATAAGGCCCCTGGGTCTCAGTGTCCATCAGTAATCGCTGCAGCTCTCTCTACATGCACTCGCACTCACGCGCCTCCAGACCTCCACCTTTCTGGCTTCCCTGAGTTTCCATGAGCTCCGGGGACTGGTATGACTCTGGGTCCCCAGGTCTCATCCAAAACTGGGGTTCAGAGTAGTTGGAACTGAATTTCAGTGCAGTTGGTAGGTTCTGTCTTCCTTCTGCTAGAGAAAGCAGTGGCACAATCAGCAATCAGTCCTGTTTGCACGCACTTGCACACATGCCTCCATACCTCTGCTTTTCGCGGCTCCCCTGAGTTTCTATACACTCCTCCCTTTTCACAACAGTCCAGACTCCTCCTGAACTGGGATTCAGTGCAGTTGGAAGTTTTTGTTTCCCTCCTGCGAGAGGAAGCCAGCCAGGCCCACTGCTGCCCGTTCTCTCTATGCACGTGTCTCCATACCTCAGCTTTTTGTAACTCCTCTGAGTCTCCATGAGCTCCTCTCTTTCCTTCTAATTGTAGAATTTCCACTCATCTAGCTTTCCTGTGGTTCTGGATGATATCTGTTTTGTCTTTTAACTGTAATTTTGAAATTGTTGTGCGAGGCAGCAGTTTAGGTGTTCACCTATATGGCCATCTTGGTTTTTCCTCAAGGTGGACACTCTTGGTATACCCCTTTGTGGGCTGTGTGCACAGTCTTATTGTAGTTAAGTCTTGATTGTTGTTTCTATCACTGTGGGGAATTGACCTCCAGGTCAATTGGCTGTGAGATCAGCTGTGTCTACACTGGGAGAACTTCTGTGCTGGAGACACCCAAGACTTGCAAAAGCCACTGTGCTCAGCTTGGATGGGGTGGAGTCTCAAGGCAGAGCAAATGGCATTGATTTCCCATCAGCTCTTCCCTAATAGGCTCCTATGTCTCTGTATCTCATGATATACCATGAGATATCATGGTATTCTCTGCAAGCACCTCTGAGAGAAAGTCGCCCTCAAGTTCTACCCACTGCCAGACAGTCCAGTTTCTCCCTGAAAGAGTCTGGGACCCCAGAGTCTTGCCTGGAATTAGAATTCAGCGCAATCGGGAGCTTTTGTCTCCCTCCCACTTGAGAAAGTCAGCTGCATACTCAGTTGCTAGTCCTCTCCACGTGTGTGTCTCAGTACCTCTGCCTCCTGCAACTCCTCTGAATCTCAGTGTGCTTTTCTCTTTCCTTCTAGTTGTAGAATTTCCACTCAGTCAGCCTTCCTGTGGTTCTGGATGATGTCCATTCTTTTAGTTGTAGTTTTGAAATTGTTGTGTGAGGCAGCAGTTTAGGTGTTTTTTTATGCTGCTATATTGGGTTTTCTCCTCTGTGTCTTTCTTTATTCTACATTTACCATTGCCTTTTTGGAAATGCTTAACTTTCCACATATCATTTCAGCTACTAGCCTCCAAAAGGGGGTGTGGTTTTCCTACAAGATACTATTGTGCCTTTTCACTTTCTTTAGATGCCACTTGGTCTTTGGCACTGTGAGGTGGGAGGTTTTTCAAGCTAGAGTCCCATCTCAGGAAACCACTGCTGATGCTGGTCCCGGCCTCAAATATCAGAGGAGAGAGCAGAGAAATAGCCCCATACATCAGCTGTTGACAAACTCCATGCCCACTTTTCACAGTTGCTGGCCAGAGCAGGGCAAACCCAGGCTCACCCAGACCGTGTGGGCTGGGCACCCACAATTGCTCTCCAAGTGCCAGTTTTCACACCTCCCTCAAACTCTAAGCAAGATACCCAGCCAGTTCTCAACTGATGCTCACAAAAGGCCTTCTTCCTATATCTTATTTTGGAAAATGTTTAGGAAAAAAACTATGTATGTGCCTGGTATTTTGTGAGATAAACACAACATATTTTAGGTTCATGGGTATTAGGAAGTAAGTGCTAGCCTCTTGTTGGATTGTTTTCTGTTCAAGCTCAGCATGGTACTTAGCATATGATAAATATTCATTCCTTAGTAACCATTTATAATGCTCCAACATTAGCAGCAACTTGGCAGGAAAAAAAAAAAGATAAGTCAGAGTTTAGGAAACATTTCTTATTTTAAAAATTTCAATGCACCAATAAAAAAATGCATAGTTTGAATATGTAAATTCACTCAGACATCTTCCTCTCCAATTTTTATTAAAATGGCATTTAGTAAAAGGAGATTTTTATATGTAAATATGGCTCCAACATTTACATTCTATGAGAATGTTTTATTGTTTTTTGTTTTGTTTTTTTAATATTTTATTGATTTTTCACAGAGAGGAAGGGAGAGGGATAGAGAGCCAGAAATATCTATGCGAGAGAAACATCGATCAGCTGCCTCTTGCACACCCTCTACTAGGGATGTGCCTGAAACCAAGGCACATGCCCTTGACCAGAATCCAACCTGGGACCCTTCAGTCTGCAGACCAAAGCTCTATCTACAGAGCCAAACTGGTTTCGGCAGAATATTTTTTGAAGGACTATTTTTTATTTAAACCCCTCTCCCACCTCTATGCCCCTGGACATGTTGTCACAGTGGCATAAGACAAACATTTGAGAATAGTATTCAAGGCAGTAAGGAGGAGGAATTATGTTAAGAGCCTAATCCAGTAAAACATCTTGATGTTTGTGGATTATATTCACCTAACTTGAAATGTATTTCTGAGTTCCTTCTCAAAAGGCCTAGGAATAGATCTCCCTCAGTACAACTGCACCGTGTAAAAGACCAAAAGTTCAGAGGATGGTTGCCAAATGCCAAGCCTCAGCCTCAGGGATACCCAGCTGCTCTGCAGGAATCTGTATCCATGGAGCCCTTCTCTGGAGCTGCCTGTTTTCAGAACAAAGAAACTGGCTCTCTTGTGCTCTCAGTCCCCATTATGTTCTTGGGGCTGTTGGCAGAAGGCCACCGCCAGCAGCATTGCCTCCAGGGCTGTCAGGCAGGGGAGGGCCACAGCCATTTTTAGGATAAGCTTTAGGCATGGCTAGATTGACTTCCATTTTAGCGTCATTCTTCTTACATGCCCAGCACTTCACTTTATTAACCATTGGTTCCCAGACAACCCTTCCTGACAGAGAAATTCGTGACTAGAGTCCCTTTCGGAAAGCCCAAAGGATCAGGCTGACAGATCCTGGCCTCAGACTTGAAATCCTGTGGGCCTGTTCACCCAAGATAAGTAGAGCGCCTACTAAATAAATATAGGACAAAGTGGTGATTATAGATATGAATATGAAACAATGGTTTTGTCTGAATTACTGACAGCATGGCCTTCTTGAGAAGGACAGGTGAATGCATTAGCATTCACTTAAAGAAGTGGTTGTTCTGGTGACTTGTTCCTTAGTACTGTAATAATGTAAATTATAATTCCAGGCCTTCCTTCCTATCTTCCAAGGGCTCTGTGTAGGTCATGCTTCCTGACATCCTGCAAGCTGGAGTCCTGCTTTATCCGATCATGCACAGCAGACACAGGTGATAGCCCAGTGTCCCAGCTGCCTCCTCGCTTCTCCTCTTGTTCAGGGCAAGATGGTGGTTATAAAGTAAGCAAGGTCATCCCAGTTAACCTGCCATTGGCTGTGCATTGCTTTTGGCCATGAGAAGTGAGAGGGTGTCTATTAGAAAAAGCAACACATGAAGGAGTTCTTTGTGATGCCTGGGAACACAGGTCCATTGTGAGCAGAAACACAGCACAGGGTAGAGCTGTAAGAGCCCCCTAAAGACAGGTTCTCCCTCGAATTCTCACATGGAATTGAGTCCTTGATTTTAAGTTAGAGTCAACTTTTCTATTGCTTGAGCCAAAAGCATCTTAAAGGACCCATATATGCAAGATCTATGTAAGATTGGACCTCATTACCCAACAATAAATACCTTGCAGCCAACATTGTTCAAACAGTTCAAAAGTTCCAATCCTGTTCACCTTGGGCTTTCAGTTAGTGACCTGTACAATATGGAAGAGTCAACTATGAAAACTGAGGTTCTCACTGAATTGGGGGTCCTTCATTCCATTTCCAGGTTCTAACCCTGGTCATGGTCTAGTCAACATTTTAATCAACCTTTGGATGAGGACATAAAGTTTTAGTGTCAGGTGGTCAAACTGAGAAGAATTGCTACTAAACTAAATAAGAGATTAAGGATTTGAAAAATATGAATATAACTTACTTGCATATTAAAAGAATAATATGCCATGAATAAGTGAGATTTATTTATTCCAGAACTATAAGGATATCTTAACCTAGGGAAATTTATAGATTAATTTGAGGGTGACCTTAGAAGATCACATCCATGCATCAAATATCCCAATAGATGTCACACAAGGGCATTGGCAAAATTCAACATCTACCATTGACCAGGGGGTAATTTGGAGTAAGCCAGGAACAGAAGTGTTTCTTCTTAACACAGTAATCATCTCAGACCAACAGCTGACTCTTGCATGAAATCATTACACTGGGGGTATCACCTTTAAGAGTAAAACCCACAAAGTATACTCTATGAAGCAGCTCTGTCTGGGAGTTCAGACCAGTACAATAAGTAATAAGGAGCTTATTATATAGAGACTCAAACACCTTCTCCTTTAACTCTAATAACACCATGAAGCAGGTACTATCATTTCTATTTTACAGATAAATAAGCTGAAGCCTAAGAAAATTTCATATCTGACTGAGAGTATGAGTCAGAGCTTACATTTAATCTAGCTCTCTCCATTCCTATCATGGAACAGAAAGGACCTGCACAGCTATTGGAAAGAAGGAAATAATGTCATTACTTGTATGATATGTAATTATATACCCAGAAAATATATGAGACTGAAAATTGTTAATAACTATATGATAAAATGACTAGACACAGGACAATTAGTTATATTTAGAAATAATGTTCCTTTATACTAGCAATCATGGTTAGAAAGTATAATGGGAGAAAATCATTTTCATAACAACTAAAGAAAAAGAAGTGGTAGGGAAAAAAAACTTTAACAAAATTTGTGGAAGCTACAATAACTTTAAGACATGATGACTAAATAGAGACTCTATTTTTCAGATAAAAAAATTAGTACTATAAGAGCCTTCTCACATTAATGTATAGATTAAAATAAATCATATCACAATCTTGATTGAAACTTAAATAATTCAAACCTCACCTAGAAAAAAAAATAGCCAAAAAAAAGCATTTTTTGTTGTTGTTGTTGGGGGTTAGGGGAGAGTCAGACTCACCTACCAGTAGCAAATATTACAGTGGATTTTCAAGTATCCATAATCAAGCCAGAGTGAACTTGAACAGAGACATAAGAGAGCCCGGTGCCATTTGTGCTACTTTTCCATATCAAAATAAAGACTAATATTGTATCAGAATCAATCAACACCTGAGTCTATTGCACTGCAGAGACTAATTCATGCGTCTGAATGAATCACAACTCCACGGTCCCTGAGAGCAGTTACCATAGGAATTGGTCACTTGGGACAGCATGATGGGCATGTGAAGTACCCACTTAGGGGCCAGGGCTCCTCCATTTCGTGGGAATGGGGAGGGCGCCTGAGGAGAGGGAGCTGGAAGCATTGCCATGGTGTAGCCAATGAGGAAAAGGGTGAAGCTCTGTATTCAGAGAGTAAATAAAAATCTCCATCTTCTCTGAAACCTGAGGAGACTGGGGGCCATAAACACTGCAAAGCCTCGGAAGCACTTAGGTCTTGGTAACGATTTAAAAACCTCAATTCAATGACTCAGATGGGGATACACAGACGGACATGTAAACAGAAAGATGGATTGACCAGGGAATAAAGCTCCCTGGGTGGCAAGGAAGGGTTCTGAACCCTTTCTACTGTGTTCCTGCAAAATTCATTCTCTTTCCAAACCTTGCATTTGCAAGTGACAAAAATCTGGTTTTCCCCAGCCAAGTTTATTCCATGTTTCACCAGTCAAACCTGAGCACAGCATCTTCTCATCAACCTAAAGGTGCATTAATCCACACAAAAGACACCATGTGTGCGCATCTTCCGCAGTGGGTCCAGCTCCTTCAAAGGGATGCTCAGGTTGACCAGAAGGGAGAGAGCCTCTGCACAAGCCGGCCAGCACTTGGAAAGGGCCAGTCTTGGCCACTGTGAATAGTGCTGCAATGTTCACAGGGGTGCATATATCTTTGCAAACACATGTTTTTGAGTTATTCAGGTAGATAACCAGAAGAGGGATGGCTGGGTCATATGGCAACTCTATTCTTAATTTTGTATTTTCCTTTCTAGTGGAGTAGTATTCCATCATGTAAATGCACTATGGCTGTTCTATTCATTCATCTATTGGGCTGATTCCAAATCTTGGCTATTGTAAATAATGCTGTAATGAACAAAGAGGTGTACATATTCTTTCAAAATAGTGTTTTGGGTTTCTTTGAATAAATTCCAAGAAGTGGAATTCCTGGGTTATATGGCAGTTTCATTTTTAAGTTTTTGAGGCAACTCCATACTGTTCTCCACAGTGACTTCAATCTGCATTCCCACCAACCGTGTACTAGGGTTCCTTTTTCTACACATCCTCGCCAACACTTGTTGTCTGTTGATTTATTGATAGTAGACCTTCTGATAGGTGTAAGATGATATGTCATTGTGGTTTTAATTTGCATTTCTCTGATGATTAGTGATGCTTAGTCTTTAAATATGTCTACTGGCCATCGGTATGTCCTCTTTGGAGAAGTGTCTTTCAGGTCATTGGCCCATTTGTTAATTGGATTGTTTGGGGGTTTTGGTGTTGAGTTTTTAAGTTTTTCTAAATTTTGGATATTAACCCCTTAAGAGCTGTATCAACGAATATGTTCCCCCATTCAGTGGGCTGTCTCTTCATTTTGTTGATTTTGTTATGCAAAACCATTTATTTTTATCTAGTCTCATTTTTTTTGTTGTTTCCCTTGCTTGAGGAGATACATCAGAAAAAATATTGCTACCAGAAATGTCCAAGATTTAACTATGTTTTCCTCTATGACTTTTATTTTCTAGTCTAGCACTTAAGTTTTTGATCCATTTTGAGTTTATTCTTTTATTAGGTGTAAGATGGTAGATCTAGTGTCAATTTTTTTTTGCATGTATCTGTCCAATTTTCCCAAGACCATCTATTGAATAGACTGTCTTTACCCCACTGTTTTTGCCTCCTTTGTCAAATATTGATTACAAAGGCATGGGTTTATTTCTGGGCTCTTCCATTCTATTCTATTGATCTATATGTCTGTTTTTATGCCAGTACCATGCTGTTTTGATTTCTATGGTCTTGTCATATAGTTTGATATTAGGTAGCATGATTCCTCCAACTTTGTTCTTTCTCAAGATTGCTGTGCTACTCGGGGTCTTTTGTGGTTCCATATAAAATTTTGGAATATTTGTTCTAGTTCTATGAAATACGCCATTGGTTTCTCAATAGGAATTACATTGAATCTATAGATTGCTTTGGGTAGTATGGATATTTTAATTATGTTAATTCATTATATCCATGAACAGTATATGCTTTGTTATTTGTATCTTATTCAATTTCTTTATGTCTTATAATTTTTTTGAGTACAGGCCTTTTACATCTTTGGTTAAATTTATTCTTAGGTATTTTATTCTTTTGAAGCAATTGTGAATGGGGTTGTTTTGTGGGGTTTTTTGTTTTTTTGCCTTTCTGACAGTTCACTATTGGTATATAAAAATGCAACTGATTTCTAGAGATTTTATATCCTGTTACTTTACTGAATGCATTTATCAGTTCTAGTAATGTTTGTATGAAATCTTTAGCGTTTTCTATATACAGTCTCATATCTGCAAATAATGATAGTTTTACTTCCTTTCCAATTTGGATACCTTTTATTTATTTCTTGTCTGATTGTTGTGACTAGACTTCCAGTACTATGTTGAGTAAGAGTGGTAAAAGTGGACATGCTTGATTTGTCCTTGATCTAAAGAGGAACATTTGTAGTTTTTGTCCATTGAGGAAGCTGTTGGCTATGGATTTGTCATATATGACCTTTATTATGGGAGGTACATTCTCTCTATTCCTACTTTGCTGAGAGTTATCATAAATAGGTACTAGATTTTATCAAATGCTTTTTCTGCATCTATTGAGATGATCATGTGATTTTTTTAATCTTTCCTTTTGTTTATATGGTGTGTCACATTTATTGAATTGCAGCTCTTTTAACAATCTTGCATCCCCAGAAAAAAATCCCACTTGATGATGGTGTATAATCTTTTTAATGTATTGCTGGATTCGGCTTGCTAATATTTTGTTGAGGATTTGCATCTATGTTCAATAGTGATTTTGGCCTATAACTTTGGGGAATTAGGATAATGCTGGCCTAGAAAAATGAGCTTGGAAGTCTTCCCTCCTCTTGAATTTTTGGGAATAGTTCAAAGATAGATATTAGCTCTTTTTTGCATGTTTGGTAAAAATTCACCTGTAAAGCCATCCATTCCAGGGCTTTTGTCTCCCTATTCTGGTTGCCTCTTTGTGTTTGTTTCTATGTAGCAGGAAGATCTCCTATGACTCTGTTTTGGTAGGAGTAGCCTTATGTAGTAGGTGGCCCGTGGGACCCAGTGATGTAGTCTCCCTGGTCACTGATCTGGGTACTCTAAGAATGCCCCTTGTGCATGTTTTGTGGGCCCTCCTGTTGTAATTGAGTCTTGATTGCTATTGGCCCTCTTGTGCATGGGATCTACCCTCAGGCTGGCTGCCAATGAGGCTCAACACCCAATAGCCGTGCAAGCTGTTATGCCAGTGCTGATCACAGGAAGCTGAATTTGCCTCAACAGGTTTTGGTACCTGCTAACATCTCCCTGTGAATAAACTGCTTGAGAAGCTTACTGAGTCCTGCTCTCTTTCTGTGTGGAACTGGCCACTGGTTGTATTGGTTCTAGGCTCTTCACAAGGACTGTGATGCAGGCCAATGTCAGATGCTGTCTGTGACAGGCTCTGGCTATCAGTGGTGATCCACAACTCATTAAAGTCCAAGTAAAGAGAAAAGAGAAAACCTATTTGGAGTGAGAATCCTTTAATAACTATACTCATTTCCAGAGAACAATAAATATAGAAATACAAGCAATATATGTAACAATAATCTTTTCCTCAAGTACAGAAAGCATTTACTTTTATACAGATTGATAGGCAAACACTTTTACTAGAAATCAGCAGTGGAAACAGCTACACAACAAAAGAAAATTACACATAAAATGAAAAATTATTTAACTACTGAAATTCACACTCCAGGTGAGCTGCCATCATAGGTGACATGGGAGGTTGGTTCAGCTTCGGGCAGCAGTAGTCTGAGGTTGCTCAGATTGGAGCTGTTTACCAAGATATTCCCTAAAAATAAAATAACAAGGTAAATTAGCATTTAAACAATGAAGAATCTCTTTCAAAATCTAAGTAAAATATATACTGTCATATGCTTTAATATCTAAAAATAAACCAGTCCTAGGAAACAAAACTGTTCCCAATTTCAAAAGTGCCTATACTGTATGAATTTCAAACGCTCTATTTAAAATATACACAAGCAAGTCATTACACCCACAAACAAGTAATTCTGCATTCAATTACAAAGCAATGTAATTAGTTATGGGGGATGTCTACTTTACTGTTTGGGGAAAGCCTTGTTTACTGGTGCTGTCTCTTCTGCAATCTAAGAAATTGAAACATCAACGTAAGTATGATTCCATCCCTATGGCCTGATACATGAAAAACACACTCCCTGAAGTCAGAAAACACAAGAGCACATGAAAACAAACCCCCAAAAATAAGAATCACCACACCTGGTAGAGAGCACACACTCTGCCCTGACACAGCCGCAAACGTGCCGAGATGGCTGCACAGAACCCACAGAACAATCACAGAGCAGAGACATGCCATTCTAATTGTACAGATAGGGCACGATGCTCTCCTCCAGAAAATAAATGGCACATACACCCACAACGTGCACATGCTTCACTCTCCGTTACATACAAATATCACTTAATTCCAGGTCAGAAAACAATCTTTACCCTAATTTCTCCAAGTGACTTGCCCAAACTCTGGTTTTTGAAATATCTGATAAGGACGAGATTATCAACATGTTTCCCCCTCTAATAAGAACAGAGCAGCAGTTTTAGCATAGAGATAAGGGTTTGCATTCCAGCGCCACCACTTCATTGGCTCCAGCAGTTGTGGGTTAAAGACTCTTCATGCTAACACGAAGGCTAACGGAGGCACTGAATGTGAAGGCAGCTGGCCCAGGGACGAGCGGTGGGCACACGGGGCCCATGTCACCCACTCCTCTCCTCAACTGGTCTTTCAACCTCTCCTGCTCTGAGGACCTCCAGGAAACAACCTTTGGGTGCTACCGGCATCTACTAGCTACAGAGTAAGGGGAGAGGGATGATCTAAGTTGTTTTCCTGCCCTACCTTCCCTTCAGATATCACAGCCAAAAGTTATCAAAAAGGTGAAGCAAGATGAGAATAGAAAAGGAACTAGAGTGAGTGAGGCATCAGGGAACCATCCTCCCAAAATGTACAAAAGTGAACTATGATTTAAAATACTGTGCAACTAACTGGAACTTCATGTGACATGGAAGTGGATAATGATCTTTTAAAAAGCCTTACAGGAAAGTTCTTATCACTGACTTATTAATTTGGATACCATGTTAAAGCATATAAGATATTCTTATGTTAGCTAGGAGCTACCCTGACACAATTTAGACCAGTGGTCTGCAAACTCATTAGTCAACAGAGCAGCAAACCGCAGCTCACAAGCTGCAGTTTGCCGACCACTGATTTAGACAATGGAAATCTTATTTTCAACCAAGAGCATGTAAGTAGTTCTAATTTACACAAAGGCCTAAAGGAAAACCATCCTATAAATTTCACTAGACAGGAAAAAGTAGGAGTCATGGTTACTATCAATGCTGCCACTGTGGGTAAACCTGCAACTAGGGAATGCCTTTGACAGTGGAGATCTGTTTTGTTTAGGAGAAGGAGAAGAATATTTATTATAAAACTTCCAGATCTTTTACATCTTTCTACATATACCTACAGAATTTTGCTGAAATTAGAAATGCTTCATTTCAAGAGGACCTTTATATATGCCAATTTTGAATGTTGGACTACTTAGCGCAAACGGCAGCAGAACATGCCACCCCACTTGGTGTATTGATCATTTTAACCAAAGGCACCTGAAAAACAGAAAATGCAGGCGCAGGCTTTCTCTGAGCGCCCCTTATCTGCCAAGAGACAGGTGCTCCACAAAGGACTCAGCTGTCCTAACTCTGCCTCAGGAGTTTCTTCACCCAAAGAGGACTGACTCATCACAAGAAAAGAGACTGGACGTCCACACCACACTCATACAAACTTCGTCACAAACTGCCTCCCACCGATCATCCATGTTTCCTAAAAATTACTTATTCTGACCCCTTCTTTTTTCCATTAAGATGTAATTTAAGCCTAAATTCTAAATCTAACTTTTTGAGTTACTCATTTAGTTCCTGGGTTTCTCATGTGTACAAGAGGTATACATGTTAATAAATTTTTTCTCTTGTCTTTTATTACAGAACTTAGCTCAGAACTCAGAAGTGTTGAGGAAAAATAATTTTTCTCCCATGTCAGAGTGATCTTAGGAAACATTTGAAAGGTGTACTCAAAGGCACCATGCCACCCAAGAGTCACATCTGCTCCATTTATTTCAGAGACATGAAGGGTGGTTCATTTCCCATACCACATTTAACTAATAATTCATAGACAACCATGGACACTTGGGGGTAAGGAAGATGACTGACTTCTTCACCAAAGAGACATGGGGTCAAAGTAGAAAGATAATTAAAACAAAGCAAAGGTGAGTTGTTTTTGCCAAGAATAGAAAAACATGCCCAATCATCCCTTCTTCCCCCACCCGTCTCCTGCTCCTTTGTCTTCCTGGTCAAGATAATTATTATGGGTAATATGTTCTACTATAAACTCATTTCTTTGCTACATACAAGGCAGCCGTGAGGCATTCACTTCTTTGTGACCTGGTGCCAGGTGTGTAGAAACCAGGGCCTCCTTTCCTGTCTGCTCCGGAATATGCAATTTAGGATTAAGGCAAAGGACACATATAGATGTAAATTGTTCAATTGAGAACTTGCATATGAAAGGCCCCAGATGGAACTCTGTGAGCCTAAAGTGAGGTACTGCTGGTCACAAAATGCCAGAAGTCTAACAAGAGAAGAGCCCAGACAGGACTCCTGTAAAAAAAAAGAATCAAATCTCCTCCTCAGGCTTTCTTGAAATCAGTATGTTTGCTATGCATGTGGTGTGCCGCCCCCACTCAGGGGGCTTAGTAAAAACAGACAAGAAAATGAACGCTGGGTCTTGGTGGGACACTGCTCCCTGAAAGACAGCTCCACAGACTACAAGCCGTGTCTCTATTTTATAGCAGATGCCACGAGGCAAAGTAAGGGCGTGGTCAAGATGTTTACAACATTCTCATGGGTTTGGATCCTACTCAATTACATGCATCTGAACAACCTTTGTTTACTTGCAGCCTATATCTCTTAGGCACGTGGGGCCACATGTTCAGACCACAGGCTCAAGCTTACAACTACCGCTGTTGGCTATCATTGTGCTGGGAGGCTCTGCCCTTCAAGCTGGGACTTGCACGTGGCCACGAGAGGACTGTGCTCTCTCATCAGTCCGAGGCTTGAACCTGTACAAACATTATAGGAGACCTAGCCTATACAAAGCTTTGGGGAAAATCTTCTACTTTAAACTTGGCTGATAAAATGTCAGTCTGCACTTCTGATGTCAAATGGCAACATGTATTCAATGAAAACATTCCCAAGATTTAAGGCTGCCTCTGCATTCTCTGTAGGAAAATCCTGACACCAAGTGCCTGGGGCTAGGAACACAGAACGGTTGCTGCATTCCACACTTTACATGTCATCATGACATCATGATACTGGTATGTCCATGTTTTACCCTCCATCTGGATAGCATCCCTGTGAGGTGGGTGTTACTGCCATTTACAGGGAGAGAATGGGGCCTGGGAAAACTTCAATAACTTGCTCAGGTGCAAAGTGAGCAAATGGCCCGGCTCAGGTCTTATTCTCTTCTGCTGTGAGGCTGCCTAGTCTCCAATAAGAGCCTCGAAGACGCAGAAAACAGACACTTCCTATTTTGATAGAGTAGAAAATAATAAGCAGATATGAATAATTTCTTCAGGTTAAAGTTACATTACTGTCAGGCAAAAGGAAAAACTATTACAAATTTTATTTCAAAGGATTATAATGCATCTATTACAAAGAACTCAAGAAGAGCTATTTTAAATGAATCAATCTAGTTACTCAGTATTCCTCTTTACACATGAAGATCAATACAACAATAAAAATTCAACTTATTCACTCATAAAGTGCCCAATTTACTCCAGCAATTTACAGAAGCTTGACATTAAATCTTTGCTTCTACTACCTACAAAGCAAATTTGAGAAGTATAATATTTTCCCTTCTTTGATTTCATTCATAACTTAAATCACTTGGGATTCCACTATCTCTGAAACTAAACAAAAAAAAAACAAAAAAAAACAAACAAAAAAAGCAATCTGAAAAATCCAACTACAAAACAGCTTACAAAGGAGATTATGTTGTGTGCTAAGAAAGAGTTTACATGTGACTAAGAAATACCTATTTTATTCTCTTGCCAACGGCCATAAAATTCTATACTCCACTTCTATTAAAATACTGACAAACTGCTTTCCAGTTGCTACCAGGCACACTGAAAAGGCTAAGATTTGACAGAGGTGGTCTGAAGATGACATTAGCTGCCTAGGTTCTATCCTGTTAGAAGAAAGAACCCGAGGAAGCATTTACACCTGGCCTATATTAATACCTGGAACAACAGAAAGGCCTTCAACACATTATAATTGCCAAACTTCACTATATTTATGGTTGTTTGTAAGGTACAAAATGATTATTCTTTCTTTAAAACTGTGGTTGAAGACACTATCAATACCCATTCAACATACAAATTTCACCTATATAACTGAAACACATGGTAACTTCAGCTATATAATTTAGTGCCAGAAACCACTTGGTTACTTCACCTACATAATTTAGTGGCAAGAAAAAGGTGAATTTTCTCCTGACCAACATATTAATCTATGAAAACTACGGTTCCCCTTTTTTTCTTTTTGCCTTGGCTGCCAAGAAGCTTAGTAGAAAATCTGTTACTATCAGTTTTGTATTATTTTCTCTAGTCTTTCAGTGTAAATTTTCATAAAATTATAATGAACCTAGAATTCTATATCCCATGTCTTTCTGAGTTTATCCTAATTATTAAAATTACAACTGAGTCATAATTATTCTCTTTTACTTATCTTGTTTTGGAAAACAAGTGGGTGTAATATTAATCATTAATGAAATATTCCTCTGAATATATAAAAACAATTCATCTTAGAAAACATGAACTTTACTGTTGTTTACAATACAGATTTCTATTTGGTAAAGAGCAAAAATAAAACAAGTATCTTATACAGTCCTATTATCTTTAATGCAAATTCACTGTAGTTATAGATTATCATTCTAACTGATATCATGATTTTGAATATTATATACAAAGAAATCAAATTTTGTTTTATAAACTGATTTTCCTATGTAATGACTAAACCATTAAAAATCACAGTGCTCTCTCATCTGCATCTAATTTACAGAAACATTTAAATTCCAAAAGTAAGTACATGTAGTCAAATCATCTCCTCAATACTTTAAAGTCTCAGCCTGAGAAAGCAGTGATCAATGGCACAACATGCACTATTTCTTAGTGCCTACTATTGACTAAGCATTGCAGCACTAACTGCTTGATACACATGTTCTCAATTGCTCTTCACAAAAATATGCATAAAAGGCACAGAGAAGCCCCATTTTATAGATAAGGAATTGGAGTGTATTATTGATAAATGACATGTTGCAATGTTAGGATACCTCGTTAGTGGCAGGGAGGATATTTGTACTCAAATTTGTCTAATTCTAAAATGCAGAGTTTTAATAACTATATATAATACTCCCTCATTGTACATTCTACCTTTTACTGGCTGAAGATATATTGTTGCCAAGATATAAGAGAAAAGAGCTTAACATCATCATAATGTGAGTCCTTAATTTATTTTCTCAAAAATATTTTCATAATCACTAGCCACTTCATTTCTTTTATAAAAATCAAATAGACACCTTCATTAATAACCTATGTTTTAAATGAACAAACCTCTTCAATTTTATGCACCCCAGGGCTTTTTCTCCTTGAAACATCATTCTCTCCAATATCACTCACTCTAAAGCATACTGACAGAGCTTTCTTAGGATCTCAAGTGTATATGTAAATAGCATCTCCTTTCTGTCACTGTAGAGCAGTGGTTCTCAACCTTCCTAAGGCCGCGACCCTTGCATACAGTTCCTCATGTGGTGGTGATCCCCAACCATAAAATTTTGCTACTGTTATGCATTGTGATGTAAATATCTGCATTTTCCGATGGTCTTAGGCGACCCCCAAAGGGGTCACGACCCACAGGTTGAGAACCGCTGCTGTAGAGAGATCCTGTAAGAGCTGAAGACCTAGACATCCCCACAGGGAGACCCTTTCCCATGGCGGTACCTTTTGTTTGTTTTTGTGTTTTTATAGACTTTTATTTTATTTTAATAAATCTTCATTGTTCAGATTATTACAATTGTTCCTCCTTTTTTGCCCTATAGCTCCCCTCTACCTGGTTCCCACCCCACCCTCTGCCCTTATCCCCCGGTCACCCCCCCCCCATGCTGTCCTCATCCATAGGTGCACGATTTTTGTCCAATCTCTTCCCGCAACCCCCACACCCTTTTCCCCACAAGAATTGTCAGTCCACTCCCTTTCTATACCCCTGATTCTATTATATTCACCAGTTTATTCTGTTCATCAGATTTTTTATTCACTTGATTTTTAGATTCACTTGTTGATAGATATTTGTTGTTCATGATTTTTATCTTTACTTTTTTCTTCTTCTCTGAAGAGCCGCTTAGTTAACAATCGCCATGAAAAGCAAAGTAAGACATTTATCCTATCTATGCCTTAGCGCTGAAAACACACAGAGAATAAATATCCTGAAACCCTAAATGTATTCATTTGGAAAATCTGTCTTTAACAGCTGCAGGATTGCCACTTCATTTTCCAACAGTAGCTAAATTCAAAGATGAACAGATTAGCAGTGTCCCTCAAGAGTGATGATGGAAACAAAATAAAAACAAAGAAGTCAGTGATTCTAAAAATATAGTCTATTTATATATGAGTTTTGGTCAGAAAGCAGAAGGGGAGGGGAAATGTATATTTTAAAAGCAATTGCATCCGAGTCTAGTGAGACGTCTATAAAAGCAATTTAGGCAAAATTTGCAATAACAAAGTTATTTCTCCTATAGGAATTCCAATAATCAAATCTTCTTAAACTAGCTACAAAATCTAAATATCAAAAAGCCATATTTAGAGTTTCTTTATCTCTTGCTATGTTCAAAAATAGTCCTGGGCCTGTCACTACCAGCTTAATCATTAGATCAGCAGTGTCTTACACACGTTATCATTTTTCTAACATACGGTTATGATATGTGAAATAGTGAGCCACTCAAAGCATCAGGGTAGGCAGCAAATGCCCCTTTCCTTATTTGTCTTTTATATTTGAAGACTTTATTTTTTAGAGCAGTTTTAGGTTCACAAAATTGAGAGGAGAGTACAGAGGTTTGATATATATGCAACCCCCACACATGCATAACTTCTTCTATTAATCTACATGCCCCACTACAGTGGTACATTTGTTATCAAAGATGAACCTACATTAACACATCATAATCATCCAAACCCATTGGTCACATTAGGGTTCACGCTTGGTGTTGTTCAGTCTATGAAACTGGACAAATGTAAAATGACATCCATCCATCATTATAAGATTATACAGAATATTTTCACCAGCCTAAAATCCTTTGTTCTCCACTTGTTTATCCCTCCCCCAACAACCCTTCCCAATTGAATTTTTTTTTTTTTGGCTCCATAGTTTTGCATTTTCCAGATATCAGACAGTTGGAATCATACAGTAGGTAGCCTTTTGAGATTGGCTTCTTTCACTTAGTAGTATACATTTATGGTTCCTCTATGCCTTTTCATGTCTTGATAGTTCATTTCTTTGTAGCAAGGAATAATATTCTGTTGTCTGGATGTACCAGTTTGTTTATCCATTCAATTACTGAAGGATATCTTGGCAGTTTCCAAGTTTGGCAATATGAGTAAAGCTGGTATAAATAGTTTTGTGCAGGTTTTGTGTGGATTAGATTTTCAACCCCTGTGGGTATACAAGGCAGACAAATGCTGGGTCATATGGTAAGGGTATGCTTAGTTGTGTAAGAAATCACCAGTCTTCACAGAACAGACATTTTTAAACTTCACAATTATTTCTTTCATGAATGAAACCTTTGGTGTATCTATCTAAGAAGATATACCATATCCAAGGCCATTCAGGTTTTTTCCTATATTATCTACTCGGAGTTTTACAGTTTTGCATTTTACATTTAGGTCTATGATCCATTTGGAGTTATTTTTTGTGAATAATGTGAAGTCTGTGTCTGATTTTTTTTTTTTTGCATGTGGATGTCCAGTTGTTCTAGCATCATTTATTGAGGAACGACCTTTGCTCCATTGTATTGCCTTTGCAATAAAATTGCCTTTGTCAAAGATCAGTTGACTTTGTTTGTGGGGTTCTATGTCTGGGCTTTCTATTCTGTTCCACTAATCTATTTGTCTATTCTTTCACCAGTACCACACTATCATGATTACTGTAGCTTGGTAGTTTGTCTTCAAGTAAGGTAATGTCAGCCTTCCAACTTTGTTCTTCTCTTTTAATGTTGAGTTCATTATGCTATGTCTTTTACTTCTCCATATAAAGCTTTGGATCAATTTGTCATATCCACAATCTGCTGAAACTCACACAGAAAGATATAGACAATCTGAAAGGGCAGATATTTTCTTTCACGGAACCTGTCCATTTCATCTATGATATCATATTCATAAGCATATTTAATCATAGTATTTCTTTTCTATCCTTTCCATTTCCATGGGATTGGTAGTGATGTCCCCTCTTCATGTCTGATATTAGGAATTTGTGTCTTCTTTCTTCCCTTAGTTAGCCTGGCTTGAGGCTTATATTATTGACTTTTTCAAAGAACCAACTTTTGGTTTCATTGATGTTGATTTCCCATTTTCACTTGCTTTGCTTTCTTTTCTTTTTTTTCTTTTTGCTTACTTGAATGTAATTTGCTCTTCTTTTTCTCATTTCCAAAACTGAAATTTTAGATTATTGATTTTCAGGCTTTCTTCTTTACTTATACAGTGGTACCTCGAGATACGAGTGCCCTAACATACAAGATTTTGAGATATGAGCCGTCAAGTGAGCGATTTTTGCTTTGAAATACGAGCAACATTTGAGATAGGAGTAATCGAGCGGATCGGCCCACTGCACACGACCCACCAGTTTACCGCAACTCGAGCGTCTCATAGTTTCCCACGCCTCAAGATTACAGAACAAATTAAACTCATATCTCGAGGTATCACTGTATATGCATTCAATGCTATAAACTTCCCTCCAAGCATTGCTTTCACCCTATCCACAAAAATGAAAAGTTGTACTTTCATTTTCATTTAATTCAAAATATTTTTTCTTGAAATTTCTTCTTTGACCCAGGTACTACTTAAAAGTGTGTTCTTTAATCCCCACATGTGCCAAGGTTCTTGTTCCAGCATTACAAAGGGTTCAGCAATCTGGAGAAAGGCTGTGCATAGATTAAATAAGAGTCCAAAGACAAAAGATAATTTTGAAAGGCATTGGGGGTCAGAGGAGATTCAGCTAACCGAGCTAAAGTTCTTTCCTTGTCTCAGGACCCTTGCTATTTATTAACACAATTTGTCCTAAGGCAAGGTGGAGATAATACACTTCAAAGTGTAGGGTACAGAAGCATTGTCAGATTGCTGTTTACACAAAGTAATTCTAAAATTACTTTGTTCAGGTCTTTGGCCAACAGGAGGCAATAATATGTAGACTGAGATGCTCTGAGCTGTCTGGCAACAAACAATTATCCTATTCAGGTTTGGGGGAAGTGCCTTTTAGCCATTCCAACAGGTGATTACATATGTGACTCAGCCCTTGTTGAGCCCTCAAGTTTCATCAACCTTTTGATGAAACTCTTGTAATTATGACATGCTGGAATTGGCTGCCAGCATGTCTTAACTGGGATTTTCCAGTTACCTTTTTGTATTTATTTCTAGTTTAATTTCATTGGGGTCTAAAAGTGACATTGTTGTCATTTTTTTTCACTAAAAATAAGCCTGTTGTTAAGAACAACAGAGTGCCCTGGTTTATTTCAAAATGATTCCCTTTTCCTAGCCCATGCCAGAAGCCAGAGATTTTTCTCCAATATTTACTGTGAGGACCTGGTCTAGCTTCTGGAACTAATCTCACTTTATAATGGAGACCCTATAATTTGGTTCCTTTGGAGTTTTTAAGTCTCAGATTTGTCCACACTGAGCCTCCTGAATTTTGTCAATTACAGTTCAGGTTTTCCTATCCTAGTTCCACATTAGTTTCTGTTTGTGAGTTGTCTCTGTTCCAATAAGCCTTGACTTCCTGTATTCACCTCTCTGACTCTCCAATATCATAGGATAGTGGTTTTCTTTGTGTCTTCCCTCTCTTATGGATACAAGAAGAGTTGTTGATTTTTCAGTTTGTCCAGCTTTTTACTTGTTAAAAAGGAGTAGTGACTTCCAACCTCCTTACATGCAGAACTGGAAACCAAAAGTCCCTCCTTTTCTTTTAAATGCTGGTTTCTGGTCAACAAGTAGTTACAACTCAAAGCAATCTACAAGGCAGAGTATGACCCCTCTATACAAATCTAGTTACACGAGTGCAGTATGGGAGAAATGTCTGTGTTGTTATAAGATTTTTTTAAGAATAGAGTTTATTTTATACTAGAGGCCTGTTGCATGAATTTGTGCAGCAGTGGGGTCCCTCACCCTGGTCTGCAGGATCGGGCCAAAACCAGCTCTCCGACATCCCTCAAGAAGTCTTGGATTGCAAGAGGGTGCAGGTGAGGCCAAGGGACTCCACTGGTGCACAATCAGGGCCAGGAAGAGATGTGGGAGGCTGGCCAGCCAGGGAGCAACTGCAGGAGGGCTCCAGGGCATCTCAATAGCCAGACCTCAGCAGCAAGCTAACCTACTGGTCAGAGCATCTGCCCCCTGGTGGTCAGTACACACCAAAGCAACTGTTAAACTGTCTGCCCCCTGGTGGTCAGTGCACATTATAGTGAGCAGTTGAGCAGACTTAGCATTATCATTAGCATATTACACTTTGATTGGTTGAATGGACAACCAGACACTTAGCATATTAGGCTTTTATTATATAGGATTAGTTACAAAGATAGTATTTAAGCAAGCCCATATTTAAGGTTTATGATTGGCTCCTTTTCTAGAATTATACTTAGAATATAAGACTCTTAGGTGAGGGAAGAAAGGGTTTCTGATTTATCTTTCTCTAGTTTTTAGCTCAGTACCTGGCATATTCTAGGAGCTCGATAACTGTCAAATGAAAAATAGTTAAAGAGTTCTACAGGGAAGTTAGAACCTGAGAAAGTATACATTTTTCGCCTATAGGAAATATACTGAAACACCAGGAGAGACAAAGGTACCAGCAGTTAAAGCCGTATATTGTTAGCTGAAACTATCCTACCAATCATTCCTTCTCTTGAATAAACCTATTATCTATACTATACTCAATATACACTGGTTTTAATGCAAGTATACATGTCTCAGTCAATCATGTGGCATTTAGAATATGCTAGGTAACAGCTTACTACAAACTTAAATAAACCCAAACAGATGGCAACAGAACTCTGATTTTTTTTCCAATATTGCAATTCTCAAAGTTCCTCATAATCCAATAGTCCTAACATAATTTCCACCTGACAGCTCATCTATTATTTATGACCTGTCTTTTCTAATTCTTATCCATGCAGATGAATGGAAAGGCTCTGATATCAGTTCAAAACTAACAAAATAAAGTTTAATGACAAACAACATGGAAAATCTTGAGCAGCAAGAAAATAGCCAGCAAGGTCAAAGTAAATTATGAACATATGATAATATTATCTATCCCACTTAGGGGCTAATCTTCCAAGGCTAGTTTAAGCAAATAAACAGGAGAGTAAAAAATAAAACAAATAGTTCTAACTGGTTTGGCTCAGTGGCTAGAGTAGTGGTTCTCAACCTTTCTAATGCCGCTTACCCTTTAATACAGTTCCTCATGTTGTGGTGACCTCCAACCACAAAATTATTTTTGTTGCTACTTCATAACTGTAATTTTGCTACTCTTATGAGTCATAATGTAAATATCTGTGTTTTCCGATGGTCTTAGGCTCTACAGCAGTGGTTCTCAACTTGTGGGTCGTGACCCACAAGTTAAGAACCTCTAGCAGGGACACCTAAGACCATCAGAAAACACAGATATTTACATTACAATTCATAACAGTAGCAAAATTACAGTTATGAAGTAGCAACAAAAATAATTTTATGGTTGGGGGTCACAACAACATGAGGAACTGTATTAAAGGGTAAGCGGCAATAGAAAGGTTGAGAACCACTGGGCTAGAGTGTTGGCCTGCAAACTCAAGGGTCCCAAGTTCGATTCCAGTCAAGGGTATGTACTTTGGTTGCAGGTACATACCCAGTAGGGAGTGTGCAGGAGAAAGCTGATCAATGTTTCTCTCTCATCGATGTTTCTAATTCTCTATCCCTCTCCCTTTCTATAAAAAAATCAGTAAAATATATTTTACAAAACACACACAAATAAACAGGTAGAATGAGATGATTTGCTTTTAGATTGTCCTTTGGAAAGATCCATGTTTCAAATTAAATGTTGATGATGTATCTAAAAGCAAAATATATGAACAACTTGGTCTAAAGAGCACTCCTCACTGACAAAAAGTCATGTGTCAGTGGAGGGAAAACAAGGTAAAACTTTTAATTAGCAAAACATAGATTAAAACAAAACTGTCTTAACATTTTAGACCACAACCTATTCTCAAAAACGATGCCAAAGATAATTCAAGTTAAAAAAACAAAAAGCAACAACAAAAAAGTTATCTATTTTTCTACAAATGAGAACTATTTCACTAACTGTTAATATTTTGTTCTGTAGACAAACGTTTACATTTTCTTTTATATATAATAATCAATCTGTTTATTTACCTATAATTTCTATTTGCTCTAATTTAACATGATTTTAAGACAAAATAATTTCTACTAGAAATTTTTTTCCAAATTGGAGGCTCAATTTACTGTTTTAAAGTTTCAGGAAACTAAATGGTTCATATTTGTCAAACATAAAAAGACTATTCTTAGCCCTGGTCAGTTTGGCTCAGATAGAGCGTTGGCCTGCAGACTGAAGGGTCCTGGGTTCAATTCTGTTCAAGGGCACATGCCTGGATTGCAGGCTTGATCCCCACAAGGAGGCCTGCAGGAGGCAGCCACTCAATGATTCTCTCTCATCATTGATGTTTCTCTCCCTTCCTCTCTGAAATCAATTTTGAAAAAAAAAGAAAGACTATTCTGATAGCTCCAACTTTAAAAATGTATATATTTAATCATTTAAATCCAAGGTATTTAAATTTTTTTTCTATAGAGAAAATAAATCAACAAGGTTAAAGTAAACCATGCTACCAAATTCTGAGTAGATACTATTTTACCATACTACCAAGAGGAACTTCAGTATATTATTTAAAGAACAGAGAGGCCCAAACAAATAACATATTCTGCTATCACCCAACAAATAACTTCTGTATATTAGAAATTCTAAAGCATTAAAAAAAAAACCACACAACAAGAAAGGTATGAGAAACATTACTTCACAGAGACTACAAATGATTAAAAGGTGTGATGATAAGTAATAAAACAGATAATTCCAAATAAAGGTACTTGGGAAAGGAAAAAAGATCTTAAAATGGCCAGTTAATATATCAATACTTATTTTTCAAAAAAAAAGAACACTTTTAAATAGATACTTAATATAGATTTTTAAATGTTTTAAACTACTATATTTAGTATGTTATACAAATCATTTTCATGACTTCGCCATTAAATGGACCTAACAAGCCAAGTGATTAACTGATAGAGAAAAATCACCCACATCACTTAAAAAGCCAAAATACCCAAAATGAAATAAACAAATAGTATTAATTTAGTCTGTAAAATTTAAAGGGTATGAAGAAAGCTATATTTACCTTATCAAAATACTTGTAACTTACATTTTGTCTATTCCTTTTTAAAAAATGGGGAAAATGTTTAAGTCTTAGGAGTCAGGCAAGGTGTCTTCTTTTCCTTAGAAGTCCTTTTCTTAACACCAATGAAATGTCACTTTCCCTGGCGGTGGCAACAGAATCATCACTCTAACTAAAGTCAAGAAATGAAGGTAGAAAGGCACCTCTTTCCATCGACAAAGTTCCAGGAGCAGTAGGCCGTGATTAAATGAAGCAAAAAGAAGGGACAGCCAGGCAATCAACCTACTGGGGTCGATCCATTAGTTCCCAGCGCAGGTAAGGAGCGTCTGATTGCTGGGCAAGAGCTACATATAGCCTGCTTTTCTGCACAAAAGCCAGGGTGTGTTAGGAACAAAAGGGCAAAAGAGATTTTTTAAAATTAAGTAATTCAGCCAACTACAGATGTGGTAGCTGAAATCAGATAGAAATGGTAGGAACTTGGAGTGAAGAACAAAAAAATAATCAGACAGGAAGCAATAAACACTGACAATGAAAATAGAGACAAGACAGAGATGGGCTAGCTGCACAGCAATGCCATCTGAATACCAAAGCTAAGCCCTACAAGTATCTTATAAAGAACTTTGACCATACAGGGGGAGAGAGTATGAGCAAGTGACACCCATTAGGCCTCTAAGTATGCCTTAGGGAACAGCATGGTAGGGGAATACCAAATTTGCTTAGAAGCAAAACAATGGCTACAGATAAGGAACAAAACTGCCATAGAAAGCTGCTGCTGCTGTTGCCATTCAGAAAGACTTTTATTTTTATCCATAATCATATTTTCACTATTTTCAACTATGCAAAACCCAATTCAGGTATCTGTACATCTAAGAAGCTGATCCTAATCAAACAAAACCACAGCATGAACTTGATCCACAGATACTTACACCTTAGTCACATGCACCAATGTCTGAAATCTGAATTTGATATTTTATTTAATTACTAGAGACCCGGTGCATGAAATTCATGCATGGAGGTGGAGGTGTCTCTCAGCCTGGACTGCACTCTCTCGCTATCCGGGACTATTAGCTCCTAACTGCTCGCTTGTTTGCCTGCCTGATTGCCCTAACCATTCACCTACCTGGCTGATTGCCCCTAACTGCCCCTGCCTTGGCTCCATACCCTGGACCCAGACTTCCCTCATCATTGATGTTTTTATCTCTATCTCTCCCTTCCTCTCTGAAATCAATAAAAAAATATTTTTTTAAATAATAATATATGCCTTTAAAGACATTTCAAAGATTCCACCACTAAAAATGTTATAAGAATAATGTGGGAAAGTCCAGGCACTCAAAGAGATTAACTCAATTTTCTAAATTAATTCTGGAAAATGTTAAATCTGGAAATTATATATATGTTTATTTAAAATCACATGGAGTATTTTAGCACTAAAAGGTTAAAACTTACATTAGGCTTTTTTTCTTCAATTCAGTTCATAAGTAACTATTTTAATCACTGTACTTATGACTGTGTACTAACAGAGTAACTCAAATATCCTAACTCTATAACCTCAAAGAGCAAAGCAGTATCACGCATACCCTTGGCTTTGTGAGTTCTTCTGTTACATTATTTGCCTACACATAAAATATCTAAAGAGGGTAATACTCTTTAGCACTTATTATTCTGCTTGAAATAAAGGTGAAAAAGAATCCAGAAACAAATAGCAAATTCTACATGAGATCCTCTACCTACAAAATTCAGTGTTTCTTTCCTGAAGTCTTGAGCTGTCCATATGCACATATTGCTGCTTCTGAATTACAAGCTGATTACATATAAAATCATTCTGTAGGAGAAAAATGGTGACATTTTATGACGTTAAATTAGAAAGTATAAAATGAGGGTATATATAAAAGTTCTCTAGAATAAGTTGTCATTGTTTATATATTCTGCCAAACTTATGAATATAAAAATCCAGCATTGCTAAAGAACAAGGGGCGTGCCAAGAATGCACAGTGGGTACAGGAAGATCAGAGAGCTGCCCATGTCATTTAGGAGGGCTGTGAGGAGGAATGACCTACTCTAAAACTCCTGGACGGAGGAGGAGCCAGTGTGTGCCAACTGTGCCCTAGCAACTCTATTCTGCTCTCCCCTATTAGTCCACCTCCAAATCAGTTAGGGTTATTTGTAATCCATTATTCCATGCAAATGCAGATGTAAAGGAGAAGGGCAGAAACTAGTACTCTGTAAAGACTTGTAATTTATGGAAATAATTTTGAAATTAATCATAAACTCATAAAAAATATGTCTACATCATATATAATTATATTCCCCGTTATGTAAACTAGAAATAAATCCATCTCTATATTATCAAGAAACATAATATTTAACTCCTTAAAAAAGAATCAAAATCAACATCCAAAGACAGCCTAGCTCTATTTTAAAATTATCTAATTTATATTTAAAATGTAATTCTAAACTTATACTTAAAACACAAAATATTCCCTGCAGTAAAAAATGTTTATATTTAAAATTATAATGTATTCTAATACATAAACAGATACGTTAGTAATAATACAATACCAAGTATCTAAAAATCATTTACAATAGAAAAGTAAAAGAAAATCAAAAGAATGTGCTAGAAATCTTTTCAACACAGCTCAGGAGCAAAACAATGACTACAGATAACGAGCAAAATTGCCATGGAGAGCTGCTGCTGTTGTCATCAGGCAAACTTTTATTTTGCTTTTATCCATGATTATATTTTAATATTTTTCAACTAAAATATTATCACCCATAAAATTAATTTTAATTAAATCCAAACAATTGTTAAGAGGACACAAAGTCAACTGTGTTTTTATGTTTTTATATGGTGTGAAACAGAACCATATTTTAGATAATAAAAGTCTGTTAGATAAGTAGAAAGGCAGTCTTTACCAGCATGATTTAATAAGGGCAACTTGGTTACCTGAAAAAAGATTTTTATTCAAAATCCTTTCACATTTATAGATCACACTGCAGAAGATTTTATCTTCCAAGTGGCATTCTATTTGGTCTCTTATTGATCAAAGGTTAAATAAATTGCTGTTACTTGAGCAATTTTCATTCTCTGGCACAAAGAGCCAAAAAATTATATATGTCACAACAAAATCTACAAGTCATATGTGAATTCAAATCTTTCTTTATGTGAAAATTCCTTTATAAAGAAAGTATAAGAAAACACTGACACTAAGCCTGTTAATTAAAGGGGGTCTATTATAACTAAAACATTAAGTTAACATAGCTTGGCACATAATTAGCAGGTAAGGATATTCTCTTATTTGCTAGTTAATGTGTGGGGAGCTGCCCCGGGTATACGGGGGTCCTAGAGACCTGAATGCAGGCTCTGGACATAGCTCTCTGCTTTCTCACCCTTCAGTTTAATAAACAGAGATGTGAATGCAGACTCTAGACATAACTAAACAGCTTGGCTGAAAAAATGTTGATGCCTATGTGCAAGATCTTGCAAGGTCTTGATTACTTAGAAGGTCAGTGACGGTGTTTGCAAATACCTGATTTGTGTAACTCCCTCCTCTGCTTGTGCTTAAATACTATACTGGAAATAAACTCGGGGCTGCAGACTCAAGTCTCAGACCTCCCAACCCCATCTTTTCTTGTCTGTCTTTTCTTATCCTCACCCCCTCATTCAGGTACTGTTCGATTGCCAGCAGGTTCCGGCATTAATGATGAAGAATAAATAAACCAGTTTCACGCTATAAAGATATTTACTTTTCTTTTTGTACACATACATCAAAAAATGTACTAAGACTAAATCAAAAAACAAAAATTATATATATATATATTTATTTTTAAACATATTACCCTCCCTAAATTCAGGGGGGGAGGGAAATAATCAAATTTTAAATGTTTCACTTTCAATATATGATCATATAAAAAACAAATTTTCAATCAAAAATGTTTCTCTACTCGCAAAGGGAAAAGGTGAACAACATCCTATTTTATACCTACCTTTTCTTTAATGTAAGAAATACACATTTTTTAAAAAGCTAAACCCAACAATAAATGCTCCAAGAGAAATTAAAACAAGAATTATACTTCAGCAACCATAATTTCAACAAAAAGGGAAAACAAAACTGTTTTTCACAGAAACTTTAGAAAAACACTTGGCAAATATATGCTTATTGGCTGCAACAGTCTTGTGTGCCAACATTCTTTAAACTAATTTCATGATGGAGACATAAACCAAGAGATAAAATTACTGAATAATTCATTTATGATGAAAAATGTGCTTTGGTGCAAGGAACAACACTCAACCAACTGGAACTGGAGAACATTATGCTAAGTGAAATAAGCCAGTCAGAGAAAGACAAGTACCATATGATCCCACTCATTTGTAAAATTTAATGAGCAAACCCAACTACCAAGGAAATAGAGACAGACTCATAGATAGAAAGCAGGCATACACTGGAGGCGGGGGGAAGGGAAGGAAGAACAGAGGGGACTCCAAGGCAGAGTGGAGGAATTGAGCAAAAAACAAAAAAGAGAGAGAACTCATAGACTTGGACAACAGTATGAGGATTGCAGGGCAGGGAGTGTGGAGATGGAAGAGGACATAGAAGGGATAAATGTGATGGAAAAAATAAAATAGAAAAGGAAAATGTTACTCGTGTTGAAGTGAAAAAAAGTGGGGAAACTCAGTGGATTATTCCATATTTTACTGACAGACTTGCAAAGATTTTCCTCCTGCTGTAAAACTACAGATAAAAACTACTTTGAGTGCCCTCTACTGATCCCATTCTTTTTTCATTAAAGTTATGAACAAAGTAAAAATATTTTCAGCCAATCGAATGTTGCCAGTAGCTCTGAAATCTATCTTAAGTCCATCTACTTCCCAACTTTTACTAGTATAGCTGTGATCCAAGCTACTAACCATCTCTAGTTCTAGACCACAATGAGAACTTACTAAAACAGTCTTCTTGCTTTTACACTTACCCTGTGCAATCCATGTTCCACAGAGTAGCCTAAACAATCTTTTTAAAACATAAATCAAACCTTGTCATTTCCCTGTTTTAAATTTTTTCTCAATGGCTTTCATCTCATCTTATAAAAGTTTAAGAGTCAAATGATAGCCTATGCTATTGGATGCCTGCCAAACTCTCCTTGCCCACTTTTTTCTCGCTGGCCTCATTCCATTCTTCAAATTAGTTTCTCAACCTTGGCACCTTCGGTACATTGGGCAAGACAGTTGTTCATTGTGGGAACTGTCTGCATTGTAGGATGTTTAGCAGCATCCCTCACCTCTACCTACTAGGTGCCTGTAGCACCATCATCCTCAGTTGTCACATAACAATATGTTTCCAGGCATTTCTTTTAAAGAAGCCAAGCTCATTCCTGCTTCTTGGTCTTTTACCCTCTCATTCCCTCTCTGTGAAATAATTACTCCCAAAACTTGAGCTCTGTGACTGGTACCTTTCATTATTATCTCAGCTTAGCTATGTTTGTCTACTCACAGACCATCTCTAATCATCCTACATAAAGTTGTGCCTATTTCCATCATAGCTACAGCCCAACACTTAATAGAGTACAGAGTAAAGTGCTCAAAACATAGTCACTGAACAAATACATAAATGTCAGTAATTATGAGAAAGTGCTTAAGTGGTAAGATGATAATAGTTATATATAATGCCACAGCAGTACCTGGATACTCTCCTATACTGTATTTGCTTCAACTTTCAAATGTATACATCCTAATGCACCATTAATTCTTTCTGGTAATATTATTGTCAGTTATAGGTGATGTATATTTGCTCATTGTGCATTAACAAAAATAGTCCAACGCCAGAGCTTGCTTCCACAGAGTGGGAACAGAGAAGCATTTGAACTGTTTAGAAGATGCTATGCTGCTGAAAGCACTGTACATCCGACCTCCAGCTAAAAATAGCCATGACAAAGGATCCCAGTTTGTTCCATCTTGTACATAAATGCCTAACCATTTTTATCTAAGCAGTCACTCTTTTATTTATCTTGTTTTAAGTAGACACGCAAAGGTCAATACTTTTGCTTCTTTTTTAAAGACAGAAAAATATGACTTCAGTTATTTCAAAGGCAAATATCTATAATGAATAAAAAGGAAATATGAGAGTTAATTACTTTGTGTTTTCCTGTGAACTGGTAAAATCCAGTCAGGTGAACCTTATGCTGAGTAGTTAAGCCTGGCAAAATTGTAGTCTCTGATCAGAATAGTCCAACTGGATTTCATTAATTTCATAAAGGTTGGTTCCCTTATGTCACAGGGAGCCTTTTAGTTACTTCTAGAGATGTGTTTGTTATCAGCACTTTGAATAAATATACATTTCTTCAGAAAATAATACAGTTTTTAAAAAATTATGTTATTGCTCTGAATTGCTAAAATACATTTCTAGATATTTAAAATAATAAACAGACAATACAGTGTACAGATGATATGTTGTGGAACTGCACCTGACACCTATATAATATTGTTAACTAGTGTTATCTCAATAAATTCAATAAAAATGAAAAACAATAAAAAAATTTTAAATAAAAAATATCACTGATTTTAAAACTCCCACTCATCAGAACAATTTATATAAGAACTTCTGGACAAGTGAGACCTCGAGACCAGTGTGTGAAGGGAGGAGAACCAGCACATACCAGTTGTGCACCATGAGTTTCTGCACAGCTAGGAGAGCATTGTAGCGAACCTGCTGGTCTTCGTGATGCATGTGGTTCATTACCAGTTGCTTCCCACCAAGCTGCTCAATGACCCTGCAGAACAAAAGCCACTTTGTGAAGATACTGCAATTACTTTCAAACTCATGCTGTTCGTCAGCAGAAAGGCCAAATCCTAAGAAAAATTACAATACACGTAAATAAACCAACACATGCCTTTTTTTCTACCATTTTCTCCAAATCATAGCTTTAAAGCATTCAAATATTTCCTCTTTTGAATTTCTAAGAATAAATCTAATTGCTATTCTCCTTTCCCAATCCGGGCAAGTTTCACCTACTTGAACATCTCACATAATATTCCTGATTATAATTTTCTAGGCAGTTGAGCATCAACTTCTTTATTTCTAGTATTTCTGGCCTGCTTAAAATCAGTATATTGAATATCCATATTAAGTTCAATCAATATTAAGTTCACCAGTGGCTGTGCTATGAGACAGATATGAGCTCAAGTACAGATTTCAGGGAACACAGAGTTAAAAGCACCCAGTAGCAGCCATGTTAATTTCCTGAAAAAGACTATTGATTTTTAAGATATTGGCTCTTTCTTGTAACAATAGGATATACCTCATGATCCCCTGGGCAATGAACCAGAGGAGAAAATTCATCTTGTCAAGAGCACTATGATGACTGACAAATGGCATTACTTTCTATCACTGCACCTGACACCCTAAAAACTCCAGTTACCACAGATATAAAAGTAAAGTGAAAATGGTTATTTCCTTCATGAATGGAAAGAGAGTCTCTGTTCCTCTGGAAGGACGTAGCTAAGGATATCTGTGGAGTCTCTTAACTCCAGCACAACAGTGTGAATTCTCAGTCTGTACTGCCTAGTGAGGAATATACCTATTATATAGCCAGTGGCAAGTGACAGCAATAGGGCTTTGGTGGTTTAAGACAACCTCACAGATGGATGGATGGGGATCAAAGATGAGAGAGAGGCTTTTATGTTTATACCTTATTTTTTAAAGCATCTTTTTTTATTGTATTGAATTGAGGGAAAAAAGTACAGTATAATTATTACAAAACATTAAATGAGTGCTTGTTATGTGCCAGGTATTGTGCTTTAAAACATTCCTTTATCTAATACGTATATCAGCTCTGCTCTCTATCAGAAAGATCATACACCATGACCAAGTAGGATTTATCCCATGGATGCAGGGATGGTACAATATCCACAAATCAATAAATGTTATATATCACATAAACAAATTGAGAGATAAAAATCACATAGTCATATCAATTGATGCAGAAAAAGCATTTGACAAAATCCAACACCTTTCTTCATAAAAACTCTCAGCATGATGGGAATAGAAGGATCATACCTCAACAAAATAAAAGCTGCATATGATAAACCCAGAGCTAACATCATACTCAATGGGCAAAAACTAAAACCATTTCCCCTAAGAACAGGAACAAGACAGGGATACCCACTCTCACCACTCCTATTCAACATAGTGCTGGAAGTACTAGCCATTAAGATCAGACAAGAAAAAGAAATAAAAGGCATTCAAACGAAAAGAAGAAGTAAGAGGAAGTAAAACTGTCCTTATTTGCAGACGACATGATACTTTACCTAAAGACTCCAACAGCCAAAATCAGTTTAGCTCAGTGGATAGAGCATCGGACTGCGGACTGAAAGGTTCCAGGTTTGATTCTGGTCAAGGACATGTACCTTAGTTGCGGGCACATCCCCAGTAGGGGGCGTGCAGGAGGCAGCTGATCGATGTCTATCTTTCATCGATGTTTCTAACTCTCTATCCCTCTCCCTTCTTCTCTGTAAAAAATCAATAAAATATATTTTTTAAAAAAAGAAGGAACTTGAAAAAAAAAACTCCAACAAAAAACTAATAGACTTAATAAATGAATTCAGCAATGTAGCAGGATACAAAATTAATACCAAGAAATCTATGGTATTTCTATACACTGATAATGAACTTATAGAAAGAGAGACTAAAAAAGCAATCCCATTTACCATCACCCCCCAAAAATTAAGATACCTAGGAATAAACTTAACTAAGGAGGTAAAAGACCTATATGTGAAAAACTATAAGACACTGAAAAAAAAGAGATAGAGGAAGACTTAAACAGATAGAAGAACATACCATGTTCATGGATTGGGAGAACCAACATCATCAAAATGTCCACTGTACCCAAAGCAATCTATAAATTCAATGCAATCCCCATTAAAATACCAATGGCATACTTCACAGACCTAGAATAAACTTTCCAAGTATTCATCTGGAATAAAAAAAGACCCTGAATAACGGCAGCAATCCTGAGAAAGAAGAACAAAGTAGGTAGGATCTCAATATCAGATTTCAAGCTGTATTACAAAGCCACTATTCTCAAAACAGCCTGGTACTGGCACAAAAACAGATATATAGATCAATGGAATAGAATAAAGAATCCAAAAATCGACCCCAAACACTATGCCCAATTAATATTTGACAAAAGAGGCATAAACATACAATGGAGTCAAGACAGTCTCTTCAACAAATGGTGTTGGGAAAATTGGACAGATACATGCAAAAAAATGAAACTAGACCACCAACTTACGCCATACACAAAAATAAACTCAAAATGGATAAAGGACTTAGACATAAGATGAGAAAGCATAAAAATACTAGAGGAATTCACAGGCAGCAAAATCTCCCACACACGCTGAAGGAACTTCTTCTCTGATACTGCTCCTAGGGCAATGGAAACTAAAGAGAAAATAAACAAATGGGACTACATAAAAATAAAAAGCTTTTGCACAGCAAAGAAAACCATCAACAAAACAACAAGAAAGCTCACTGCATAGGAGAACATATTTGCCAATGATATCAACGATAAGGGTTTAATCTCCAACATTTACAGAGAACTCATACAACTTCACAAAAAGAAGATAAAAAACCCAATCAAAAAATGGGCAACTGATCTAAATAAGCACTTCTGGAAAGAAGACAGAAGGAAAGCCTATAGCCATATGAAAACCTGCTCAAAGTCACTAATAATCAGAGATGCAAATCAAAACAACAATGCAGTACTATCTCACACCTGTCAGAATGGCTATCATCAACAAATCAACAAACGACAAGTGTTGGAGAGGATGCGGAGAAAAAGGATCTCTTTTGCCCTGCTGGTGGAAATGTATATTGGTACAGCCACTGTGGAGAACAGTATGAAGTTTCCTCAAAAAACTAAAAATAGAACTCCCATTTGACCCAGTGATCCCACTTCTAGGAATATATCCCAAGAAACCAGAAACACCAATCAGAAAGGATATATGCACCCCTATGTTCATAGCAGCACAATTCACCATAGCTAAGATATGGAAACAGCCTAAGTGCGCATCAGCAGCTGAATGGATTAAAAACTGTGGTACATCTACACAATGGAATATTATGCTATGGTAAAAAAAGAAGGCGCTCCTACCATTTGCAACAATATGGATGGAGATGGAAAGCATTATGTTTAGTGAAATAAGCCAGGCAGAGAAAGGTAAATATTACATGATCTCATTCGTTTGTAGAATATAATGAATGACATAGACTGATAAATAAGAACAGATCCAGAGACTGAGAAACGTCGATCAGATCATCAAACCTCAGGGAAGGCGGGGGTCGGTGGGAGTAAGAGGGAGAGATCAACAGAGGAACTGGTGTACATGCATATGAGCCTAATCAATGGACACAGACAACAGGGGGGTGGGGCATGAATAAAGGGCGGGAGGTAATGGGAGAATAAGGGCACATGTAAAAAATAAAAATAAAAATAAATTATAAGAAAAAAATAATAAAATATTAAACCTAATCCATACTAGAGGTCACCATAACCTTAAGAGAAATTGTTTCATACAACAAAGATTTTTAAATGAAACTCTGTAGACTGGAAGTTATTTTAGAAGAAAATAAAGAGAAGTTTCCTTCAAATGTCATAAGGATTGTAATTGAAAGTCAATATATTTGGCCTCTTAAGCTAAAATAAGTAATTTGCGTTTTTGCCTCCCTGACAAAGTTTAGATAAAGCTACAAAAAGAAATTCACAACCAGTTTGAAATTGAATTGCCTTGGCCTAGAGCAAAGAATATCCTTGCATGATATTATTCTACAATGTCAGTATAGTTCTTGATATTTCACAACAGCATGTTGTACAATTATCCCAAACAAAATTACAAACTAATTCTTTGAATGTTTGGCATTAATTTTAAAAAGGACATAAAAGAATTTAATCCCTTTCAGAAGGAATTAAGGCACTGAGAAGGCACTAGAGCATTCTATACTGGCCCCTCTTAGCTTTTTGCCAAGAGGGACCCTCTTCTCACAATCCAATTGCCCTTAGCTGTAGCCTGACCTTTCTATTCATGCTGAGGTTGAAGCCTCGAGGTGGCTGCTATGATGGATCTGTCTCTCTCTCTGGAGAAGGAACCTGAGTTTCCCCGAGATATGTGATCAATGCCAGTGCCCCGCCTGCAGGCGAGGGGATCCCAAGACAGATGCTGGACATGGAGCCCACGGGGGCAACTACCATGGAAACAGAACTTAACCTCACAACACCCTGCTTGGCCCCGGAGGATGACTGGTTAGCCAGAGACGGGTAAGATTCCTCAGGGAAGGAAGAACCTAAGACAGGCACAGTCTCAGAGGGGCCATCAGGAGAGAACTTGGGGGTCAACAGAGGTGGGGCACAGACCCTCACCCCCTCAACCCTGCAGGGGCCTGAACCTTCACCCCTTCTGAGGGAGGTCTCCTGCCCCCATGGCTGCTTCACTTCCCATGCCCAGCACAGATCAGGACCAGACAGAGACTTGGCCCAGCTCAGATAGGGACCCAGGTAACAGACAGAAACGTGGCCTACAGCAGCTACCCTCTATCTAAATTCAGCCTAGCACCAGGAATGCTCAGGGCCTACTCAAGAATGCAAATAATCCTTTCCACTAATATTTACAGGGTAATCTAAGATTGTTGGTAGAGTATTAAATTTGACAGTAAAAGACTAATCAAGCTTTCAGATTAATTTAAATTGGCTAATTGAAATAAGTGAATATTCAAGAAAATTTAATTGTATTGAACAAAAAGCTATTTCTAAAGTATTAACTAAAATTTCTATTAATAGTTCATCTCATGGTAAAATTGCTTAACATGCAATAAACATAAAGCAGTCATATTTTTGTGCAAAAAATTAATATTTAAAGTTATCAAGAATGCATTAAAAATTTACAAAAGTCTTCATTAATCAAAAAAGGGGTGGGGGATGGAAGGATAATATCATGCAAAGAAAAATATGCAGTAAGTAAATTACATCTAGAAAATTTTTACTTTAGAAAATTAATTTTCATTAGTAATGCTAACAGTAAGACACCTATGAAAAACACACATGGTGTCAAAATAAGCCAAAGGAAAATCGTTTGGACAAAAAATAAAAAGGATCCCAAGTCAATTTTATAGAAAAGATTCCTTTATGAACTTTTGGTCGAGAATATGTTTATATATTTTTAGAAAACAACTCCAAGACCAAGTGGACTCCTGCAACAGAGAGGAATTGACAGGTCTGCTCCAACCACGAAGACAAGAGGAGAAACAGTCCAGAGATGGAAGATGCTGACGATGCCTTGCCATGCTAGCAGTCATCACTACAGGATGCCTAGACCAAACCAGAGAGGGTCGGACCAGCATTGCCACCATTTGTCCACCATCCAGATACCATTGCTGACGTGTACACATAAGAAAACTGTTTGACATTGAAACTGAGACTCAGAACTGTTGGACATTGAAATTAAGACTCAAACATTTTTGTTGTTGTTGTTCTTATAGGTTTATTTCTAGCCTGCAGAGGCAAGATGTTTTGAAAGAAAAGAATCAGGGGGAAAAAATAAAAACCGATATAGAGGCAAAGAAACAGTGAACAGACTGTGATACTACAGCAGGAAGGCAGGGGAGGTTGGGGGAAAAGAGCTGTAAGAAATCAACCGAAGGACTTGTATGCATGTATATAAGCATAACCAATGGATACAAGACAGTGGGGTGGGGGAAGAGGAGGGCATGTACTGGGGGTAGGGAAGGCCGGAAGGAGGTCAATAGGGAAAAAATAATAATAATTTAAAAAAATAAAATAAGATTTTACGGAATCCAAAATGGCGGCATAGGTAAACACCTACACTACTGCCTCGCACAACAATTTCAAAACTACAACTAAAAGACAGAATGGACATCATCCAGAACCACAGGAAAGCTGGCTGAGTGAAAGTTCTACAGCTAGAGGGAAGGAGAGGGGCTCACGGAGACCGAGAGGAGCTGCAAAAAGCTGCGGTACAGAGACGCGCGTGTGGAGAGAGCGGGTGCCAGAGAACCTGGCTGGTTTTCTCTGGCAGGAGGGAAACAGAGACTCTCAAAGGCATTGAACCCCCTTATCTTATGACACTAAACCCCAGATCCAGCCGAAACTCATATGGGGGGAGTTTGGACTGTGAAAAGGAAGAGGTGCATGGAAATTTAGGGGAGTCGCAAAAGATCAGAGGTCTGGTGGCGCGCACAGCACTGTACAGAGGACAGATTGCTGATTGTGCCGCTGGCTTTCGCGAGTGGGCGGGAGACAGACCCTCCCAACTGTGCCACTTCTGACTCCACTAAGCCCCTGTTTCGGGTGAAACCCTGGAGACCTAGACTCATGTAGTCCTGGAGAGCAGGGGAGCCGGAAAGGCAGCGGTCTAGAGGCACTGCGGGCGCGCGAGTGCCCACCTGGGACTGCTTCAGCGATTACCCAGTCATGTGAGAGTCAGGGGCCATGGAGGGCGGGGCCGACTGGAAGGCAAGGCGGTCCCTTAAGCCCTGAGACTCCACCCATTCCAAGCTCAACAGAGGCTTCTTTGGTTTTGCAAGTCTGGTATAATAAAGCTGAATCCAACACAGAAGTTCTCCCGGCATAGTGAAAATGCCAAGACAAGGGAAGGGATCACAAACAAAAGAAATGGAGGGAAAAAAACGACTGGATATAGAGTTCAAAACCACGCTTATAAGGTTTTTCAAGAATATGCTAGAAAAGTTGGATAAAGTTAGTGAGAGTCAAGAGGAGGTGAAAAAGGACCAACTAGAGACACTGACTGAAATAAAAATATTATACAGAGTCCTAACAGCAGACTAGAGGAAGGCAAGAATCAAGTCAAAAATTTGAAATATAAAGAAGCAGAAAACACTCAATGAAAAAGCAAGAAGAGAGAAGAATCCAAAAATGTGAAGGTAATGTAAGGAGCCTCTGGGACAGCTTCAAGCGTACCAACATCAGAATTGTGGGGGTGCCAAAGGAAGAGAGACAGCAAGATACGGAAAACCTATTTAAAGAAATAATGACTGAAAACTTCCCACATCTGGTAAAAGAAATAGACTTACAAGTCCAGGAAGCACACAGAACTCCATATGAAAGGAATCCAAAGACGACCACACCAAGACACATCATAATTAAAATACCAAGAGCAAAAGACAAAGAGAGAATATTAAAAGCAGCAAGAGAAAAACAGTTCATTACCTACAAGGGAGCACCCATATGACTGTCAGCTGATTTCTCAACAGAAATGATGCAGGCCAGATGGGAATGGCAAGAAATATTCAACGTGATGAATAGCAAGAACCTACAACCAAGAATAATCTATCCAGCAAAGCTATCATTCAGAATTGAAGGGCAGATAAAGAGCTTCACAGAGAAGAAAAAGCTAAAGGAGTTCATCAACTCCAAACCAGTATTATATGAAATGCTGAAAGGTACTCTTTTAGAAAAGGAAGAAGAAAAAGACAAAAAATTATGAACAACAAATACATATCTATCAACAAGTGAATCTAAAAATTAAGTGAATTAAAAATTTGATCAACAGAATAAACTGGTGAATATAATAGAATCAGGAGCACAGAAAGGAAGTGGACTGATAATTCTCAGGGGGAAAGGGTTGAGGGGTGTACAGGGAGAGACTGGACAAAAATCATACACCTATGGATGAGGTCAACGGGAGGGAGGTAAGGGTAGAGGGAAGGGTGAGAGCTGGGTGGAGGGGTGCTATGAAGGGGAAAAAAGAGAAACAAATGTAATAATCTGAATAATAAAGATTTAATTTTAAAAAAATTTAAAAAATGCTACAATGCCTTCAAAAAAAAAGAAAACAAAACAATGATACATCTACACAATGGAATACTATGCTGCCATAAAAAAAGAAGGAATTCTTAACATTTGCAGCAACCTGGATGGAACTGGAGAGCATTATGCTAAGTAAAATAAGCCAGTCTATGAAAAAAAAACCACCAAATGATCTCACTCATTTATGGATAATAAAGAACATTATAAACTGATAAACAAAAAGATAGGCAATAAAGCATCAAACTGTCAAAATACAGCAGGAAGATTAGGGAGAGGTGGAGTAGATAAGAGATCAACCAAAGGACTTGTATGCATGCATATAAGCATAACCAATGGACACAAGACACTGAAGGGTGAGGGCATGTATGGGAGTGGAGGGTGGGGGGCAATGGGAAGATATGTACACATGTAATAAAAAAATGGAAAAAAATAAAACTTATTGCATTTTCTAAAAAAATAAAAATAATAATAATAGGTTACATGGATACTTTGAGGGAAAAGGTCATTTCTCTTCTTGAAGGAATACTTCTCCATCTAGTCATTGACATGGTATTATATGATCCTATATAATAAAAGCCTAATATGCACATTGTCCAAATGGTGGAAGACTGGTCGCTATGATGCACACTGACCACCAGGGAGCAGATGCTCAATGGAGGAGCTATCTCCAGCCTGCAGGCCCCAGGCCAGCCAAGGCGGGTGCCAGCTGGGGCCACCCAATTTCTCTGCTGGTCTCCCCAAAGATCGGCCCTGATGGCTAGCCAGGCCTAGGAACCACACCCATGCATGAATTTCGTGTACCAGGCTTTCAATGTTTAAATATTTATATACAATAAGGACAAAGAAGTTATGAAGTAATTATGGAATGTGAAAGTCTGCAACTGCAATGGTGGCTCTGCCAATTTTTCCTCACATTCTAAGATGTTCTGTGTTTATATGATACTTTTTTATGATAAATAAGATAATCATATCTTCCTTATAGCTTTAATAAATACAAAATATTAACATTAATAATAATAAAAGTAGCTAATACTTATTAAAAATTTACTATGTACCAATGGCACTGTTCTAATAACTGTACTTAGATTAACTTATTTTATCTTCATATTACCCTCACCAGAAAGAAATATAATCATCATCCCAATTTTATAAATTAGGAAACCAACTAGCAAGTGGAAAAGCAACAATTCAAACCAAGGCACTTTTCCAAACAACAAAAAACAGACCTTTGTCTAATTTAATGCCTGATCCCTTCTGTTGGCACCTTGATCTCTTTATTTTTCAAAAGAAAAAAAAATCCTATCTATCTTTTTATTATTAATGAAGCTAAGTGATTTTAAATTATGAAGTCAGCCTCACCTCCTCTGTGAAGCCTTACCTGTCTCCTCCCACATGCAACTTATTTAATATTTTAAATATATACATTAATTCCATTATTATACATCTCCTGTAACTTTTCTTTCAGGTGTTATATTTCCTTTTATACTTTAAACCTGCTGAGTTCAAATTAGTACAAACAGTAGTTGAAAAATAACCACAGCTCATAAAATAGCTATTGAATTAACTCATAGAAACCAAATAAAATCCTCAATATGAAATTTCTGTGATCTCTATTGACTACTACATTATAGTAGTATACAGGTGTAACATATTTTTGTAGTACCATTTTATTTAGCTTTATCATAATTCCCAGTATTATGGTAATCTTGATTTCACATATTCCATTAAGTCTTCTGCTAAACTACCTTATTTTAGACAAGTACATTAGGATTCTATGTTGACTATTTCAGAAAACCCAAATGATACTAATGGCTTGTCTGTTACCTTTTGCCTCGTGGATAATGCCGCACATATTCTCCAACATCATGAGCTGCTACAGCTAAGACTTGTGGATCATCTGATACTTCCAAAAGTTTTGTCAAAATTCTGAAAAAAATTTAATACAAAAAGATATCAATTTTTGATTCCTCTATAGAGCACAACAGAGCACAGATATAACAAGGATATCTTCCAAAAATAAACATTTTGTTCAAAATTTGTATGAATCTATGAAGCTTCTTACTTAGTTTCTGAAGCATCACTTAAGACTATGGTCAAGGTTTCTCTGCCTACCTTTTTTTATCACATGTCAACCTGTCAAATAGCTAAACTCTATAACCAGGAAGTGCTGATAAAGAACCTTTCTTCTAGGCTAAGTGGGCAATCTGCATTTTCAAATAAGAGAGGAGAAAGGAATGAGCATTTATTATACACATGCATGTTCCAAACTCTGTGTAAATCATATTCCTCACAACAATCCATAAATGAGGAAATGAGAACCAGAGAAGTTAGGTAATCTGGTAAGGACACAGCAAATGTTGAAACTGAGATGTGAACTATTACTTGCTGACTCTAACCTACACAAAACACAAGTACACCCTGGTGGCAGTTCATTCAGCCCAAGCACATGAAAATCCACTGAGGAAAAGCAAGAAACACATTCAATCTCCCACACATTTATATTTTTTATATTTCAAACTATGTTCTTTTTAAAAGGCCAACTTGCAAATTATTCTGAAATTAAGTTTAATTCGACTAAAACAACTCAAATGATTTCAGAAGATTAAATTATTTCAATGACATTTTACTTTGACATTTTATTAAGAAATTACTTTATGAAACAGTAAGAAAATATTATTAATATGGGAGTCTTTAAAAGCACAACAGAATATTTGTTCTGAATACCTTAAACCAGAGGTCAGCAAACTCAGCAGCCACCGTTTTTATAAATAAAGTTTTACGGGAACGCAGCCACACTCATTAGTTTGCTCACTGTCCATGTCTATTTTGCCACAAGGAGGACAGAACTGAGAAGCTGGTGACAGAGACTGATTTCCCAGTTAGTCTGGAAGAAGGTGTGGAATTATTTCATAATGAAATGATTCCTAGACTGATAATATGTTCTTTGTCACTGCTTTCTGTTGTTTATAGAGTTAGCTATTTGACAGGCTCAGGTGATGATACAAAAAGGTAGGTAGAGACACCTTGAGCCAGTTATTAAAAAACTGAATCACAGATCCAACCCTAGACCTACTTAGAATCTCCATTTTAATGAGATCGCCATAAACATTTAAAAGCTACTCTTAGAATCGTCAATAAAAATGTCCAGAAAAATAAGTTTCAAAAAAAAGATTCCTGTGGTAAGCAAAGAGAGAGCTTTCTCTAATTTATGCCTGTACACAGCTGTTATATCAACAATGGATTCATCACAACACAAATCTGTATCACCACATCGACCTCAAGCCAAGATTCTATCAGACACTCCAATGGAATCAACACAGCAACATATCATAGCTTTGGAATTAGATCAAATGTGAATGTTGACTTTGATATTTGCTAGAAAGGTAATCGTGAGAAGTGTCTATACAAATCCAAAATAGAATTCACATTATTATTCTAACTGATCACTCCAATTTTTGCTCTTGTTCTCTTTCACAATATTTTTCCTCAATTTTACAAACTTGTTCCCTCAGCTTTTGCTTTTCTCTAATATACTAAATCTACTAAAAAGAAAGAAGATAAAAAATATGAACATGCCTGGCTGGCATGGCTCAGTAGTTGAGCATGGACTTATGAACCAGGAAGTCATGGTTCGATTCCCAGTCAGGGCACATGCCTGGGTTGTGGGCCTGATCCCCAGTAGGGGGCATGCAGGAGGCAGCTGATCAATGATTCTCTCTCATCATTGATGTTTCTATCTCTCTCTCCTTCTCCCTTCCTCTCTGAAATCAATAAAAATATGTTTTAAAAATATGAACAATAAAGTGGTAATAAATACACATCTATCAACAACTGAATCTAAAAATCAAAATAAACAAGGAATCTACTGAACCAAATAAACTGATGAATAAAATAGAACCAGAGGCATGGAAACATGGAACAGACTGACAAATCTCAGAGGGAAGTGGGGAGGGAGGGGCGGGAAGAGATTACCCAAAGAATTTATATGCATATATGCATTACCTATGGATACAGACAATAGAGTGATGAAGGGCTGGGCTGGGCTGGGGTGGAAATCGGGTGGAGGGAGACAATGGGGAAAAAATGGAGGGGACCTCTGTAATGCTTTCAACAATAAAAAAAAAAATGTTTAAATTACAAACTGCATGGTTTCTTATATTTCAGAATATTTCCTTATTCAAATTACATACTTATTTCAAAATTATAACATACAAGATTAGAAAGTATTTTCTAAAAACTATTATACTCAAGAGTGATAAAGGCAAAAATGAACTTATATCACATACTTGCTAAATTTGGAATTACCTGAAAAAAAGGTTAGAGCCTGACACAAGTGCTGTTCTCCACAGATAACAAGTACTATGTTTTTTAATAGCAGAATAAAATAAAGATTCCATCAGTACCTATTTTATAAGCTAATTTGAAGGGCAGCATGAGTATGCCCCACCTATCAATCAGCCCCATGCAGATAATATAAGGGAATGAAAACTAAAGACAAGTAACTACTTCAAATTTCTCATCCCATTAGCATAGCATAAATAAAAGTAGAGTGCTACATGCCATTGTTTCTGGTTATTCAGAAAAATCACAAAGGGTCATACAAAGGTAAAGGAAGTAATTTAAGAAAGCCATATAAATAAAAAATCTAATGTTAGAAAAAAAATATGCACTTCAAAAAGCCCTTTAAGTTTGTCATAACAAAAATGCATGTAGTGCTTCAATAATACTTTGTAAAGAGCTCCTTCCATTTGAGCTCATTTTGTTGTTAAAAACTTAAAAGTGGCATGCTGAAAGGATAATTCACTCCTTCCCTCTACTTATTCTACATCAGTCCTCCAACAGCTACCATCCATTCACTTTGGCTTGCCACACTTTAAGTAAAAATATATTATTTGGAGTAATTCACAGAAAACAAAGTCTAAACAACAGAAATACTCATAATATGCACATCCATAGATACAGAAAGTAAATGAGTGGTTGCTTAGGGTTGAGTGGATGGGTTAATAGAGAGGTTATAGCTAAAGAATAGGAGGTTTCTTTTGAAGTGATGAAAATTTCTAAAATTCACTGTCTTAATAATTACATACATTGTGAATATACTAAAAACTTGATTTTTATACTTTAAATGGATGAATTGTGTGGTATATAACATCTATATATGTAAAACTCTAATATGCAAATAGGCTGAACAGCAGAACAACAAAACAACAGGTTGTTATGATGTGCACTGACCAACAGGGGGGCGCGCGGAACATAGGGGTATTGGGCACAGTGGGATTGTAAAGCAAGTGAGTAGGGGCGCCAGACCAAGGCAGGGCACCAGTCACTGTCATTGGGGCAAGCCTCTAGTAGTTCCTAAAAATTCTTTGCTCCTGCATCCCGCAGTTGCGCCTGGTGCTTACACCTACTGCCAGTTCCAGCCCAGTTGCACCTGCTGCAGGAACCACCATTCATACCCACTGCTGGCACCCAGCACCAGTCTTGATCTCTCAGCGCCATCAGCAGGTACGAGCAGCAGCTACCAACTCTGATCATCCCTAGGGTCTTCTCTACCTCCCCCTGCTCCTGAGAGGTGATTGGGGCAGCAGCTGCTGGCACCAGCTGACAGCACTGGCCCTACTTGCACCCACTGTTGTCACTGGCCCCAAATGCTCCATGCTGTCAGTGAGTGCAACTGGGGCCAGTGCCATGAGCGCATGGGAGCAGTGGTAGCAGGAGCAGGGCTGCTGGCAGACAGGGAGCCCAGGGGGCCATGGTGGGAGGGGCTGGGTGGAGGCGTGGAGGATGGGCTGAGTCCTACTCCTGTGCCCTCCACAACTCCTTTCAAGGCGCATTAATTCATGCACTGGGCCCCTAGTATCTCAATAAAAAAAGAAACTGGCGGGGGGGCGGGTGAGAAAGGTAAACACTTGCACATCTTATTACAAGAAAGGGAACCCTCAAAGCTGTGGGGAAATGTTACTTTCAATAAAAAGTGCTGGTTCAATCAGATATCTCTGTAATGAAAAAAATGAATCTTGACCCCTACTTTATACTTTACTCAAAAAGGAATTCCTTATGAAATGGAAATCTAAATATGAGAGGTTAAACAACAAAGCTTCTATCAAATAACACAGAAATATATCTTCATCACCTTGGGTATGCAAAAACATCTTAAACAGGACACAAAAAAATCACTAGCCATTAAGAAAAATATTAATAAATTGAACTACATTAAAACTAAAGAGTGAAACAGTATGTGCAAAGTAGGAAAAAATAGTGTTGAATATATATAAGCATATATATATGTGTGTGTGTGTCTGAACATGCTTATATATATAATATATATATATATAAGCATGTTCAGACTATTTGTAAAATGAAAAAAAAATACTTCAGTTACTTCTAGAAAAAAGATATATAAACTCCCAATAAGCATATGAAAAGGCATTTAACAACATTAATAAGAAAATTTAAATTAAAACCATAGAATATCTAAATTTAGACTAACAGAAACATGTCTGTGAAGATGTAGAACAACAGATATTAGAGTATAAACTGGAATTTAAAACTTACTTCAAAAGTTCATAATTCTTTTCATTTAACCTTACAGCATTTTCTCTCCAAAATTTCTCAGATTTGTGCACAGGACTCCATTCCAATCTTCCAGATTTAAGTTCTGAACTGTATTCATCAAATGAGCTATAAAAATTTTGAAAGAATTCAGAGTTTATACAAACCTCAATGATCCTCCAAATTAAACACAATAACATCTTCATTAATGATTTAACTACAAAGACTAACCATCCTTTGTAAATTAACAAAATTCCACTAAACAAAGTTTTAAGAGCTTAAATAAGCTTTATAAATCATTTGAAATTTATTCAAAGTACTCAGGTCCAATACTGTAAAATTTGAATCCTCATCATGAGATATTAAAAGTACTTGCTAATATATCTTCTAGCCTAATATACCTTCTATATATATAAAAGTCTAAGTGACTGAATGACCAATCAACCAGTCGACCAGTCACTATGATGTGCACTGACCACCAAGGGGCAGACACTCAATGCAGAAGCTGCCCCTTGGTGGTCAGTGCACTCCCACAGCACCGCTCAACTGACCAACGAGCACCAGATCCTGAGCTCATGGCTAACAAGCACAGCTGTGGCAACACAAGCCTCTCCCACCTCCAGGGCAGCGCTACCGAGGGGTGGAAGTGGCAGGCAAAGCAAGCCCATGGCTGCCTGCCACTTTGTGCACTACTACATCCCCCGGGGGATGTCGGATTGCCAGTTTCAGCTCAATCCCCACTCAAAACTGAGAGTCTGACATTCCTCAAGGAGTCCCAGATTGCGAGAGGGCGCAGGCCAGGCTGAGGGATCCCACCAGTGCACGAATACGTACACTGGGCCTCTAGTGTATACATAAATGTATATCAGTAAAATATCTGATAATCTAGCAGAGTTCCTACCTTGCCATTTAAAATACTGTATCTGTGTCCCAGGCAGTGGGCTCATTCAGTTGGAACATCATCCATATACCAAAAGATTGTGAGTTTGATTCCAGGTCAGGGTACATACCTAGGTTGCAGGTTTTATCCTCAGCTGGGGGTCTATGAGAGGCAACCAATGTTTCTCTCTTTCTCTCCCTTTCTTTCACACATACAAACATACATCCTGTATTTGCCAGACCACTAGATTCATTAATACAAATGTAAAAGTATGTGATTTTAACATAAAATAAAATAGTATATTCTGATATTATTATACTGCAAATGTCATAAACTACTATAGTCATAAACACATATCTGTACAACTAGAGGCCCAGTGCATGAAATTCATGCATGATAGGGTCCCTAGCGGTTGCCAGCTGCTGGCTGCTGGCCAGAACCTCCCTTCCCCAACTGATGGCCAAGGCCTTCCTTCATTCCATAATGCCCCCTAGTGGTCAGTGCACAACATAGCGAGCAATCGAACACCAGGTCAGTCAAACTCCCAAGGGGACACTTTGCATTTTAGGCTTTTATTTATATAGATATGCTACAATGTGATTACCAACAATAAAGAGGTAATTCTTTGGTTAAATTAACCCATTACAGATGAATTAAAAACAAAAATCTCTGTAAATATAATAAACTACAATGCACTTTATAATAATCATTCACTATGTATCAAGATATTTCATTATTCAATTAGCCAGTGGACATGCCTGGACTTTCAAGTAAAAATTTTTAAAAGAAGTGGCCATTTAATACCCAATGGTAATTTAGTATAACCAGGATTTACTAAATTGATCAGAGTGTCCTGTCTGAATAAAGTAGTAATTTACTTGAATGTAATCCCAATCAGTATAAGAAGTAAACTGGTATTGTTAACAGTAACATCCTAAATCTATAAGAGCAAAAACAGAAAAAAATCTTTTAACTGCACCCATTATCCTACTAGCTTAGCTTTATGTAAACAGAAATATTTTTGAAATTTCCAAATTCAACAAAAAAAATCAATAAGTAAGAATTAGTAACAATTGACCCATATAAGTCTCAAACACTGAACACATTTATAATTAAATGCATCACAATCCTTTCTCACAGTGCACACCTTTTGTCTGTATGTCTGTCTTGGTGTGTATGCATAGGAATAGGCTGGGAAGATGGTGGGAGTGGCATGGAGTCACTTCTGTACTGTGTAAGCATTTTTTTTGTTTACTTTATGTATATCATTTGCATAATATTTAAAATAAAAAAATAAACCAATAGGAACTTCAAAAAAAAAGCAGGAAAAACATAATTTCCATATGTGGACAAAAGTCCTCCAAAAATTAACAAGCATCACTGCTTTAAAAAATTCTAAACTAGGGAGATATTCTTCAAGGTTTCTATGATAGGGAGATATTCTTCAAGGTTTATACCTGTGGTAGTATAATCAATCCAATTTTTTTTAAAAAATGATGGAACTCTCTCCAAAGAGAAGAAATAACACACAGCTCTGACCAACTGTTACCATGGTGATGAGCCAGTTTTCCCATATTCTCCAAATATTTAATAGAAGACATAACATTTTAGTGAAACCTTTTGAGTTTATATTTAGTAACAAATTTAAATTTCCTTAAAATACTAATCAAGTAAAACAAAACCCAATATACCCAGTCTGTGAGAATTAAAAATAACATACCTAAGGTCCTGAACACTCTCCCCAAGTTTTTCCAAAAGAAATTTTATATCTTCGCTGATGTCTTCGTCATCATACTTTTGCTGTTCCAAGTTCTCTAACTGTTTGAGAACTTTGCACTGGATCATAGCCAAAGCATATTCTTGGCGAGTTTCTCTTTCAGTTGACTTTTCTAAAAAGTTCTGGGTTAGACAAAGATAAAATAAGAAGCTATATCATTTGTTATGTGATATTCTCAGACCTCTGTACTTCCTTTTACACCCTTTCTCCTCCTCCTCCTATTGACAGGTTAATTATCACCTTTAAGTGGATGACTGTATTGCAAATCCTTACTTCTTTCCTAAGCATCTGTCCATATCAGAAATGTATTTCTGATTCCTTGATTACTTATTTGGCTTACTAAACATTTTAAACGATTGATCCATATAAGTCTCAAACACTGAACACATTTACAATTAAATTCATCACAATCCTTTCTCACAGCCTGCTCCTGAGCACACCACAGTGAACTCTCCATTCACTGGCCACCAAGATCACTTACCATACTAAGAAAGAATGTTTCTTAAGTATTTCTCTATGTTTCAGTTAGTCACCTTCCCCTCAACCCCCTCCAATCAACTGGTAGGTGCAGAAAGTTCAGCAATAAAGAACTCTCTTGCTTGAACAGTTGTCGGAAAAGTTTTGACATTCAGGCAAAGTCCCTAGTTTTCCTCCTATGATTTTTCTGTTTTTAAGAGTATTTATGAAAACAGCAAAGTAATCTAGATATTTATAAAAATTAAGTGTTCACTGAATCAGCCACTATTTTTTTTAAATATATTTTATTGATTTTTTACAAAGAGGAAGGGAGAGGGATAGAAAGTCAGAAACATCGATGAGAAAGAGAGACCATTGATCAGCTGTCTCCTGCACGCTCCACACTGGAGATGTGCCCGCAACCAAGGTACATGCCCCCAACTGGAATCGAACCTGGGACCTTTCAGTCCACAGGCCAACGCTCTATCCACTGAACCAAACTGGTTCCGGCTCAACCACTATTTTTAAGCAAAGAACATGTTTAGGCTGAGAGACAAGAAAAAACAAGCTCTCAAGAAAGCTACCCTTCACCACGTTGGTATATGACTTCCGTTAAACAAACAAACAAAGCCTGTGATAATTAATTCCAAATCAACTGTACTAAAATTTGAAATTTACTTATTTTTGTAAGAAAGTTATATTTCTGCCGAAACCAGATTGGTTCAGTGGATATAGTGCCAGCCTGCAGACTGAAAGGTCCCAGGTTCGATGCTGGTCAAGGGCATGTACCTTGGTTGCGGGCACATCCCCAATAGGGGGCGTGCAGGAGGCGGCTGATTGATGTTTCTCTCTCACTGATGTTTCTAACTCTCTATTCCTCTCCCTTCCTCTCTGTAAAAAAATCAAATAAAATATATTTTTTAAAAAAGGAAAGTTATATTTCTATTAATTATTCCAAATAAACACAGAAAGAGATTTAGCTTAGCATATGGAAATTAGTGTGACTAATCCCTAACAAAATTACAACTGCATCTTTCACATATATATGGAAAAACAATCCTAAAATTTATATGGAATCACAAAGACCTCAAATAGCCAAAGCAATCTTGAGAAAGAACAAGGAAGCTGAAGGCATCATACTTCCAGATTTCAAACTAAAATACAAAGCTAGAGTAATCAAAATTGTATGGCAATGGCATAAAACAGTCTCACAGAGTAATGGAACAGAATAAGCACCTAGAAATAAGCCCCCACATATATAGTCAACTAATATTTGACAAAGGAGTCAAGGATACTCCAAGGGAACAGTTCTTCAATAAATGGCACTGGGAAAATTGGATAACCACATGCAAAAAAATGAAATTAGACTACTATATTACACAGCTCACAATAATTCACTTAAAATTGATTAGAAACATGAAACTGCCAAACTCCTAGAAGAAAACAGAGAAAAAGCTCCTTGGCACTAGTCTTAACAATTTTCTGTTTAGGATACCAAAGTCACAGCAAGAAAAGCAAAAATCAGCAAGAAGAATTACATCACACTAAAAAGCTTCTACACAGCAAAAGAATAAAGTGAAAAAGCATCCTACAAAATGGGAGGAAATATCTGCAAACCAAATATCTGAAAAGAGGGTTAATATCCAGAATATATAAATAACTTATACATTAACCCCCCCAAAAAAAATAAAGGCAATTAAAAAATAGGCAGAGTATCTAAATATTTTTCCAAAGAAAGCATTCAGATGGCCAACAGGCTCATTAAAAGGTGCTTGACATCACTAAGCACCAGAGAAATGCAAACCAAAAACATAATGAGGGCCCTAACTGGTTTGGCTCAGTGACTAGAGCATCAAGCCTGTGGACTGAAGGGTCCCAGGTTCGAGTCCGGTCAAGGGCCCATGCCTGGGTTGTGGGCTTTATCCCCAGAAAGGGATGTGGAGGAGGCAGCCAATCAATGATTCTTTCTATCATGATATTTCTATCTCTCGTTCCCTCCTCCCTTTCTCTTTGAAATCAATAAAGATTTTTTTTTCAAAAAAATAAAAAGCACAATGCGGTATCACCTAATACCTGTCAGAATGACTATCATCAAAAAAAAACAAGAGAGAACAAGTATTGGGGAAGATTTGGAGAAAAGGGAGCACCAATGCTCTGTTAATGGCTACAGCCAGTATGGAAAACAGTATAAGAGTTCCTCAAAAAATTAAAAATAGATCTACCAGTTGATATAGCAATTTCACTTCTAGTATTTACTTGAAGAAGAAAAAAACAGTAACTTGAAAAGATAATATGCACTATGTTCATTGCAGTATTAGTCACAATCTAAGATATGAAAACAATCCAAGTAGCCATGTGTAAAGAAAATTACTCAGCCATAAATATGCAAGAAATCTTGCCATTTACAACAACATGGATGGATCTTTAGGGCCTTATTCTAAGTGAAATAAGTCAGGCAGAAAAAAAATAACTGTATGATCTCACTTATATGTGAAACCTAAAAACAAAAAAAATTTAAAATTAAAAAAAAGAACTCAGATATTAAAAACAGGTTGATAATCGCAAGAAGAAGGAAGTGAGAAGTGAGCAAAATGGGTGAAGGTGGTCAAAGAGTACAAACTTACAATTATAAAATAAATAAGTTACGTGGATATAATGTACAGCATGGTAACTATAGTCAATTATACTGTACTAGAGGCCCAATGCACACAATTCAGGCAAGGAGCTTGGCCCTCGCAGCCTCAGCTTCATCTGGAAGGTCATCCGGAAGGATTTTCAGCTGTCCAGTCTAATTAGCATATTATGCTTTTATTATTATATATTTGAAAGTTGCTAAGAAGGGCAAAACCCCTTATTCTTACCCTCCACCTCTCTTATGTTACCTTTACTCTTGTATATTATGATCATTGCACTGTATTACTAATCATGACATTATATATTTACATATTCTGTCTTCACTAAACAGCAAGCCCTTATGTGTCAAGATGTATCTTAGGTATTTGTGTTCCTTAACAATTAGCATAATGGAGCTGGAATATACATGGTATTCAAAACTTTGTGAATTTAACTGAACTCTAGTAATGGAAGGAGAGTGTCAGAAGATTCTATTTCTAGAATTTCATCTTTATTAAATAAATGAGAATATGGATAATGAAACATTCAAGTAGGAGAAAAATATGTTCATCTTATCTACTAAAAGACTTCAGTATCATTAATACAACTACTCTGATTTAAGGACTGATTACTGCTTTATCTGGATGAGACTGAAATTTACCTCATGTAGACAGTTTGTAAAGAATCTAATGGCAGAGCCAATACACTGCGGCAGAAAAGTAGAGAAGTAAGAATAAACTTCTCAAAGGCCACAGAACAATTTTTACATGAAAAAATGTTACATTTTATAAATAAGGATAATCAAAAGCAAAAATAAAACATAGAATAACACTTGGTCAACAGATGACTGGCATTTATCATATTTAGACATTCACACTTTTATTTCACTCTCCACTCTTTCAATGAAATTTACACTGCACTTCACTCCTCAATGCCTGTAGCCACTCATTCAACCCTTGTTAGACAACTAGGAAAAACAAAGCGTTTGATGCTTTCACAGCTGGTATTTTCTGGAAAAAAAAAATGGAATTCCTTGTCACATGACTCTTAATTCTCCTTTTCATGGTTTTTTTCTCCTTTTAATGCCACTCTCAAGGTTCCTGAGAAAATGCCCCAAGAAAAAAGAAGATGCCAGAGTAGTTAAGAAGATAGCTTTGGAGCCAGACAGATCTCACTGAAATTCTAATTCTATCACTTAGTAACTGAGGAATTAATCTCCACGTCTTGGTTTCTTCATCCATAAAATTAAAAAAAATAATAATAGCACCTATTGGATTATTATAAAGATTAAATTAGGCAATGCACCAAAAAATCACTCAATAAATCATAACACTTAACTATTCTCAATATCAAAGACAGGTTAGCATAGTGGCTAAGAGCATGAGTCAGACTGCTTGAGTCTGAACTCCAGCTCTGCTGCTTCCGGGCTAGTTTCACAAATTGCATAACCTCTTGTAGCCTTATGCTCATTGCATGGATCTCTTAGGAAGACTGAATGCATAACACATTTAAAGCAATTAAAAGAGTGCCTAACACAGAATAAACTCTTTAATAAACATTAGCTATTATTATTATTATTATTATTATTATTATTATTATCATTAATTAAAAACAAACCAAAACCGGTTTGACTCAATGGATAGAGCGTTAGCCTGCGGACTGAGGGGTCCCAGGTTCGATTCTGGTCAAGGGCATGTATCTTGATTGTGGGCACCTCCCCAGTAGGGGGTGTACAGAAGGCGGCTGATTAATGTTTCTAATTTTCTATCCCTCTCCCTTCCTCGCTGTAAAAAATCAATAAAATATATATTTTTTAAAAACCTACATGCTTTATGTTATCTCTCCCTTTTAAAAAAATAAAAAATAAAAACATCTAGGAAAGTTATTATACATCATATTTTAAAAATTAAAATGTGACAAATGCTATGAATTAGCAATTTACAGGAGGAATATAAATGCCTGATAAAAATATTAAAAGATGGTCAGCTTCACTCATTATTAATAGAATACAAATTTAAAACAATAATGTCACTTTTCACCTATTTTTGTAACAACTGAAAGATTATATGAAATGCAAGGAAAAGAATGGGAAAACATGCATTCCAAATAGAGTTGATAAAAATGTAAATTTGCACATTTTTTAAACATAAGTTAATATTATCTATCAAAACTATAGAAAAGTATACTCTTTGGTTCAGCAATTCCATCTCTAGAACTATATCCAACAGAAATTCTCATCAAAGTGGACAAACATATATAGAAAAACCTTACATGCCCATCAACAGAACACTGATTAAATAAACTGCATTACATCAACACAGCAGAATATAGCCATTAAAAAGAAGACTAAAGATCTACACATATAAAACGGAAAACATACTCATTAGATATTGTTAAGAGTAAAGCTATAGAATAGTATTTATCATAAGGTGACATTTTTATTTTTTAAATACAAAACAAAATTACACATCTATTTATATATTTATTTCTACATGCTTAGGAAAATTAGAAAGCTGTTAGTGATATTAGTTAAAAGCAGATTCTGAACCAATAGCTTGGATATGCATGTCTACCACATATTTTATAGTTGCCTCAGAAATACTCTAGTCAGTAGATTCAAAATCTGAAATACAATTCCATATCACAATAAGGGTCCCATAAGAAAAAAGCCTCAATCATAGTTTCTTAGAAAACACTTTAACAACAACAACATAAAAGACTTCCTTTTATTATTGAGTTTATTGGGGTGATACTGAGTGTACAACTCAACAAAACATCTGCATACTGCACCATGCATCCATTGCCCAAAGTAAAGTCTCTTTCTGTTCTCCTTTATTCCTCCTTTATCCTTTTCTACCTCCCACACCCCTTTCTCTCTGGCTAGGCAATCACCATACTGTTGTCTGTATCTATGTGTTATATATATTTTTAAAAGGGACTTCTTCTATCTAAATTCAATGAAATTACATTTTCTTACAAGCATTATATAATTCATATATTTTATTCATTTAAATAGTTTCCTCCCACCTGTCCCATTCCCCCATGGCATAAATACAAATTAGTGTTCTTTTTATTCTATGTCCACAAAGATACCATAGTTTCATAACTACATGAAGAACAAGTAAGTTTTTCCAACCTACTAAAAGCCCTGGAACATACTCCTCGGTGAAAATCACACACACACACACACACACACACACCAGAAAAAAATGCCACAAACACTTACACGGAATGCTGCAAGGATGATTCTTGTCACTTTCTCTTTGACAGATTCTTGCAGGATATCGGACAGGACAGGAATGATATTATAGCGCCGCAGGTGCTCACACATTTGAGGGCTGAACGCCAGGAGCCATATTGAAAAAATCATTTGATACTGGAGTTGAAAGCCACACTTGTTGCTCAAAACTCCCATTATGCTGAAAAGGAACACACATTAAAACATTTAATATGTCAGTGTAACAAGAAAGAAGATATAATTGACTATTCTTTTTGTACTAATGTAACAAAATTATGTCCTCAGTATCTGCGCTGCCAACAATAACAAGTAAGCTTGATTCCTACACAGGATAATTTGCAGCACAGCTTTACTTAAGTCTCTCCAAAAGTTACAGGACTGCAGGGAAATAATAAGAAAGGAAATAACAACTTGTAATACAACAGAAGGGAGGGTAAAAAGAATCTGACAGACATTAAAGAAGCTAAAATCAACAGGATTGGTGACACAATGGATGTACATCTTGGTGAAGTCAGATGTTATATCAAGATTTTGATTCTGGATGACCAAGAGGATCATGTATAGCTTTAAAAATATTTAGGAAACTCAGAAAGAAAAGAAGGAATTAGCTTGGCAAAAAACCCACTATGAGTCTAAATTTGACATAGCCAGTCACTGAATTGGGGGGGTTAGAACTTCAGAAGCTTCTAGTTCAACATCTCATTTTACTGACATGAAAACTTGGGAAGCTAAATGGGAGAGGTTACACCAATAAAGACCACTAAGGTAATTTCCATGGGGATTGTCTCATTCTCACAAGGAGGAACAGAAACCATCAAAGTAGGCCACTAAAGAAGGACCACAAAGTACAACACAAAGAATGAACTCTAATGTAAACTATGGACCATGGTTAATAAGAATAGGCCATTATTGGTTCACCAATTAAAACAAATGTAGAAAATTAATACAAGATGTAAATAATAGGGAAAACTATGGAAGGACAGGTATACATGGGGACTCTCCACACTTTCAATTTTTCTGTCAACCTAAAACTGCTCTAGAAAATAAAAGTCTATGAATACAAATAAATTGTAAACCTAATTTTATAATCTATAACTACTAACTTAATGGAAGGTTTATATCTGCAACATTTCTCCATTTCTGTGATTTGTATGCAGTTATAAATTGCTGAATTGCCTTTCATTTTCTCATGTATGATTTCTCCCCCAAGTCTTTTCTATTTTGGTTATTTAAGACTTGCATTTAAAATTTAATATTAATATCGGTATTTCAACAACTGTAAAATCATGCAATTTTATTTTATTAACACCCTAATATCTAGTTTCCTTTTCTCTCTGATTCTTCCAGTTACTAAAGTAAGCCTTCCACACGTTTTGATACTGTGACTGAGACTTTACCAGCTAGTTCTGCCAGTAGGAGGTGCTAGAAGCTGACTGCAGGATGAAGAAAGGAGTGTCTCCTGTTGGCTTCCTATTCTTGGGAATATTACTCAGCAGCATTTCTTCACTCGGGTAGCAACTGTGCTTTCCCATGGCAGCAGCTGAATTCATTTCGCAACAGCGCTGGCAGAACAAGCCTCACCGCTCACCCTCAGAGACACCAGCACCAACTTTCTGGGTCCCCGACCTATGAATCCTCTGCTTTGAGCTCAGGGGAACAAGCCCCGAATGAGTAGTACACCTCCCCGCCCCTCTATGGTCAAACGGGAGCTTCATTTGCCCCTCCTTGAAACATATAAATTCAGTTATTTCAACCTCTTACCTTTGTTCCCCAGCTTTAGGCGTATCTGCACTTGCTACCTTTCTGACTCTTGAGAGTCCTTTTATATGCTTGTTTTCAGAAACCTATTTAACAAATGTATACCTAGTTAACACTTCTTCATATTGAATTACCTCTATTAAAATAAAAAATTTTAAATGAACAGAGGGTTTAAGGAGCGCTCAGGGCCGATAATACACTATTGCTAAAACCAAGATAGAAAGGTTTTAAAGGAGGCATGCTCAACAAAGTTGAGCACTACAAAGAAGTTGAAAAGAGTTTAAAATTGTCTATAACATATATAATTCTGTTGAAAAGAGAAGTCTTCTAAATCCAAATATTAACCACAGGAAATACTCTAATGAAGCAAAATAAAGCTCTTGTTCACTAAAACAAGGAAGGGATTCCTTTAGGGCAAGAGCCCTTACTGAAAACAGTGGAGCATGAAGGGCATACTAAGGAGATGCAAAGGACACAAGGCCCAAGAGAAACCTAAACATAGTAATTAAGAAATACGTAGTATCGGACAGAGGAAACCAGGGCAACTCTGTCTTCCTGGGAGAGAGGTACCGCACCTTCCCAGTGGATGAGCCCATTGTTAGCAGCCCAGCTTAAGCAGTTAGCTCAAGACTCTGACTGCTGGGTTAGCAGCAAGGGGGAGTGGTGCAGGTCTGGGATTTTTTGACCCACACTGTGGAGTGTGGAACCCAGGCAAAGCTGGCTGAACCTGCTACTGCAGAGGAGACTGCAGGCTGTACTCAACCCAAACCTGCAGCCAGCCCCTAAGGGGGAATTACAGTTGGAGTGTCTACTACAGAATGAGGAGTTTGACTTTGAAGCACAGAGTAATTTATCCCCATTGAGTGCCTGGCTGCGTAATCTCTAAGCAGGGTGCTGAATAGTCTGAGCTAGACTAGTCTGGATCCATCCTATAGTCTCTCTTCCAAAGGCTCTGGAGGAAGACCAGGCAACTGTAAGGCCCTTATAGTAAGGGGGAAGCAAAAGAGCTGACAGGTGGAGACTGACCTCAGGGAGCCTCAGCCCAACCACAAATCTACCCCTAGCTCTAAACTAAAAGAAGCTAATCCAAATTGGAAAGGAGGAAGTAAAACTGTCATTTTTTGCAGATGACATAATATTGTATACAGAAAACCCTAAAGACTCTACCAAAAAACTACTGGATATAATAAATGAATTCAACAAATTTGCAGAACACAAAATCAACGACATTTTTATACACCAATAATAAACTCTCAGAAAGAGAAATTTAAAAAATAATCCTATTTTCCAATACGACAACAACAGAAAGATACCTTGGAGTGGGAGGAAGTGTGCAAAAGGGGGAAAAAGGCAAGACACCTGCAATAATGTCAACATTAAAAAATTTTAATGTAAATAAATAAAAAGAAAATGTTAACATAAATGAATAACAATAAAAAATGCTTAAATTATAGGGGCGGGGATGGGGAGACTGCCATTTTGTGATTTTTATTTTCTCTTGCCAGGGCAAAAAAATAATATCTACTTTTTGTTTAATAGAATAAAATTCAATTTATTTTGCTATTACCACACAGGTCTTTGAAAAAAAACTAAGACACAATATGAAAGATTGGTGCTTTTATGTTGTCTATAATTTGAAGATTTACTCTATTTCATCATCCTAGACAATATTTGATATTCATTTATTATTCCCAACTATTGCTAAAAACAATTAACAGCTAAAATTATAAAAAAACTGAAGAATGAAATTGCCTCGGAAAATAATATCAATAGTGACATAAATAACTGTCCTTTCCAATGTACTGGCAAAATATTGTATCATTTTTTAAAAAAGATAAACAGATTGAAAATATCGTTTTTGTCTACCTTTATTAACATCATTATCCTGTGACTGCTATCCTTAAAAAGGTCTGTCTACAAAACTGGCTGACCCTTGGCTGGCTTCTGGGAACTTGATAGTAAAAAGTTCCCTATACTGACACAAAACTTATCCTAAATGATAAGGGTGGCTCACTGTACCTAAAATGCTTTCACTAACAATCTATTTAGGCTGACACAGCACCAGAATTGTTCAGTCAACCTTTCTTACTCTGAAGCCTTGTTCACTAAGCAACCTTCTGTTGATAAACTAGCTTCCTCTACAGCAACGGTTCTCAACCTGTGGGTCTCGACCCCTTTGGGGGTCGAACGACCCTTTCACAGGGGTCACCTAAGACTATTGGAAAATACCTATTTCCCATGGTCTTAGGAACCAACACACCGCTCCCCGATGTAGCAAAGTGTAGCAATGTAGTTTACTGTTGTCATATTAAGACTGTTACCCATGCTATACCACGATTCAAGACAAAATTTCATTTATTTGTAATTAGAAATATTTCACAATATATAATTACATATTGTTTTTGTGATTAATCCCTATGCTTTACTTATGTTCAATTTGTAACAATAAAAATACATCCTGCATATCAGATATTTACTTTACAGTTCATAACAGTAGCAAAATTACAGTTATGAAGTAGCAACGAAAATAATTTTATGGTTGGGGGTCACCATAACATGAGGAATTGTATTAAAGGGTCGCGGCATTAGGAAGGTTGAGAACCACTGCTCTACAGATTTTTCCAACGTGTGAGAAAAACAATGTCTTCACTAACTTAAAAGAGTATTTGGTTTAAGAAGAGTAAGTTATCTCACTATGGTAGTAAAAGAGGATTTCATTTGTTTTGGGGGTTGAGGGGTTCTTTGTATAAATACATTTGTTAAACCTGAGAAAGTTCCTCAAAGTTTCTGGACCTGCAAATGAGGACTCCACAAGAAATGGACTAATTATATAGCATTACAAAGAATGGCTTATATTCACTTTGCTGCATAAGACCTTTTCTTATTGATTTTTGTCTGCATTTACCATAAGATACCTTTATGATTGCTTTTCTATTCTGAGTACCTGGAAGTTGTTCTATCAAGACAAGGTTTTCAGGAGTCCTTAACCTCTTATAATAGCACAGGCCAAGTAAGGGAAAGGAAAAACATTCCATCTGGTAGTTATTAGTTATTGATTTCTCTGAAGGTTAGTATTGTTCACTGTTAAACATAAAAAAAAGTTAAATACTCCTTTTGGATGATTAATACTATTAATTTCTTTGCAAATGTCAAGGATAGATGCTTTTAAATGTTATTCTATATTAAAAGTAAAAGAGCACTCACCAGTTTACCCCATCTGCTTCTACCCAGGCAAAGCGGTACTCATTGACCCGAAGCATCAGCTGCAGACACCCAGCAACACACTGCACATACTGAGAGCTCTACGCAAGGAGAAGTACAAGGTTTTAAGACTGGAAAGCACTGAAAGTCATGAGACCATGCATATACAAAAAGTCTGGATTTTTTTTTTACCAGAGTTTCTTACCATTAGCACATTCAAAAGCCCCTAAAATTTTTTCAAAAGTCAATCCACATTTTTGCGTTTCTCTCTGCCTTTTAGAAATAAAGCTGATCTTCTCTACCAAATTAAATCTACACAGGTCAAGTCTACTTAACATACATAATTAGAGAAATGAAGGGATATAGTAATTATATCTTTGATATGGTTTGATAATTACTCTGCAGTATTTCATTCCCATGAATAGAGGCAGTATATGGAGAATACTACTCTTCATAATTAAAGACCAAAAAAACAATAAAATTAAAAAGATAAAAGTGTATACTTTGAGACAGGCCTATATTTGAATGATCTTGGTCAAGTTACTTGAACTTTTTTTTTAATTCTCACCAAGGATATTTTTCTTTTGATTCTGAGAGACAGTGGAAGAGAGAGGGGAAAAGACAGAGAGAAACATATCAATAGGTTGCCTCCTCAGGAGGAGTCTGCAACCGAGGTACGTGCCCTTGACTGGAATCGAACCTCGGACCTTTTGGTCCATTGGCCGACGCTCTATCCACTTGAGCTAAACCAGCTAGGGCTACTGAACCTTTTCAATAGTCAGTTTCTTCATCCTTAAAGAGGATGCCTTCTTCAAGCACCTGAAAACGTATTGTTAGTACTAATAATTCATTTAGCATACAGCTAGACATTGCATAGAAACTCAATAAATAAGAACTTTAAAAAAACTTTACAGCATATAAAAAGTCTAAACACTTGAAAAAGACTATAATTTTTAAAAGTGCTATTAGTTCAAACACACTGTTTTAGAGAAATTGTGGTTAAATCTGAAACTACAAATGAACAGAGATAATATCCCCAGGAATATATATAGGCTCCTCCATTTTAGCAAAGCTAATAGTAACATCTGGCTTGGGCTCTACTCTACATACGTATTTACCATGAGCCTTACATCTATAAGAAATGAAGACTCTAGCTTTAAAGAACGTGCTAATAAATAATTTTTTAAAAAGAGGAAGAAAAGAAAGGAGAGACTCATGGATGTTCTATAAATTCACTAAATACTAGTACACAATGTTTTTGGGTTTTTTTTTAATATATTTTTATTGATTCTTTACAGAAGGGAAGGGAGAGGGATAGAGAGCGAGAAACATCAATTCGTTGCTTCTTGCACACCTCTTCCTGGGGTTGTGACCACAACCATGGTACATGCCCTTGACCAGAATCGAACCTAGGACTTTTTAATCCTCAGGCTGATGCTCTATCCACTGAGCCAAACCAGTTAGGGCCACAATGTTTTAACTTAATCGACGTTTGTTAAAACCTAACACTTCAAAGAAATTTCAGGTACTCAAATACAAAAACACAATGATAAAAGTATATTTGGCAGATTAATCAAAAGTTATCAAAAAAGGTTTTCTTAAATTTTTACCTAGAAAATAGTGAACATAATTGCCCAAAAGCACAATATACCCAGTAATATTATTTGCTGAAAACCCAAGACATTAGCAGAAATTAATGACCAAAATAAAAGTGAATCTTCGATTCTAAAACAATATTCCCTAATGGAAAAAAAAATGTTTATCTTCCAATTAAGTAAGCAGGTAGTAATCCTCAGTGAAAGAGGAATCCCACCTTTCTTATTTAGAGAGACAGACTTAGCAAGGTTTCTACAGATCATCAATTAAAAGGCATCTTAAGGAATTCTCTCCTCTTTAATTTAGCAACAATTTCTCTCAACGCAAAAACTTCTTGATTCATTGTATGTCTTTCTTTTCTGTGTCCATTTATCACACTTTTTGAAATATATGACACATTTCAAATATGGACTCTTCATTGTTATGTATAGCTTTAGGATTCCTATTATAAATAAATATATAAAAGATGCTGGTTCTAAAACTATGCTCTCTCCTATTATACATTAGGTAATCCAAATACCATTCTAGAAGTTACTTTCAAAGGATATAGTGATGGCAACACTGGTAAATGACTGAATTATTGCCTTAATTAAACTAAGTAAATTGTATCAATTCTTTGTCTTTCACTTATATTGTCCCAGTAATCTCATATATAAACTATTCAATAGTTTTAAAGAAAGTAATGTCTTCAATCAATCCAACCAGTCACCATCTCTAATACTACACAACGGTAATACGATACTGCTGCAAAAAATTGTACAATCATGCAAAGCCATCAAGTGATTCTGTCTGTTCTGCCATTCCCCAGAGTCACTGCCACTTATTTACCACTATCTTCCTTCCTAGTCTCTACCCTCACTCTCAGCAGTAAGAGATGCACTCAGCGATCAGCATCTCATTCCCCAAACTGAACTTCATTTATACCCATTGTTACTTCTCTCTCACCTAGGAGAAGGTAGACATCTTCCTGTCCAAGACCCAATGCCCAGAGCAAGGTCTGTATCTCATTCCTCCCACATAATGAATGATCCATCAATCAGACCTCTCTCCTATACCTTCAATCTCTGTTTGATTGGTTTCCTTTCCTCAGCTTCTAAATATACTCAATTCTTACCCATTTTTATACTCTCCTTAAATCTTGTACCAACCTCTGTATCTTTTTCTTCCCAATACATGAAGGTTTCTCGAAAGAATTACCACCTAATTTTACCTGTCTTATATCTTATCACACTACTTAACAGGGTAAATGCTAGGATCACCATTGACCTAAAAATGCCAATTCCAACACTTATTTTCACCTAAGAACCAGATTTCTATCTATAACTACTTACTGGAAAGCTCTTTCCCCATTCTCCTCTTCACCTGAAAGGAGTCACCTGCTGCTGCAAGTCCTAAATCAAATTTTAACTCCTCCATCATGAAAGAAAGCTGCAGTGTCACAATGTTGAAGAACAAAGGCTCTGGAACCAGCCTATCACACTCACCCACTTAAAAGGTTGTATGACCTTCCTTCCTATAAAATGGGGATAACAGGGACAAATCTCCTGGGGTATAGGGATATTTTCATTAGTTAATGTATGGTTTAGTATTATATGATATTCAACTACTGTTTGATGCTGCATCTACTATTGTATTCTGATTTCTCCAGGTGGAATTAATTCCTTTCATAATGTCACATATAAATCTCTATTCTTGCCCTTTGTGTGTGTGTGTGTGTGTGTGTGTGTGTGTGTGTGTGTGAGAGAGAGAGAGAGAGAGAGAGAGAGAGAGAGAGAGAGACAGAGATCCCCATTACACCAGCGAGCAAAAGAGGAGTCTTTTTTAAACTCAGCATGTTAGCACAGTCTCTGGTAAATAACAGCACTTTAAAAATGCGTGTTTGCTAAGAAATAATTAAATATTCATTGTACTTGTACTTCTTTTTTTTGCCATTTGGCTTTAGAAGGAAAAAATGGAGAACCTAATATTTTAAAATACCAGAGGGGCAAAAGTAGATTTATAATTGTGAATACACGAAACACAGAGTTTTATTCTTGCATTATTATTAATTAATTACTAGAGGCCCAGTGCACAAATTCGTGCACCAGTGGGGTCCCTCGGCCTGGCCTGTGCCCTCTCACAATCTGGGAGCCCTTGAGGAATGTCAGAGAGCTGATTTCAACCCAATCCCCGCAGGCCAGGGGACCCCACCTATATACAGACCCATGCCCCAGGCCTCTAGTATGCATATAAGATCTTTGGTTCATTTCTTCCCACCCTCCCTCATTCCCTCTTCCCTCTGAGATTAATCAGTCTGTTCCATGTTTCCATGCCTGTGCATTGAGCATCTGCCCCCTGGTTTAACTGTGTGTCATAGCTATCGGTCAAACTGTCTCTTAGGCTTATATATATATATATAGATTGTATTATTTTCCATATGATCAACTGTAAACCTACTTTTCCTGACCCTGTATATTTTCTCCAAGTTAAGTCATTTTTGTTTTCTGCCTAGCAAAATACTGTTTTTTAAAAAAAGACAACACATAGAAACCCCCAAATTCCATATTATCATTTCCCTTTATCTGACTTCCATGATAATTACATATAAATGTACTACTGTCCTCCATATTGTTCAATATAGACACTAACTTAATCTTTTCTTGGTGTATTAATTTCCTTTTTGCTGGTATTTCCTATTCTATTCACAGACATTAATTTGAAAAGAACTCTATAAAAGAACTGTAAATATTAATAGGAAATCCTGAAATCTCACAGGATTTCAAACAAAGTCAAACCAAACAAAAACTGAGAAGTAGAAAAATAGTATAACTTACAGGACAATATCAAGAACCACCAAACTGCCGAGCCTGTGTGGCTTAGTGGTTGAGCAATGATCTATGAATCAGATCATGGTTCAATCCTGGTCTGTGCATATGCCCAGGCTGCAGGCTTGATTCCCAGTGAGGATTGTGCAGGAGGCAGCCAAACAATGGTTCTCTCTCATCACTGATGTTTCTCTCTCCCCCTCTCCTTTCCTCTCTGAAATCAATAAAAATATTTTTTTTTAAAAAAAAAGAACCACCAAACTGATGAGGTAGTATTTGTAGTGATCAAATATTGCACCTTCCAAACACAAAGTCACTGTACATAGCAAACACTCAATAAAAACCTCTTGAGTGGCCCTAACTGCTTTGGCTCAGTGGCTAGAGCGTCGGCCTGCAGATAGAAGGGTCCCAGGTTCAATTCTGGTCAAGGTCATATACCTTAGTTGTGGGAACATCCCCAATAGGGGGTGTGCAGAAGGCAGCTGATCGATGTTTCTCTCTTATCCATGTTTCCAACTCTCTCTCTTTCCTTCTCCCTTCCTCTCCATAAAAATAAATTTTTTAAAAAATACAAAGTTCATATTTTACACTAATACCAAAGAAATGGGGCTCTAATAGATATAGTTTGATAATTACAAGTTTGACAAATATATTTCTACTGATAATAATCAATAGTGCAGAAATATATACAACATAGCACTATTATCCTATTTTTTGAAACCCTAAATAAATCTGTTTTGTAATTATAAATTTTATATAATTGCTTAGTTTTTTTAAGTCATCTCAATTTGAGAATTTACATAAATTGTTAATCAATTTTGGCTACACCTTATGCCATCCTGCTTTACTAGAATATATTTATGGTAAAAGAGCTCATTCAGCCAGAAAATAGTGTCCATTTAAATTGCTAAAGTAATTCATTTATATCTGGGGGGAGGGACTACCTGTATTTGGACTGACTTAACAAAAATATATACACACACACAAAAAAATGTATTAGATAACTATTTGTCTTAAAATACTACTTGCTTAAATGTCATTCAACCAGTTTTTCTTTGATGTAAAGTTTTTCTGTTTCTTTCAATAATCAAATTGGATCTTATAACCTTCAATAACTAACCAAACACTGTCTAAACAAAAAAAATATTATTTTTATAAAAACAATTAACATATTTTTCAGCATACTTTCAAATAAATTAAAAACTTAAATTTTTAATAAAGAAGCAAAAGGGAAATATTATGATACACCCTCCCCCCCCCTTTTTTTTTAGATGAGAAACCCCAGGCTTAAAAAGGTGATGTAATTTGCTGAAATTAAAATAGTAAGCTCATTTTGCCTGAGTAATAGGAATCCGCTCTCTCCACGCTTGAGCAGAAGCTCTCCTGGTTGCGCCACACATCCTGGGTTTGAGAACTGGCCACCACACACACCCTTTTCAGCAAACTCCAATGGTAGAGAAAAACTATTTCTATTTCTCAGTACATTTAAGAAAATATCACTTGGATAAATTTTCCAGTGTTGGTAGAAATGCAAACTCTCCTATATTCCACTTCATACGGGAAATAGCAACTGACAGAACTCACCTTGTTGGTGAATATGGTCTTAGAGAACCATATTCTACAGAATTACAAGGGAATTCAAGAATTAAAGAATTACAAAGTTGGCAGGCAACAAAAGATAAACATAAAAATTTTAGTGACTTTGTACCAAAGGAAAACTAACGTTACAAAAATGTTTCATTACTCATCTCCATAATGCTGGGATTTAAGTACAAACTATATAAAAAAGAGTAATATCACCTAAATTTTAGAATTGTGGGCACTTGAAAAAAATAAGTCTACCCTGCAGTAAGAGACATCTGTTCCACAGAGAATGAAAATGCACAGTATAGTGGTATCAGTGAAATTCAAAATTGAACTTTTAAAACACTTAATTGACTAAAATAAATTCCAGAAGCCAGTTTTACATGAAATGGAGGACTGCTAATTAAGAGTCCCTAACATATTTAATGTTTCACAACTACTAAAAGAATCTTTTTTGTAAAACTAAAAAGTGAATGTGCACATATATTTGTGTGATCTTTACTTCTATCATTCACCTTAAAAAATAGGACATTATCAAGTGTCAGTAAGAAATGGAATAACTGAAATGCTTATACTTTTTTCATGGGTAAGTAAATTGGTTTCATAAACTGATTGGCAATATCTACTAAATTTAGAAATAATCCAGCAATTACATTCTAGAACTAATGCTCCAGACTATCTATTCTATATATACATATATATGTATATGTATATATATATGCACGAAATATTCATAGCAAAATTATTCAGAATAGTCAAAAACTAGAAGTAACCCAAATATCCACCAATAAAGAATGGATATTTATATAGCAATAAAATAGTATATTTTACGAAAATATAGTATATTCGTTCATTTAACAGATTATCACTGGAATGAATTGCTACTAAATGCAATATAATGAATCTCATCAACACAATCCTGGGCAAGAGAACTCAAACACATAAGACTTCATACTGCATATAATTCCACTTTCATGAAATTCAAGATCAGACAAAACAAACAAAAAATTCCCAAATTCTTTCTAAAGCCTCCAAATTTCTGAGAGGGCACAGTATTCCTCTTAAGGAAATTCCATTATGTAATAAAAATGTTTGTAATAATCCACTCATAACTTATGATGCTTCCATGACAATTTTAAAAAAGACTATTAGGTTATACGTATTTATTTCTCATTTTGAGATGTAAACATTTTTTAACTTATGCTATACTGACATCAAGTGGCAATATCATGTAATGCAGTTTACCGAACTGCTTGTCTATGTCTCTGAAAACTAAAGGGATTTTAAGAGATAATGTCGATGTTTTTACAAATCTGAATAGGCTATGAGACGAGAATCCCTAAAGATCCAACTCCAGTTCAGTCGCCTCAACAGTAATTCTCTCGGTAAGCAATTCATTTCTTTAAGGTTTTTGCCACTCATTAGTTGAATGATCTTAGGCAAGCTGGTATGCCTTTCTGCATAGCCTCACTACTTATACCCATAAAACATGGCTATATTAAGACCTATATCAAACAAGGAGTGAAATATTCAAGAAGATGTAAATGTAAAATAATTAAAACAATGTCAGTAAAAGCTCATTAATATTGGCCACCAATTCAGATTTCCCTATTAAAAATAATAAAAGCGTAATGTTAATTAGACCAGACCTCCTTCTGGACGAAGCCAGGGCTGCGAGGTAAGCCTGGGTCCTGGTTGCCAGAGGGAAGCCAGTGCCAGCAGCCAGGGAAAGGAAGGCCTACTCTTGCACAAATTTCAGGCATCAAGCCTCTAGTTAAAATATAAATATCAAAGGAAGGCTAACACACTACTCTGAACTTATTAAAGTTGATAGCCATTTGAAACAGTAGAACCTTAGGTAAAAGACAAAGAGCATGTTCAGGTTTTAAAGGTACTAAAGAGAAGAAAGTGGGAAATCAAACACCATCGTTTCCTTACTCACAATTACCCCTGATGCTAATTCCATTTGGGATGTACATGCATGAGTCTACTAGATAAATCTCTTTGCAAAGTCAATTCAATTAATCAGTTTTGTTTTTTCAATAATAGGATAGAAAAAGCAAATCAGAATTTCATGTCACCAGAACTTGCATTTCATCAGCTAAGCTTTAATAACATACAAACACTTTAACAACCAATTCTATTAGTTTGTAGAAACACCTTTTTAGAAATCTACCAATAAATCAAATGGATGAGTTAAACATTTTTTCAAATTACAACTGGTAGAAATTCAAGTTGATAAAATAAAGATTCCCAATTTAAATATCTACTTATGGCTGAATACCCACCACCTCCCACCACCCTGGCCCCAACATTGCTCATCTAGTTCTACACCTTGTTCTGATTTCATTTCAAAAGGCTAATGGCCATTTTCTGGCCTAACACTCTATTTGATAAAACCTTCAACCTGTGCCCCAAGAGAAGCCTCATCTCTGGCTTTCAAAGTAGGTTCTGCTGCCATCTGTAATCTCCGAGAATATACATACAGGTATGTTCCATGCAAAATATGGGATATCAGTAATTAATATGGGCATTCAATGGCTTCTACATAGCTTCATTTAGGTCTCTTATAGGCAGGCTGTAGACACTATCCTCTAAAGATGCTTTTCAGAGATGTTTTCAACAAATAAAACCAGATGCACTTCACTTTCATTTCTAACTTTTGCCCCTTTATCTTTCTCTCAACTAGTTCCAATCATTCCAGCCCTATTGTCCAAATTTATTACCAATTTTGGTGCTATTCTGAGTACAATAAAATTAAACCAATCCCAAATGGGGAAAATAGCTATAACCAAAAAGGAACTTGGAAGACATAATTAGTTTTAACTTTTAAGTTTTGGATCTACAAAAATATGGAGAAAGATTGGTCCAACAAAAGGGGTAAAGGAGTTCTGCCCATTATGTAGCCCCATATAAAGCTTTGAGCAACACAGTGCAAGCAGCAAGTTTTAGTGCATAAGGTTATTGAACTGTTTTTAACTGCTTAATGCAATGTTCACGCATTTATTAGAAAGGTATTAGTTTTTCGATAACTGAAGCTTGATGAGAGTAATGTTGAGTATTTGCTCCAGCTGCATATCTGAATTCACTCTTGCTTTGATTCTCAGGTCTGACACAAAGTGGCTCAAGAAGAGCAACAGGGAAGCACAAGTCTCATGTGTACTCACAGAAGAGTGCTCATCAGAGACCATAAATATTTAGATACAGTGTTTACAATGCCACTAACCTAACTGGAGGTGACATCAAACCCATGAGTTTCCATTTGGGGCACTGGTAAACATCTTCAAAATTGTAAATGTTTATGACTCAAAATAGCTTATATTCAGGGCATTAGGAGGCTAGTGAATTAAGAAGGAATGTACTTACATCACTTGAAGAGACTGTTCCTGTTTCAACAGCAACACCGCTACCACGCAGTTTCTATCACAAAATAAATAACTTATTACTTAGTTTTGTTTTTAATTTTATCCTAATTTATCAGTGTATGAAAAGGAGCTAAGAAAATTTTATAATTTTTTTTCCTAACCCTACTTAATGGAGTATCATCAACTAATAAAAAGAATGCGGATGATATGAAATATTCTAAATATCTTAATACTCATCCATATAATATCTTAGTCAATATATTATTTAAAAAATGGAGCAACAGTAAGCTGAATACTAAGCTCCAGCTAAATTTCATGAGTGAAGCTGGCACAAATTTCCCAAGTTTCAGGATTTACTTTTAAATTGTTTCTCCAAAAAGATAACTATCTTAAGCTGAGCTATCCACTCTATATTCTGTGCCAAGTTTTTGAAATAGGTACCTGATGATGGGATGATACTATACGGAACTTAAAATTTGGTTATCACAACAATGCTAACAAGTTACAATGAAAATCAAAATCTTATATGTTATATAGAAATGACCAAAGAAATTTTAAGGTAGAAAGTTAAAGGTTGAATATGTAAAAGAAGTGATTAATAAATTTAAGAAAGGAAATTTTATTATGTTTTATGCAATAACTATTATCTACTAAGTGTCATACCCCCATAACCAAGTGTAATATTCCTAAATGTCACTATAAATCAAAGAGTAAAATATCCAAACTTACAACTGACCTGGACTTTTGAAAATTTATTTCTATTAGAATCATAAAATGTGGTCCCTTTTGGACAGAGAAAACACATTAAAGAAAAAGAGACCTTCCAGATATAATGTTACCAAATGACATTTAAGCAAAGTAGAAAATAAAATCCCAAATAATCCTATGTTTCTTTCTCTTAACAAGAAGTCTATAATTTAAATCTGATAAATCTCTAAGGAAGAGGTGGCTGCCCACAGTAACAGAGAGAGTGCCATTCAGGGCCTTGCAGAAGCAGTGACCAGATTCTGCAAAGCAAAGCCAGATTGGGCCTGGGAACCCTGAAGAATCATTCTGTAAGCAGAAGGACTTGCAAAGCAGAAATGCCATATTGTAAACAAAGGCAAAGACTCAGTGATAAAAAGAGTAATCTAGAAAGATACAGTAAAGGTCTTTAAGAGCACTTATCTAATACCAATTCTTATGAAAACAGTTCTAGACATTAAAATATTTGCTCCCACTAGTGATAACAGACACATTTCCCCCATGCTTGGCTGGGTGGCTCAGTTAGTTGGAGCATCATCCCAATATGTCAACCTTGTGGGTTTGATCACTAGTCAAGGCACAAACATGAGTCCACCTAGTCAACCAATGATTCAAGTCAATGTTTCTTTCTTTCTCTCTCTTTCTCCCTCCCTCTCCCCCATCTCCCGCTTCTCTTTCTCAAATCAATATGCATTTCCCATGAACAAAGACAACAGTTTGTTTGGTGAAGACCAAGAGAGAGGAAGATAGGGGTGGATGGAGTTGGGCATAGGGTGAAGGAGTGGGGGACACTTGCAAGTGTGTCAACATTTAAATTTTTTAATTAAAAAAAAGAAAAAGAATTAAAACTGGGGAAAAAAAATTTAAAGAAAGAAGGAAATATTTCCTCCAGTTGCTCAATAAGATTACAACCATAGTTAATCATTCCAAAAGTGAGTAATCATCTGAGACACAATATAAATGTTATTCCTATGAAGAAAAGTCTAAGATGAAACAACCCAAAATGTTAGTGGCAAACTACACATTTTTTCCTGCCAATTTTTATTTTATGAATTCAGCTCCAATAAAGCCCCATTACCACTATACCATAAAGTTAACACTAACCTGAATGAAGTTTGCTCAAAGAAAAAGTAAATTCAAATACAAAAAAGGGATATATCTATTTAACTAAGTATTCTAATCCCAAATGAAATACATTGAGAAAAAAAAAAACTAAAATATTTTTATATTCTGATTATCTTGGTTTTTAAGTGCCTCACAAACTCACTAAAATCTATAAATTTGTGACTCTTGTAAAAATACTTTAAAAACTAAGCCAAGCCAAAACCAATTTGGCTCAGTGGATAGAGCGCCGGCATGGGGACTGAAAGGTCCCAGGTTCGATTCCAGTAATGGCCATGTACATTGGTTGCGGGCACATCCACAGTAGGGGGCATGCAGGAAGCAGCTGATCGATGTCACTCTCTCATTGATGTTTCTAGCTTTCTATCCCTTTCCCTTCCTTTCTGTGAAAAATCAATAAAACATTTAAAAAAAAAAACTAAGCCAAAAAGTGTTAATATTTATGCTACTGAAAAAAAAATTATTCAAGACACTCCAAAATATCCCTATCCAAATATAAAGCAATTTGCGCCCCCCGTCCCCCCAAAAAAGGGCAGGCAATAAGTAAAAAAAGTCAATCTAAGCCAAATGTCCTGGTGTCTTCTTTATTCTTCAAATTAAAATCTATTAAAATAACAGTCGCTGAAATCTAAATGTCAACTTTCCAAAAATGTATTTCAAATAGACATTTATTTGAAATCTAACACAACACATTAACAAACAATATTGCTTCTCCTGTATTATTTCTCCTGGCCCGTTTCTTCATGAAAACCATCCCAACACCCAAATCTCATTCTCTTCTACTTTTTCTTCCCCAGAATACTCCTCCTCTCCTCCTTCATTTCACACCTTTTCTGATGACCATCCCCACCAAGTCTCCCCCTTACCACCTAATACTGGAAGCCTAAAAGAAACACTCCACTGAGCCATCCTAAGTATCTCATCTTTTGCCCCGTTCTAGAAAACTATGGAGACAAAAACAGGTAATCTGTCGTTTTCCCAGCCATTAAACCAGCAAGCTATTTCTTCCAGGGGGAAGTAGAGCTAGAGAGGTTTGAAAACAAGACAGCCAATAAGCAGGCTTCATATTTAACCTTAGACCTAAATGTTCAATCCCACAAGGATACAGTGAAATCCTGAGGAGTCATTGTGAGGTTGTTATCTCACAGCTGGGCCAGCAGCTCCATGCTTACCCAGGAGTGCCTAGAAACCTGGTATGGATTCTTGGCCAGGACTAGAATGAGAAGATTGACTAATGATGGATTAAGTGCTATTCACAGATTGAAACTCCCTGGTGGCACCAAAAGCCAATTAGACCCTAATTAAGTGACTAAAAGGGCATGAAAGATCCCATTAGAAATATCTGGAGATCTCTCCCAAAACCAAGATTTCTCCAATAATTGGTGGTCCAGCTAAGACAGATGTGCATGCTGCTCCCGGAAGTCTCTCAGCCCCAAAATTTGCAGCACTCTCTCCATGATGCAGCTGCTTTTCCTGCCACATAAGCCTGACAGGAATATACTCTTTGTAGTTGTGTGAATCTTCTCAATCCTCCGACCTGTGTGATCCTGGCAGCCTCCTAGAAAGAAAGTACTTCCATCTAGAATGGAAATCCGAAGTGGCAGAAAGGACAGAAAGGGTTAAGCTGAAGCCAGTCAAAGAAAGAAAAAGTGAAGCAGAGTACCATACCTAAGAGTAATTTGGCTTACTTATCAAGTTCAAAATGGCATTATTTTAATATATGACTCTTTTTGTCATTTCCCATAATTACCATGCATAGCATGAGAAAGCATGGATGTTACATTCCTTGCAAAGATACTAAAAGAAATGTATTTTACCTGTGAACTCAGCTGAGTTTTTATCCAATTAAAATAGTAATTTAAGTCACTGCCTTCCATCAATTCTTTTCCCCAAGCTGCTAACTTGGCAATAATTCTTGCTGCCTAAAAAACAAGAAATACAGTTGAATACTATATTGATTCTAAAACTCACATTATATATCTTAAAAGCCAGGACTCGTAACCATTTTGCTGCATTTTTTTAACACTCAACTCCTCCAAAAATAGTTTATACTTCATTTTTTAAAATGTATTTTTAAATATAGTTAAAATATATTTTCAAATATTTCCAATAATGTAAACCAAAATTAGTTGTTAAATTAAGAATTTCATGACATTCTCTATTCTGAGTTTCAAAAGTAAGACTGAGATTCATTATAAGACAAGCAAAAATCCAAAAAACACAGAAATCTTTCTAGCAGATTTTCACCAAATCACCTGCCAGAGTCCTAACAATCTAGAACAAATTGCCAGCCGATACCTTACTCATTCAAAGCCTCTTGTAAGTTCTCACACTTAAAAATCTTTATCTCGGTATAAAACATATCCTGGTAATAAACAGCCACCTCTCTTAATATATAAAAACATACCCTATTCTCCTCATTTAAAGATTTCTCAATTTTCTTCAAGGTATAAAACTAATCATGAATTTTTTTATTGAATAGGTATTATAAATATATGTATGTCAAATCATTATGTTGTATACTTAAATATCTTATAATTTATTTGTCAATTATACCTGAATAACTATACAATAAATCTAAATATATACATATATATGTACAAACAAAATAAGCAGTATAAAATACTTCTTCTCCACACACAAATCCAATATTATATTTTTTCAGAACTTTCTGAAAGTAAGTCAAAACTCCAATTATTCAGCGATAATTAATCTTAGTAGAGAACAGAAGGCTAAGATTAGCTAACTCCCAAATAATTCCTATGCTGGTGGATTGATATTTGTTCTTATACTTGGGTACAGCTGAGCCAGGTGATGGAGGCACGCTTTTAAGATCAGTAGGTCAAGCATTCCAGAGTCATACATATCTGGAATTCTACACCATGGGGGGGGCTAATTGGAATACCTCAACTAATTCACTAAGTTGACATACTGACATTTTCATGTGCCTAGCTAAGTAAATTTACAGATACATTACCTATTTTAAACAGACCTAACTTCCACAAAATAGATAAGTAACTTGAAAAAGACTCCTATAAGGAAACCAGGAATTGAAAATATAATCAGTAATGTAAGCACAATCAAAACGGAAAAGACAAAGGGATAAGAGACCTGAGGATGCCTGGCCAGCATTGCTCAGTGGTTGAGCATTGACCTTTGAACCAGGAGATCACAGTTCGATTCCTGGTTGGGGCACATGCCCAAGTTTTGGGCTTGATCCCCAGTAGGAGAAATGCAGGAGATAGCCAGTCAATGATTCTCTCTCATCATTAATGTTTCAATCTCTCTCTCTTTCCCTCTGAAATTAATAAAAATGTATTTAAAAAAAGAGAGAGAGGGACCTAAGGGTTCTACTCCTGGCATAAACCTCCTCCATCTGCATGTGATAAACCAATAACAATCTGACCCTCAAAATTTTAAAGATTAGTCAAAAGTAATTGAAATCATAAAGAAATTAAAACATGGATTTGGCTACACAATTACCAATGATGAACTTTACCCTAACTTTAGATTTGGTCTTTAAAATATTTATCAATTTTATTATAAAACTATATTAGGAAAATTTTTGAAACCAGTGCCTAGATCATGGAAACAACATCTACAATTTGAAAAAATAAAATACATAATTTTTAAAGTATTATTTAAAATATAGTTTATTTCATGAGTCCCCCTCTTTTATTTTCTCTTGTCATGGGTTAAAATATATACAATATATGAGTACATTTGTATATAAATGAATATGGATATATAAGAAGAGAGAGAGAGAAGTCGCATGCTCAATATTATTTCACTGACAGTGTTTTTGACTTGGAAAACCTAAAGGCATCTACTAAGATGAGCAACCTCAGGAGCTCTCCCGCCCCATGGCTCACTCCACACTGAGAAGAGAATAGGCTTAGTCAAAGACTTATTCTGTCAACCCTCCTCTCATACATTCTCCACACACTCCTTAATTCTTCAATGTTAAGTTGAAAACAGCATTGTATTAAAAAATATTATAAAGCAATTAAGTAACTGCTTAATTAAGATAGAAAGTAAAGCTTTACACAGTGGCAGTATTGTAGTCAATGAGGTTTATCGAGGTGCGATTATTGCTAATTGAAAAAAAATTAATTAATTAAAATTAAACACAATAGCTGCTTCAAAGCAAAATTTAGTTTCTAAAGTAAAATTCAGTTAATCCTGTCATAGATGTCCAGCGGCATTTTCACATGTGAATTAGAAGGCTCTTATTCTAAAGACTCATCATTACAACTCTACAAAACTTTTAACAGTATCAAAGCAAGCCTAACTCTTTTACTTTCCCCACATTATTGAACACCAATAAGAAAATACTGCTTTGCAAAGTTATCACAGCAATTACTCCTCTGGGAACTGGAAGATTATCAAGTGATAAATGGCCCAGGTTTTCTACCCTAAACCAGAAATTTAATCAATTCAAATTTACCATGTGAACAGTAAAGAGATCCTGGCGATTCAACATTGGCAGAAAGTAGGACCAGGCAGTGTTCTTGCTCCGTTTAGCATAGTCAAAAAAAATGCTAACACGCTGATGATTTTCCTAAAAAAGAAGAGGAATGATGTCACTAATCAGAATGTATTTTCCTAAAGAATGTGGCAACTATGCACTACTACTCAACCTTTCATTTTATGTCCCATCAATTGTTTGCTTTCTTTTTCCAGCGTGTATGAGATTTGCCTCTCTGATGTTATTACTATGGGGAGGGGGAATATTGTTGGGTGCAGGTATATTTTAAAAATAAACTCACCTTGCCCTAACCATTTTGGCTCAGTGGATAAAGTGTCGGCCTGTGGACTCAAGGGTCCCAGGTTTGATTCCAGTCAAGAGCATGTACCTTGGTCGCTGGCACATACCCAGTAGGGAGTGTGCAGGAGGCAACTGATGGATGTTTCTCTCTCATCGATGTTTCTAACTCTCTATACCTCTCCTTTCCTGACTATAAAAAAATCAATAATAATATATTTTTAAAAAATAAAGTAAAATAAAATCACCTTTAATTATTATGATTAGTTTAATTCAAGTGAGTCATGATAGCAGACCCCAACCCTGCAAAGTGTAGCATTCTAAGTTACTTTCTTCTCAGCCTACACTGCTGATCTGACTTCCCCACTGTTATCTACACCTCTCTACCCTGCTTCCACACAAACAAAATAGGGAAGAGGGCAAAAAGGTCACAAGTTAGCTGTAGAAGGAAGGCTCGGCAGGAAGAATCTCATGCTATATACAAGCAGGCAAGGGAAATGGGGTATGAGAAAAATCTCAAATGTGCAAAGGTACTCTTAGAATATCATAATGGAAAATAAGGGCACATAAAGAGAGCCAAAAAACAGTATTTCATACTAGCAAGTGGATTTAGGAATTGAGAAACAATTACTTTTTATTTCAAATCTTGCAAACTCTATGTCTCTTGGCTGAAATACACTTTCTGGTTCACTGAGTATGATTTCTAAGTAGCAATATTTGGTAAAAGCCCAAATAACTACTCAAACAATAACTTTAATTTTCAGATCAATATTTAACTACCCTGATTTTAATTTTGGTCTGTGTTAACAGTTACCCCAATTAAGGGGCAGACTACCATTCCTTAAATAATAAACACTATAATCTAGAGTAATAATGAAAATAGTTATGCTGATAACTTTATGAAAGGACTCAAAATTCAGGTCATCATTAACTCCATTGATAGATAATTTCCAAAGTTAAAATTTTAATTGTGCGTGTAAATGAACAAAGTACCTTACATGCATAAAGAGCAGAAAGTATTTTACACATTTTAAATAACTTTAAAAACCATCTTCCTCTACCAGTTTTTTGTGGTCTCAACTCCTGCTTAAAAATGTACTGCCAGGTTGAGAATCCAAGATGGCAGCGTAGGTAAACACCTACACTGCTGCCTCGCACAACAATTTCAAAACTACAACTAAAAGACAGAACGGACATCATCCAGAACCACACGAAAGCTGGCGGAGTGGAAATTCTACAACTAGAAGGAAAGAGAGGGGCTCACAGAAACCCAGAGCAGCTGCAAAAAGCTGAGGTACGGAGACGCGTGAGTGGAGAGAGCGGGTGCCAGAGAACCTGGCTGGCTTTCTCTGGCAGGAGGGAAACGGAGACTCTCAACATCATTGAACCCCTTTATCCTACGACACTAAACTCCAGCCGAAACTCATACAGGAGGAGTTTGGACTGTGAAAAGGGAGAAGTGCACGGAAATTTAGGGGAGTCGCAAGAGATCAGAAGTCTGGTGACAAGCACAGCATTGCACGCAGAGGACCGGCTGCTGATTGTGTCGCTGGCTTTCGCGAGTGGGCGAGAGACAGACCCTCCCAACTGCGTCACTTCTAACTTCACTAAACCCCAGTTTCTGGCGAAACCCTGAGGACCCAGACTCATATGGTCCTGGAGCACAGGGGAGCCGGAAAGGCAGCAGTCTAGAGGCACTGGAAGAGCGCAAGCACACGCAAGGGACTGCTTCAGCGATTACCCAGTCACGTGAGACTCGGGGGGGCTGTGGAGGGCGGGGCCGACTGGAAGGCAAGGCAGTCCCTTAAGCCCTGAGACTCCACCCATCCCAAGCTCAATAGAGAGGCTTCTGCAGTTTTGCAAGTCTGGTATCATAAGGCTGAATCCAACACAGAAGTTCTCCCGGCATAGTGAAATTGCCTAGTCAAGGGAAGGGATCACAAACAAAAGAAATGGAGGAAAAAAAACAACTGCATGTAGACTTCAAAACCACGCTTATAAGGTTTTTCAAGAATATCCTAGAAAAGATGGATAAATTTAGCGAGACCCAAGAGGAGATGAAAAAGATCCAACTAGAGATGGAAAAGAACCAACTAAAATTTAAACATACACTGAATGAATTAAAAAATATTGTACAGAGACCTAACAGCAGACTAGAGGAAGGTAAGAATCAAGTCAAAAATTTGAAATATAAAGAATCAGAAAACACTCAACTAGAAAAGCAAGAAGAGAGAAGAATCCAAAAATGTGAAGATAATGTAAGGAGCCTCTGGGACAGCTTCAAGCGTACCAACATCAGAATTGTGGGGGTGCCAGAGGAAGAAAGAGAGCAAGATACTGAAAACCTATTTAAAGAAATAATGACTGAAAACTTCCCACATCCGGTAAAAGAAATAGACTTACAAGTCCAGGAAGCACACAGAACCCCATATAAAAGGAATCCAAAGAGGACCACACCAAGACAAATCATAATTAAAATACTAAGAGCAAAAGACAAAGAGAGAATATTAAAAGCAGCAAGAGAAAAACAGTTCATTATCTACAAGGGAGCACCCATACAACTGTCAGCTGATTTCTCAACAGAAATGATGCAGGCCAGACAGGAGTGGTAAGAAATATTCAACGTGATGAATAGCAAGAATAATCTATCCAGCAAAGCTATCCTTCAGAATTGAAGGGCAGATAAAGAGCTTCACAGAGAAGAAAAAGCTAAAGGAGTTCATCAACTCCAAACCAGTATTATATGAAATGCTGAAAGATACTCTTTTAGAAGAGGAAGAAGAAAAAGGTAAAAGCCAAAAAATTATGAACAACAAATACGTATCTATCAACAAGTGAATCTGAAAATTAAGGGAAATGAAGATTTGATCAACATAATAAACTGGTGAATACAATAGAATCGGGAGCACAGAAAGGGAGTGGACTGATAATTTTCAGTGGGAAAGGAGTGAGGGGTGTACAGGGAGAGACCGGACAAAAATCATACACCTATGGATGAGGTCAACGGGAGGGAGGTAAGGGTAGAGGGAAGGGTGGGAGCGGTGGAGGGGAGATATGGAGGGGAAAAAAGAGAAACAAATGTAATAATCTGAATAATAAAGATTTAATTTAAAAAAAATGTACTGCCAGCCCAGCCACCGTGGCTCAATGGTTGAGTGTTGACCTATGAACCCAGGAAGTCACAGTTTGATTTCAGGTCACAGCACATGCCTGGGTTGCAGGCTTGATCCCCAGTTGGGGGAGTGCAATAATTCTCTCTCAGAATTGATGTTTCTATCCCTCAATACTTCTCCCTTTCTCTCTCTGAAATCAATAAAAACATTAACAAAATACAAAACACGGCAATGTATTTCCAACCATCATTATCCCAGGAGCCCTAGTTACAAACCTTGAAGAAGAAAAAGCTCTTCTTTTGAGTATTTTTGTATTTAAAAAAAAAAAAGGAGAAGACAATACACATGCACCTACCTATTTTTGCAAAAAATAAAAACAGGAAAAATAAACCAGAAATCTAGGATATTGGTTACCCACAAAAGATAGGTGGGAATGGGGTATAAGGGACGGGATAGGGATTGGTGACATTTCTGAGTATACTTTTCTGTATATACTTTTAACTTCTGGGAGCTATTAATATTTTACATAATCAAAAATAGTAAAGTAAAATAAACAAAGATGAGAAAAAAGCTAGAGCAGAATACAAACACATGAATCCAAATGTATATAATGAAAAAGAATTTAACCACTCTGAACAAAACTTGAGCACAATACTCTGATCTACATAACCTCAGTTTAAAGATAAAATACTGCACACAAACACTGACCTTTAGGAAAAGATTTTGTTTTTCACAGCTATATAAGTAAAAAAAAAATACTTTTATATTATAAGGTAGAATAAATGAGTTAATAGATGGAGGATAAGAGGATCTCACAATCTCACTGTCAGAGGAGATTACAAGTATGGAAAGAGGAGGCAAGAATGAAGTCTGTGATATTGAGATAAAATGAAATTGGATAGAGTGTGAACTCATGGCTTTTAATTTATAGATACGTGGAGAAGCATAAAAATTGAGGATTTTTGTGTGTGCCTTTGTGTATGTGGGGTGTGTGTGTGTGTGTGTGTGTGTGTGTGTGTGACATAAATAAAACCAAGGTCTGCATACAAACTCACAGCCTCCTCATTCTAGGTGTAATCCCATTTAACAACGTGGATAGCCAATTCCCCATTTTTCTTAACTTTAGTTTTTAAAGGAGAAAGTGCTCAGAGGACCAAGGTCATTCTCAGACATGCCTGCTTCACCCAAGGTTAGATATCAATCCTCACTCACATTATCAAATCATTTCATTCCCATAGATGACATGATGGCCCATAGGCAGACAGCTCCATTCTTCCTAACCTTTGTATTCTCAATCTGTTAGTATAGTGCTTGGCACACAGTAGGCCATCAATATATGTTTTTCTTTGTAAACTGCCAGGTTGGCCCCTAAGCAGCCAGACTAACACTCTTCTTCAAGTCTCATAAGACATGAAGACAGGATTTTACAGCTAGACAGCCTGTTTCAAAAAAAAACTACTCTGTATGCCAATAATCTAAACCTAGATTATACTCTGGTATAAAATACAAAATTGTGTATTCAGGGACAGTAGGCAGTAAGTAGAAACTTTATACAACTAGAAAAGTCTCAGACAATTAGCAAAACATTCTTCAAAGGGACCACGCTTTTGAGGCAAGAACCTTGCCTACATTCAGCACTGAAGACCCAGGGCCTCACACTGGCCTGGAACATAGGGACATCGAAATCTGCTGAATGACTGAAAGAGAAGGACCCATATCATCTGTAATTACTCAGACATCCAAAAAAGCCTCAAGTGACTCACCAAACATTACTGGTGCTCACAAAGAACTCTGAGGTGTTGCGGGAGGAAAAATGCCTATGGATTACTTCCTGTACTGAAAAACAACAAAAATAGCCTGTATTTTTTCATCTTTCCCATCTTTATCACTATTAGCAAGTTACAACTCATATAATGAAGAAAAATATATTATTACATTCTAAAAGAGAACCAGTGTCATAAGAGAAAGATTACAAAAATGTTATCACTGTGCAGTTCACAAAACGAAGTCATCAATGTATTAAGTAAAGAATATACCTACCTGCAACATATCATCGACCATAGTTAATATGTACTGAACTGTCTGTTCTTTGGAAATGTGAGTCATCAGGTTTATAAATGTTTTAGCACACTAGAAAATATAAAATCAATGTTAATTATTGTTTTTCAACTACAAATACAACATATTAATGAAATTTCAGTATAACATGGGGTGGGCAAAAGAATGTGTATAGTTGTTTGTATGGTAAGTAATAAATAATAATACAAGAATAAACTCTGTGTTTCACATATTTACAACTATAAACCTACTTTTGCCAACCCCTGTATTTTGCTTGTCTAAATTAGGGTACAAAAGCTATTCACTAACAATTTCAATTACAAAAATTGTATACCTTATACAAATATTATAATGAGGTGTAGGAAACCCATACTATGAATAGCATCAGATTTTTACTCATTTCTAGTGATAAATTTCAAAATGTTTACCATTTTTAAATAGACAGGCCTAGCCACTATCAACTCTTGATTACCCAAGACAACATAAAGATTAAGTTATGTAGACAATGAAATATTATTATTTTGGTGTTTACTAGAAAACAGAACAAGGGTGCTGGGAATTGGAATCAGAATGCTTTGACCTGTCTCTATTCTTCAAGTTATCAACTATGTAACAATCTCTCTAGAATTCAACAAAAACTGGTACCAATAGCTCTGGCCAATTTGGCTCAGTGGATAGAGAGCATCAGCTTGCGGACTGAAGGATCCAGGGCACTACCTCGGTTGCAGGCTCCATCCCAGCCCTGGTTGGGGTGCGTGTGGGAGGCAACCAACCAATGTGTCTTTCTCACACTGATGCTTTTCTCTCTCTGTCTCTTCCCCTCCCTTCCACTCTCTCTAAAAATCAATGGAAAAATATCCTCAGGTGAGGATTAACCAAAAAATAAAAAATAAATAAAACTGGTATCAACAATACATTCCTTCCCAAACTTCCCAGAAATTTGCAAATTGTTGTGAGAATCAGACTGAGTTGTATATGCACTCCTTCAGCCAATCAAGGTCCCATATCAGAAAATCTGATGGAATGCAGAGTTGTTTATTATTCTAGTGAGAAGAGAGTAAAAGTTTTTTCTACCAAAAAAGTTCAGGAACTTTAAAAGTATAATATACTTTGAAACAGTAATTTCTTGTCTAGAAATCTATTCTAAGAAGATTTTCAAAAATGCAGAAAAGGATAAAAGAATAAATATACACAATAGAACACTTTTTCCACAATTAACAAAGAAAACTGGGAGTTAACTCAAAAATATTTCCAAATAAAAATAAGGATCTGTAGTTAAATTATGATGTGTACCTTCAATGGAATATCATGTACTCATTAAAAAATATTTCTAGAATGTTTAATGACATGGGGAAGTTTTCATGATATAACGTTTACATCAATCACCTGACTGCCTTCAGTTTGAAGCATTTCCTGCTTCTCCTCAGGACTTCTTTTCATTTCAAACCTTTGAATGAATTCACAGTCTTCAGCAGAAATCATCTGTCCCCTAGAAAGTAAGGACAAGTTGTTTTTGTTCAGTAAGTGTTGAATAGCCACTATGAAGAATTTCAGATTTTCTCCACTCTCCTTAGTAGTAGGCATGAGGGTTGGCACACAGGCCCTGCCATCAGAGACCTGAGTTCAAAGCCCAACTCCACCACTTACTGATCATGTGACCTCTCTGGGAGTGAGTTAATTTACCTGCAAAATGGCAACAACAATCACATGGCTTTTAAGGGGTTGAACTGCAGAAAAAAATTACATAATTCACATGAGATGGTTAGTACAATGTCTGGCCTATAGTAGTAACTTAATAACATGCCAACTCTTAGCACTACTCAAAGCCTCACCTTTAGTCTCCTCCCAAGCCAAACAATTTACTTGGCCTTCTACTTCATCAAGACTGAAGATACTTTATATACACTTCTATAATTTTCTCCAGCATACTCTTTTCCTCCAGACTCAGGAAAATGTGATCTCCTCTCAGAAAAAAAATAACTTCTCCATCCTGATCCCTGTCCTCCCAGCAATCACCCTACACTATCCTATGTCCTCCTATTTCCAGGGGTCCCTTTTTTAATGGATCTTTATTCTTCAAGGTATGCAGGAGGCAGCCAATAGATGATTCTCTCTCATCATTGATGTTTCTCTCTCTCTCTTCCTCTCCCTTCCTTTCTGAAATCAATACAAATATATTTTTTTTAATTATGTGAAAGAGTATGTTACTTATCAAGTATGTTACTCCCATTTCCAAACACTCATCTCCACCACTTTCCAACAAGTACTCTGCTCACTTATGACTGAATCAGCCAATATTAATTGGCAGCCTACTATGTGCCAGATACCTTTAAGAATAGGCAACATAGTAATAAATTAGACATCCCTCTTTGTACTTGCATTCCAGTGGGGGAAAATATACAAAGATAAAAATAAATACTTTTTTTAAAAAATACACACACACACACACCATCATAATGCCAGAATTGTAAACACTATGAAAAAAATTTAAGACTGGTAAGAAACTAGAAAATAACATAGTTTAGTTGCATTTCAGAGAAGGCCTTTCTGAAGTTACCTGCACAGACAACTGAATGAACTGATTTAATGAGCCAAGTTGTTAGGGTCGAAACGCTCGCCGCTCAACGGAAGACTCCAAGAGACGTTCTCATGCAAACAGCAAGGGGTTTATTGCAGACCAAGCATGCTGGGGCTCACAACATACTCTAAAAGCAGAGCAGAGGCTCAACCTGAGGCCCAGATGGCTTCAATCGATCGGATTGCCATTTTATGAGGAGATCACTCTGTCCCCCTTGGAACCCGGGACGGAGACCAGAGTGTCCTCTCTGGGGTGTCCAGCCCTGTCCACTCGGCCAGGGTATCTCGCTGGGAGGCCTCCAGATGTAATGGGGCAACCCGCGACAGACGACCACCAGACAGCCAATTGGAAAATTTAGGAAGCCTTCATTACGAACTCGAGTCGAACTCGAGTCCGGGCTCACAGTTCCACTGACACAGCAGGGAAGCACGAGAGCCCCGAACTTCTGCACCAAGTGCCTTTTATCCTCAGCGCAGGAGGACTTGGCAAATTTTAATTGGCTAAGCATTACTAAATTTCATATACTGACTCTTTGTCTAAGCTTTTTGGTTATGCAAGTAAGCAGTCTAGATAACGGTTGTCCTTGCAGGAGTTGTTTGTCAAACTTTATGGCTTCTCAAGGCTGGGGGTGCCTTCAGGCACCTGGTGTTCTGAAACCCCCCCGTTCCTTCTGCCTCCAGGCCTGAGGGCACCCTGACCCTGATTCATTCTTTATGGGGAAATGCAGTCTGGTCCTTGCCCCTCCACAAAGTAATCTGGGGAGGAACTTCCAGAGAGACAGAAATGCCAGTCCAAAGATCTTGGAGCAGCAATTAGCTTGCTGTGTGAAAAAGAGCAAGAATGGCAGAGTATTATTAAGCTAGAGGGTTTGAGCAGTGTGACCTGATCTGATTAATATGTTTTGAAATCTGTCATTAAAAATGATTAATATGATTTTCACCTCATACCTATATAAAGAACTGCTGCTTTGGGAGAACAATTAAAGCAGAGCCACCCACCCAGTGAACTCGAACAAGAGAGCACATGAGATGTGATGACAGCTTGCACTGGGGTGGCAGCAGTGGAAAGAGAGAAAGATGGTCAGATCCGGGACGTGTTTTGGAAGTATGACTAAATGAATTTGTTAATGTATGGGATATGGGTTATTAGGAAAATGAAGAGTCAAGATGACTCCTAGGTTTTTGACCTACAAAACTGGTGAATACAGGTGCCACAAACTGGCCCATAGCAGCCTGCAGGGAGCCACACCAAACTACCAAGAGCCCCCAGCACTGCAAATTCTTCCTAGTCTCAACTCCCCGCCTGGATTTCCTCCACAGCAGCCCCCAGCTCCCCTGCTCAGACAACTCCTACAAGTATCTTGATGGGTTCTGAAAAGACATCACCATAACTCCCAGGCCACTATGTGCTCCCTCTTTTCTTGTGTGAGGAAACCTTATATATCTCTCCATTTTAATGCTTACCACATTTATTATTTAATTTTTTAGTTAAAAGTTTATTTCTTTTTTTAATATATTTTATTGATTTTTTTACAGAGAGGAAGGGAGAAGGAGAGTTAGAAACATCGATGAAAGAGAAACATCGATGAGAGAGAAACATTGATCAGCTGCCTCCTGCACACTCCCCACTGGGGATGTGCCCGCAACCAAGGTACATGCCCTTGATCGGAATCGAAACTGGGACCTTTCAGTCCCCAGGCTGATGCTCTATCCACTGAGCCAAACAGGTTTTGGCAAAATTTTGTTTCTTTATTTAACTTTAACATGAAGAGGAAGGACAATATTTTATGACTCACATATTCTTAGGATATAGTTTTACTGGATTCCAGTTTGACTGGAATATAGCCACACCAATTCCTTTATCAGTCAAATCTCAGTTCTCAAACATCTCCCATCTCGAACAATTCAGTTCTTGACCAAATTGTTCATGAAAAAAATGTCTTGGTTGTTGAATAAAACTTTGGTTCTCAACCCAACAACTATCAGGTGACAAAAAAGAGAATGCATGAATTTGAGTCAGTTTATTGCTACACCTCATGTTGTTAACATCTCAGGAAATTGTCCTGTGAATATTTTCATAGTTTTTTGTTTTTGTTGCTGTTTATTATTATTAAATACTAGAGGCCTGGTGCATGAATTAATGCATGGGTGGGTTCCCTCGGCCTGGCCGGTGATCAGGGCTGATTGGGGCCATCTTGCCCAGTCCCAATCAGTGCCAATCGGGGCCAAATGGGGCCCGGCCAGCTGAGGGGGAAGGACCCAGGAAGATTGGCCGGCCATGGGAGGTAGGAACACACTGACAACCAGGGGACAGCTCCTGTGTTGCATGTCTGCCCCCTGGTGGTCAGTGCACATCATAGCGACAACTGAGCAGTCGTTTGGTCAACAGGTCATAACGGTCACTCAGGCTTTCATATATAGAGATAGTAAATCACCATGTGTCCTAAGAAGGTAAGTCATAGCAGCAAAATGAAAAGGAAAGTTGTGAGAACAATAGAGCTTTAAAAAGAAATAATTGCAAAGTATGTGTCTGATCTGGCTATTGAGTATGGCAAGGTAAAATCTATGATTAGCACAATTTTAAAACATAAAGAGGCCATTAAGAGTGCTGAATTTGCTAAGGGTGTGAAAGTGCTCACAAAACAATAATTACAAGCAATTTAAGAGGCATAAAAATTACTGTTGAGCTGAAACAGGTTTGACTCAGTGGATAGAGCGTTGGTCTGTGGACTGAAAGATCCCAGGTTCAATTCCAGTCTAGGGCATGTACCTTGGCTGTGGGCACATCCCCAGTAGGGGGCGTGCAGGAAGCAGCTGATCAATGTCTCTCTCTCATCGATGTTTCTAACTCTCTTTTCCTCTTCCTTCCTCTCTGTAAAAAAATCAATAAAATATATTTTTTTTAATTACTGTTGATTTGGATAAATGAAAAGCAGTTACCCAGTGATAGCATTTCAAAGGCAATGATATGTGAAAAAGCAAAGATGCTGCACACAAAGACACCCCTGAAACGAGTGCTGAAAGTCATTGGTTTAAGACCAGTAGGAGGTGGTTCAATAAATTTAAGAAAAGAGGTGGCGCCAAGACCAGTTTGGCTCAGTGGATAGAGCATCAGCCTGCGGACTGAAGAGTCCCAGGTTCGATTCTGGTCAAGGGCATGTACAATGTGCTGGCCCATTCCCCGTGGGGGGTGTGCAGGAGGCAGCTGATCAATATTTCTAACTCTCTGTCTCTCTCCTTTCCTCTCTGTAAAAAATCAATAAAAATTAAAAAAAAAGAAAGAAAGAAAGGAGGTGGCATTTTTAAGAAAAGTGTAATGAGGTGTGGGGGGCTGCCAGTTCTAACAAAGTAGCTGCTGATAATTTCATGACAGAATTCCAAGAATACATAAAGGCTGAGGGATTTGTTCCCCAACAAGTGTTCAATTGTGATGAGACAGGCCTCTTCTGGAAGATAACGCCAAAGAAGACCTACATCACACAGGAGGAGAAGTCACTGCCAGGACTTAAGCCAGTGAAGGACCGGCTGACATCACTGCTGTGTGGGAATGCCAAGTGGGGACTTCAAAAGGAAGCCGCTACTCATTTATCATTCTGAACACCCAAGCGTTTTCAACAAAAAATGATGTCATGAAAAACAAGTGGTATGTGATGTGGAGGACTAATAGCAAAGCCTGGGTAAACAGGCAATTTTTTAGTGAGTGGATTATGAAGTGTTTGCCCCAAGTGTGAAGAAATACCTCTGGGAAAAACAATTGCCAGTCCAGGCACTTATAACAGACAATGCTCTTGCCCATTTCTGAGGCTTGGAGGCCAAGGTGATGGAAGAGGACAGCTTCCTCACTGTTCTAGTGGAGCAAGGGGACAAAAGAGAGAAAGAACCCAGAGGAATAGCTACCTCGTATCTTTATGAACGGGGACTCCCCTTCCAAACAATAACATCTCTCCATCCCTCCTCTCCACATTCAGTCATCAACAGCTCTCAGCATTAAAGGTAAGTTCTAGTGTGCATGTAAATTTTTCTTTTTCACTGTATTCCTTTATGTTAAATTTTCATTTATATTTCATGTCCTTTTGTTAAATTTTCATTTACATTTCATGTCCTGTTTGTTTATAGATTAAACTGTACATTAGACATGTACTATATATAAGAAAGGTTAAATGGAATCATTGGGATCTGGAGTGGATTAATTTAATTTATATTATTTCTAGTGGGGAAAAAAATTATTCCATTTTCAAATAAATAGCTTCTCAAATAGCCTTCCAGAACAAATTAAGTTGGAGAACCGAGGTTCCATTGTCTGTACTGTCTAGGTCCGTGGTCGGCAAACTGCGGCTCACGAGCCACATGCGGCTCTTTGGCCCCTTGACTGTGGCTCTTCTACAAAACACCACAGTCTGAGTGAGTCTATTTTGAAGAAGTGGTATTAGAAGAAGTTTAAGTTTAAAAAACTTGGCTCTCAAAAGAAATTTCAATCGTGTACTATTAATATTTGGCTCTGTTGACTAATGAGTTTGCCAACCACTGGTCTAGGTGAATGATAAAGAAAAGGTCCGATCAAATATAAATTCATTTTTAAACACTATATCTTCATAACAACATGTTAATTTGTAAGGAGTGAAGCATTATAATATTATTTTAGCCTCCTGACACTGAGTAACTCTTCCACAGGTTTTATTTTATCAGAATGTGACATAAGATTCACTGATAATTCATATGTTGTATCCAGCCCCTACCAATCTGTAAGCTCTTTTAGGGAAGCACATTTCACACCCACTGGTGTTCCCACAACCAACAGCTTGACAGCAGGCATAAAGTTAACATTTGGTGAACATTTGTGCGCAGACATACTAGTACAGAGCAGAGGAATTTTAAAAAAGAAATCCAGGAGATGAACAACTGAATAACGGACAGAAAATAGGAAAAAAAGAGAACCCAACTTATAAAGTATGGAGGCCTTGGAACAAGAGGAAAAGAAGGGAAAGCAATTAAAAATCTCCATGTAATTAAAAATGTCCCAAATTCCAGTGCTACACAACTTCTGCCAGTCAGCCAGTGCTTTATAATCAATAGCAATATTATTCTGTTTAGGTTATAAACAGAAAAAGGCTTTATAAACATGAAACTCATTGTGCTCTAGTCTAAATGTACTCTGAAATAAAATTAGGACACAGAGCCCACAATCCTAATTTTAGAGGGAATTTAAACAGGTTAAAAAAAAAAAAAGGAAACGTCAGAAAGTCCCTCTTCCTGCTGCCCTGGAGTCCATAGGCCTACAATAATCCATTCCCTTCCGAGAAGCCAGAAGTCAGCCTGGATTTTTTTTCATCCTTACAGATCAAATTAATCACAAAGACTTTCTCAAATCTATCCAATTCTATGCCTACCAACACCCCGAATACTGCCACAGCGTCTCCCTAGGTCTGGCCTTATTATCTCCAAATGTATCTTCTACATTGTTAGTAGAACAATCCAACCAAAAGGTAAATCTGATCATCTAACCCCCACTTTACACACTTCAGTTGTTTCTAATAACTACAACAGTAATTTTATCTTTAATATATTTTTATTGTTTATAGTATTATAGATATCTCCCACTTCCCCTTCCCCTTTCCTCCCTTCCTCCCGACCCCTACCCACCCTCACAGATCTTCACCACACTAATTGCCCATGTCCATGGGCTATACATATAAATATGTAAGTTCTTTGCTTTTTCTTCTCTTGTCCCTCCAACTCCACATTGAGGTATGTCAATATATTCCGTGCCTCCATGCTTCGAGTCTTATTTTGTTATTCAATTCATTTTGTTCATTAGATTCCACAAATAAGTCTTAGTCTCAAAAGATGACTCTAAGACATACACTCCTACCTCCATGCAATCATCACTTTTATTTGTTTTACATGCTGAGCTTCCTTATTGAACTTCACATCAACTATGGATTTCTCAGCTTAAGAATCAGCTTGCAAAGCACTGACAAAATCAAGTCTAAACTCCTTCTGATAGCACACAGGACCTTCCGATTGGCTCCTGCTGCCTTTCTGGCTTCAGCTCTCCCCATGGCCTGTTTCCAAAACATGAATTATTCCCCACCCAGAATCCTATTTTTAATTCCCTACCTTTGAAAATCCCCTTCAGGAAAACTTCCTAGAGGTAAGATGAGCTGTTTTCTGTGCACTCATCATTCTCTGTGCACCTTTCTATTCCCTGTGCACCTTTCTATTATCGAAATTAACATACTAAGTTAAAATTATCTGATTAAATATCTGACTTCCCTAGTAAATTATGAGTTTAGCCTCAAAGCCCAGAAAAAATGCCTCAAACTTGGCAGTCAGTCAATAAATATTTGATAAGTGATGAGATTAACAGAACTAAAAGGATCATTTTTGTACACTGTATATCCTTTCAATAAAGCAAACTGCCAAATATAGTAGTAAAACTAAAGATTTGTCACATTATTTTTCAAAATGTATATGCAAATCTAAATTGAATTTCCTAATAACTCACTGTTACAAATAGATCAAAGTAAACAGATAGGAAGTAAAGTCAATATGATAAAATATGGTCAAGAATAAGTGAACACTTACATTACAGATAAATACAGAACAACAGCATTTAAGTCTTAATATACACAAGAAGGAAGGGGAAAAACTGAAATTTACTGCAAGTATATTCAACATACTAATGCTTGTATTCTACTGTGCTAATACTTTAAGTACATTATTTCAGAAAAATAAAAACTTGTGGTATATGTATCCCCATTTCACATTCACTTTAATGAACCTCAGAGAAGAAATTTGCCTAAGATCACCAAACCAGTACACAGAACCAGAAGGCAAATCCAGGTCTTGAACTCAAAACATCTACGCTTTTTACTAGCTGTATGAGCTATTCTGTAACACCATCTGTCCCCACACTGACCACCAAGGCACCCTGAGCCCACAGCAGGCTCTGCACATTATCTTCCTCCCTTCATAGTCCATGAATGCTCCTCCCATAGTTTCTCACTAAAAAAGCACAATTTTCCAGAGGTCAAAAGAGCTCTTGAGCCGCTCTGCTCACTAGAACCGCAAGCTCTAAGAAGGAAGTGTTTTCTTCCACACTTATTAGTATTTTTCCAATATTTCTCTCCCAGAAGCATGACCATGAAAAAGTCTGATGCAAAAGCACATGATTATCCATGATTCACGGCAAATCCGTACTTACTGAAGATAGGACTGCCAGTTCACTTTGTTCGCGCGAACTTCCGCAGCCTTGGCAGCAATAATGTTGGTTGGAACAGCAGCATCCACCGCACCACGGATATCCATTTTGGTCATCTAAATTTTATGCTCTTGGAAGTTTTCTAACAATTTTGCTGTAAGGTAAAACCAGAATACTAGGCTAGGTGTTATTGTTTTTTAACAGCTACTACAATTATTAATAATAATAATATCATCATTATCACCTTCATCTCTCCAGGCATTCAACACATATATTAATGTTAATATTACTATACTTCAAATCGTATCTACCAATTATAAGCTGCTCCATAAAAGCGCTCTCTATAGGTCTGTATTTTTCCAGGAAAGGTTTTTCTTAATAATTGGCACAATGTTTCGGTAAGATTTGTAAAGTAACCATTCAAGAAATTGACATCAGAAATCATACTTAAATAGAATAGGCATACAAAATAGGAAAGTATTTTAATTGTATACAATTAGGATCAACTTTCCCCCTCTGACAGAAGAAAAATAAGAACCTGCAAAGGACAGCTAGGATCAATTATTTTATTTACATTTTTTAAGCATCGTTTTTTTGCAATGACGTATGAAAACCCTGTAAGTCCTTTCTTAAATTCTCATTCGAAGTAAAATAACCAATGCAATTTCTTAGAAGATAGCGCTTGTTTGTTTGTTTTTTTCAACCAAAGTTCATAGTATTTTCAAAATCAACTTTAGGAGAAATTTTTGGAACAAATACCAATTACATCTTAGGTACAGCCAACAATGGGAGTCTAGTCGGACGACAAGAACCTACAATCATGAGCCTTTTGAGTAATTCTCACACCCAAACGACCAGATAAAAGTGTAAGCCTGATTTTATCACGACACAAAACACTGAGGTTCCTTTTCATAAAACATAAGCTCACGCTTATGTACAGAGAAGCTAAAAGGGCCCCACTGCCCTCAGTCGGTTTGGAACTTAATCTCTACATCTGAGGGCTGCTGCCTAAACAAGCAAGAGCGAGGTGGCCTGGCAGGGCCCAGGCAGAAACTGGCTCCTTCCGGCCCGACCTGCGGCCCTGGGACCAGGCGGACCCGCCCGGCGGCCCGTCCAGGGGAGGCTGCAGGTGTCTCCGCGCGGTCATCTGAGCCCCCGGACAACTCGGACCTCCAGCTGGACAGGGCGGCGGCCCATCCCGAGGAGCGCATACCTTTCATCCATCCTCCTCCCCTCCCCTGCCCGCCCCTTTCCCGCGGGGAAGGCTCTGCAGGTTCCTAAACCGGTGCAGGCCCGAAAGGAAAGAAGCCGGGACCCCCGGACCCCGGGACCCCCGGACCCGGGCACCGGAGGGGGCGGAAGGCCTGGGCGGTGGGCAGCAGCGCGCACCGGGGGCTCTGGGGAAGCCTCACTGGGGCGGGCAGGTGTCCCCAGCCAAACGAGCGGAGCGCGGCCTTACTGCGCGCACCCTGCGGAAGCCCGCAACGCACCCGCAGCGGCTGGGAGGGGGCGGCGGTCGGGTGTCGGGGCCCCGCCGAGCTAGGCCGCCCAGTTGGAACCTCTCCGGCGGGTCCGGAGGCCTGAGCGACGGCGGGAGACTCGGGCGCCGGGGAGTGAAGCGGTCCCACCACCGCGGAGACGTTGAGGGCAGCGCAGGAGCAGGCGGCCGGCAGCCGGAGCGGCGGCAGTCGAATGACAGGAGTGTCGGTCACGTGAGCAGAGGCATGTGACCACCCGGAAGGCGGAAGGCGGAAGCCGGGAGGGTTCAAAACAGCAGCCGAGGGGCGGGCGCTTAGGAGGGGATTGCTCCGTTCCGGTTGCTGCCCTCAGAAGGGTCCTAAGACCGGCCACCTCCCCTCACCTCACCGCCAGCCCGGGCTGGCCTGTCCCGAGGGAGGGCGTGTGGGAGACCGACACCCAGCAGCCGCTCCCGTGCCGGGGGGCTCGCCGGAGCCCGAGAACCAGGCCAAAACTCGTTTATCATAGATGTGTGTGTGTCTGTGTGTGTGTGTGCATTTATTATTATTATTGTTGTTGTTGTTGTTGTTATTATTATTATTATTATTATTATTATTATTATTATTTTAGAGCAGAAGGGAAAGGAAGAGAGAGATGGAAGCATCCATGATGCCTGCTCCACACCCAGGACCAAGCCTGAAACGCAGGCAGTGCCCTGACCCGGAATCGAACTGTGACCTCCTGGTGGCAAAACTCGCTCTTGCTTGTTTAGGCAGCAGCCCTCAGATGTAGAGATTAAGTTCCAAGTCATTCTTTTCAAAAGTTTGACTAAGTGCTTTTAAATGATTGACTTTCATTTGGATTTAACAGGTCAAGGAAGCAGGCGTTCTTTTCGGGCTATTGTATATGAAACTGATGCTGAGAGGTGGGTCCTGAAAGTTGTCTTGCCCTGGGGTTGCAGGTTTAGCCAACAATGAATGTTCCGTGCAGTCTTTGCAATTATACTAAAAAAGTAATTCGTGTGGCCCTGGCCAGTGTGGCTTAGTTGGCTCTCGTGTACTGGGAGGTTGCCAGTACCAGTGCCTTTGATACCCAGTCAAAGGCACAGCCTTGTTTGCCCATACCTGGTAGGGGGCATGCAGGAGGCAGCCCATGGATGTTACACTCTCACATTGATGTTTCTTTCTCCTTCTCCCTTCTTCTCTCTCTAAAAATCAATAAATTAATCTTTAAAAAATGATGATGATGATTGTCTTCCTTTTGTTAGATTGTATGTGTTCTTTATATATTTTGGAAATTAATCCCTTATCTGTTGTATCATTGGCAAACATGTTCTCCCATACAGTGGGTTCCCTTTTCATTTTGTTGGCCGTTTCTTCTGCTGTGCAGAAGCTTTTTATTTTGATAAAGTCCCATTTGTTTACTTTTTTCCTTTGTTTCCATTGCCCTAGGAGATGTTTCAGCAAATATATTGCTATAAGAGATATCTGAGATTTTGCAGCCTATGCTTTCTTTTGGAGTATTCTAAGTCTGAAATATGCCATTGGTATTTTAATAGGGATTGAGTTGAATCTATAGATTGCTTTGGGTAGTATGGACATTTTAATGGTGTTAATTTTTCCAATCCATGAACAAAGTCTTCCATTGTTGGTATTTGCCTCTATTTTTTTTCTTTTTTTGAAATATATTTTATTGACTTTTTTTTTTTTTTTTTACAGAGAGGAGTGGAGAGGAATAGAGAGTTAGAAACATTGATCAGCTGCCTCCTGCATACCTCCTACTGGGGATATGCCCACAACCAAGGTATGTGCCCTTGACCAAAATTAAACCTGGGACTTTTCAGTCCTCAGACCAATGCTCTATCCACTGAGCCAAACTGGTTTCGGCTCAATTTCTTTTTTCTACTAATATATCCTGTAGAGAGAGTACAGGTCTTTTATCTCCTTAGCTAAATTTATTGCAAGGTATCTTATTTTTTTTATTGCAATAATAAATGCAATTTTTAGTTTCTCTTCCTTAGAGTTCATTATTGGCTTATAAAAATGTCATCGTTTGCTAGATGTTAATTTTTATCCTGCTACTTTTCTGAATTTATTTATTGAACTTAGTAATTTTTTAGTGGAGCCTTTTAGGATTTTCTATGTACAATATCATGTCATCTGCAAATAATGACAGTTTTACTTCCTCCTTTCCAATTTGGATGTCTTTGATTTTTTCTTTTTGTCTGATCGCTATGGCTAGCACTTCCAGTACTATGTTGAAGAAGAGTGGTAAAAATGGACATCTTTGTCTTGCTCCTGTTTTTAAGGGAAATGCTTTTGCCCATTGAGTACAAATATGAAGTATGATATTACAAGCCAAATTTTACCTTAATCATTAGATGACTGGTTACCTCCTAAGAAACTCATTTTAACTAATTCTACATGACAAATAAAAAGAGTGATAATCCTCGGCCTTAAGTTTGGGTATGAGTTTAGCATACATTTCTAGCCACAAATCTGACAGGTACTAAAATGATGTTTTAGGAAACCTAAATAGATTAGGAAAACCATCTGCCTTTCAATCACATAGCCCAAGATTGCCAAGTACTATTCCTTGCCACACTGTTAGTACAGAATTCTTCCAAGCAACCTATTTTCTTTATCATTATATACTAAGCAATAAATCAGTTGAATCATTTCAGTTTTGATTTAGGATTAAATTTTAATTAGGAGTACATTACTACCTGTAGAGGGCAGTCCTAACAAACCTAGACATTCAAAATAGGAGGCCCTGCCTGAAATAGAATACTTCAGATCTGTGGTAAGCTGCTCATCCATAAAACAGATAATCCTTTTGCATGGATTTGTGTCACTTTCCAGGACAGTCTGCAGGGGACTGAGAGCTCAGCATTAGCCAAATGAAGAGAAATAGAGGGGACCTTGGCTGGTGTTGTTAAAATCAGGCTACAGGACTCATTTGGACCCTTTATTGTAAAACCATGACCAGGCTTTCCCAAGATAACCAAGAATGCCTCCAGAAACATTTCTCTAGGCCATCCATGTGGAAGCCATTTCTGCCCCTGCAGAGGGCTGAGGCATATAATGCAAACATTCACCAAACCACCGAAAAAGAAGGGGCCACCAAGGCTGTGTATGATACCAAGGTAAGACAATCTCTTCAATCCATGATCCTTCCTTTTTTTTTAAATTTCTTTATTGATTAAGGTATTACATATGTGTCCTTATTCCCCCATCAACCCCCAACCCCCCACTCATGCCTTCACCCCCCTGTTATCTGTGTCATTGGTTAAGCTTACATGCATGCATACAATTCCTTTGTTTGCCATGATCCTTTCTTGACAAGGAAAGAATTTATCAATAAGGAATATAAAACCTAAGCAAGTTTCAGAGCCATTGCTCACTTTATCTTACTGATGTTATATCAAAATTGTTTTCGAATTTTTCAAGAGAAACCCTAAGAACCTTGATAATAATTACCTCATCTGTGCAATTTTCTCTAACCTAAACAACTTCCCTTTACAAAGACAAATGACTCTTTATGTTTTGTTTATTTGTTTGTTTCCGGAGATAATGTTTAAAAAAAAAACTTTAACAAATTTTTATGTCTATTGCTATTAACCATTGAATATTTTTCTCTGATATAAAGGTTATCTATTGTATGGTAATAAAAGAAAAATTATGGGCTGCTTTCCACAAAAATTGCTAGAGAAAAAAATTAATATACCAAAAAAAGAACAAAAGAACATTAAAGCCCTAGCTGGTTTGGCTCTGCCAATAGAGCATTGGTCTGCAGATTGAAGGTCCGTCCCTGGTTCGATTCCGGCCAAGGGCACATACCTGGGTTACTGGCTCGATCCCCAGTGGGAGGCATGCAGGAGGCAGCCAATCAATGATTCTCTCTCATTATTGATGTTTCTCTCCTTCACCCTTCCTCTCTGAAATCAATTTAAAAAATAAAGTAAGGTATATGTTTAAAAAAAATAAGGAGCAAAGGAGTGTTTATCTTAAAATCGTAGTTTCAAAAAGAGAATTCCCTAAGAATGAATTTCTACCACTAGATAACATTTCCCAAAAAAGAAACAATTTTCCTGCTTAGTATGGTGTGTATCTTTGCAGAAAGTACCGATTAAGTCTGTAAATCTCTTAACTATTAATAGAATTACCTTTTAAAGGGAGATGGGCATGTGTTAATTCCTAACAAATAATTAACAGACATCAGAATTAAGTGTTGCAAAATCATACTACAGCAAACCTGTCCAAATAACTGGAACACTAAAAAAACGTATCTGTCCCTATATCATAGCTCATATCCTAGTAAGAATCACTTATTTGCAAACTCTTATTTAATTCTCTGGATCAGCTTTTTTCCCTCCATGTTATTTTAATTTTCATAAGAAGAATAAGTCTTTTATAATCATTAGTAATATTTTTTCTAGAACTATACTGACCTGTGCCTTTGAGCTTTTGGGCATATGTGAACAAATAACACATGAATATCCACGCACCTCTATTGTCAACTAAGCACAAGGTCTTCAGGAAACCAGAATGAAATGGGCTATCCTGGCCAGAAGTCCTTAAGGTAGAATTTGGAGGCTACTCTGAAGAAACAGACAGCGACAAAATACATATGTTGAGTACGTGCATGTATATGTGTAAAATATGTGCACACACATATAATTTCAAACTTCTAACTGTCTTGAAGGATATGTTCAAGCTGAATCATAGGCAAATGGATTGGGACAGTATTTAAGAATCAGCAGTATATATGTTCAATAGCTAAGATTTGGAAACAGCCTGAGTGCCCATCAGCAGATAAGTAGATTAAAAAACTGTGGTACATCTACACAATGGAATACTACACTGCTATAAAAAAGAAGGAACTTTTACCATTTGCAGCAACATGGTGGAACTGGAGAGCATTATGCTAAGCGAAATACTAGTAAGCCAGTCAGAGAAAAATAAATATCACATGACCTCACTCATTTGTGGGATATAATGATCAACATAATTTGATGAACAAAAATAGATCCAAAGACAAATGGCAGAGGAGGTGGGGAGAGGGGGTTAGAGAGCAACCAAAGGACTTGTATGCATGCATATTAGCATAACCAGTGGACACAGACACTGGGTGGTAGGGGGCTTGCCGGGGGTGGGAATGGCCGTGGAGTAGGGGGGTTCATTGGGGGAAAAGGAGACATATGTAAAACTGCAGACAATAAAAAAATTAAAAAATAAAATAAAGAATCAGCAGTATGCCTTCCCACAGCATCCTGGAACCAACCATACTGCTGGCACTGGGCAATTTGAGCTGCCATTATGACCTCATTAACCCAAGTAAACAGCTTCCAACCTGTACACCACAGTTGGGAGCAGTCAGGAGTGATTCATTTGGGATACTACTGGCTTCCCCATTCAGTTGTGCCTTTAAAAAATATTTTTATATTGCATCTGAACTCAGATGCAACATATAAATGAGCATATTCCTCTTCTAGCAAATTTAAGTTTGGCAGATTTTGATTCTACTAATATTGAGTTCTCACTATCTGCAGAATCTTGGCCTAGGTTTTGAGAAAGAGAAAAATATGCTCCTCCCTTTTTACAGACTTACAATATATTGGGAAAGACAAACAAAATGACATTCTCATCCCAACTATTATCAAACTATTGGCATGACTCATGTCAATAATAGAGGATATCTATCATCATAATTACATTCTTTAATTCAGTAGGGCAGTAAGAAATCGGGGATGAAATGTCAATCTGGAGAAAGACCTAATGAAAGAGTAAAAGAGGCGAAATTTAAAGTAGACTTGACATAATGTTGAGGAAACTAGAGAAGTAGTAGACAGGGAGAATATGGGCTAACATGCATCGAGATGTCCAGACCCCAGTGATAAAACCTTCCAAAAATTCTTCACCTAAGCCTAACACCTAATACAAAAATTAAACCAAAATAGTTCACAAACTTAAATGTACAACTTTATGTAAAACAATAAAACTTTTGGGGGAAAATGATAGAAAATCTTCGTGACCTAAGGCTGGGCAGAGTTTCAGACATCAAAAGCAAAATCCATAATGGAAAAAATTGGGTTAATGAAAAATAAAAAATTTTGCTCTACCAATGACCTTATCTAAGAGGATGGAAAGATAAGATACAGACTTCAAGATAATGTTGACAAACCCCATATCTGACAAAGAACTTGTATCCAGAATATATAAAGACCTCTCAAAACTCAAGAGTTAAAAAGCAAACACTAGCCAAAACCGGTTTGACTCAGTGGATAGAGCGTCAGCCTGCAGACTGAAAGGTCCCAAGTTTGATTCCGGTCAAGGGCACGTACCTTGGTTGCGGGCACATCCCCAGTAGGAAGTGTGCAGGAGGCAGCTGATCGATAGTTCTCTCTCATTGGTGTTTCTAACTCTCTATTCCTCTCCCTTCATTTCTGTAAAAAAAAAATCAATAGAATATTTTTTTTTTTTAAAGCAAACAGCCGAGACCGGTTTGGCTCAGTGGATAGAGCATCGGCCTGCGGACTGAGGGGTCCTGGGTTCAATTCCAGTCAAGGGCATATACCTTGGTTGCGGGCACATCCCCATTAGGAGGTGTGCAGGAGGCGGCTGATCGATGTCTCTCTCTCAATGTTTCTAACTGTCTATCCCTCTCTCTTCCTCTCTGTAAAAAATCAATAAAATATATTTTTTAAAAAAAAGCAAACAACAACCTAACTAAGAATATGGGCAAAAGACATGAACAGACATTTCCTCTAAGAGCATATAGAGATGGTAAATACACACCTGAGAGAATAATTAACATCATTAGCCACTAGAAAAATGCAAATTAAAACAACAATGAAATATCAGTACAGACCTATCAGAATGGCAAAAATGAAAAATAGTGACAAAGCAAATGCTGGCACTAGGAAACCAAAAATGTCATCAGACTGACTGACTTTATTGCCTGTAAACATATCTTAGAGATAAATCCACACAACTCCTCTGTTTATTCCCTATTTAGCAAAGCTCTATGGGTGGGCCCCACAACAACTAAAAGTTTAGAGTCACCGGACGCGCCCCCACTCAAGGGGACATAGGTGGACTGTGAAGCTTTTGTTTGACTCCTTCTGCTCTCTTGAGTCAGGACAGAGTGATCATCTGATAACCCAGACACACTAGGACATGAATATTTTTATCTATAAGTCATCAGTAAAAGTTGCTAGAGCAAAACATAGTTGAGCAAATTAAGACCAAGTGAGTGGGATGAGTCAAACATTACTGGAGAGAAATGATGAAAACAATTTCATACACATCTTCAAATTCTGCAGCAAATTTGCTCTCTCCACATCTGCAAGTTTAATGTAGCTCCATTTATTTAAGACTTGCATCTGTGACCTTTTGCCCAAGAGGTCACATGTTGGCACGGAAATATTTTTTGAAGTTGAAGAGCGAGCTTTATTCGCATCAGCTCTTTCCAAGGAGGATATGCACCCAATTATATAAATGCTTTTGTTGCTGGCTTGAAAAATGAGCATATGATCAGCAAATAAAAGCCATGTCCTACTGCTTCCTTTTTTGTTTTTATCTTAAAAAAATAAAATTAAAATAGCTGCAAGCTGACTATTTTTAGCAATTTAATAGTGTCATTAAGGTCTATAAACTTCCCCTTTCCCTGAGCTGCAGTTTTAGAAATGAAAGCCAGGCATCTTACATCATTTGCTGGCTCCTGGAAGAGTCCAAGCTTTGGGGGCCAATCATTGTCTCTTGTGCATTCTTTACAATACTGGAGACAGGCAAGTTGAAACTGTATGTGCGGGGGTTTGAGGGACAAGAAACAAATTCCTTTGTTTGTCTGTGTCCATGGTGTCTCCCAGGCACCATGCCCATTAGTCTGGGCCAATCTGTGATTTAAGAGAAATCTTCCTCCTTCTCTCTGTCTCTTTCTCTCCCATCCCTCACCTTATCCACTTCCCCAACATCCCCAGGCCTCACCAAGGCACCTCCTTCCCTCATTCTGGCCTGGTTTTTCCCACTAGGAAAAAAATAAAATTCAAATTTATTTGCACTTAGATGAAACACAATATTTTGTTCCTCACAAAATCTACGGAGAATGCTAATACTAGATCCAAAGGAATGAACTCCCAGCAGTGTCATTTGGGACACTGGAGCAGGAGAGAGGCCGGGTGTTTAGGGCTATTTCTGGCCCCTTCTCAGAAGCTACACTCAAGCCTGGTCCAAGTCCCAGCCCCATATGGCACTGGCTTCTACTATGGATCACCGAGAAGCTGCAGCATTCCGGGCATCCCCCTGCACCTCAGCGCCTCCTCTTTGTCCATGCAGTCTTGGCCAAAAGCCAGGTTATAACTCTCCTTGGCACAGCCATCAGAAATTGGCTGGTTGTTACATATATGAAATCACAAAGGAGAGGAAGTCAGGGCAGCAAATGGCTCACTACATTTTCCAATTTTGTCTCAGTGAGTCAAGGTTCAAAGTTCATAGCCCTCTATCTCATACCCAGATGCAATAACCATCCTGAAGAGCCCAAGAGCAAGATGGGCTTTTCTTCCCTAATACTTTTTTTTTTTAAGCAAATGAAAGGAGGGATTTTTTTTAAATATATTTTATTGATTTTTTACAGAGAGGAAGGGAGAGGGATAGAAAGTCAGAAACATTGATGAGAGAGAGATATCGATCAGTCGCCTCCTGCAAGTCCCACACTGGAGATGTGCCCGCAAGCAAGGTACATGCCCCCGACCGGAATCGAACCTGGGACCCTTCAGTCCGCAGGCCGACGCTCTATCCACTGAGCCAAACCAGTCTCGGCCCTAATACTTTTTAAAAATATATTTTATTTTATTTATTTTTTTATTTTTAATAATTCTTTATTGTTGAAAGTATTACATATGTCCCCTCTTTTCCCCCATTGACCCCCTCTAGCCTGCCCCTACCACCTTCCCAAGCCCTCACCACCCTATGGCCATGGGCCATGATATATGCATACAAGGTCCTTGGTTGATTACCTCCCAACCACCCACCCTCCCCCACTTTCCCTCCAAGATTCTGCCCTGTTCCAGGCTTCCATGTCTCTGGATCCACTCCATTCATCAGTTTATTTTGTTACTTAGATTCCACATACAAGCAAGATCATGTGATACTTGTCTTTCTCTGACCAATACTTTCCCGAATATTTTTTTCTTCTTTTAAATATAATTTTATTAAATCATTGATCAGCTGCCTCCTGCATGCCCCATACTAGAGATCAAGCCCTCAACCCAGGCATGTGCCCTGACCAGGAATCTAACTGTGACCTCCTGGTTCAGAGGTCAACACTCAACCTCTGAGCCACCCAGGTTGGGCTCCCTTGCCCTTTTTAGAAGCAAGACTGAAGGCAATAATAGGGTGGTAAACGGTGACATCTGGTGGAGATTCAAGCACTGCAGGATTTCAAACTGGTAAAAACTCGAGTCAATTGTAACTAACTGAAATCTGATGACTTGGAAGCATCTTTTTTCAACCGAAAAAGTTCAGTAATGTGCATTCTTTCAGTTTGTATCCAAATACAAATTGTCTCCGGAAAAAAAAAAACCACGGCTTTTACAATTCAGATCCAAGTTGGGTTTAATTCTCTGAGTTTGGTTTTATCAACTCTAAAATCAAGACAATGATACATACGTGTCACATATAATTTCATTTGTTGATGTTTTTAATCAGATACTTTGAATTTTTTAAAAAAGTCAATCTGCATCCAGGGATCCAGGCTTCCCATTCATCCTGCGATGCTGTCCTGGGGAACCCCTGGAACGCCTGTGTTAGGTTGGCAGTCCGTTTATCCCACAGCAGCTGTTAGCCTAGTTAATTTCAACCTACAGGCAGGGCCTCAGGCCTACTGGGCGCATGGGAAGAGCCCAGACAATATTGATTGGCCAATTGATTAGTAGATAGAAATGCATTATTTCCCGGCTTTATTCCCATTGTGTGGGTGAAACCTTAAAGATACTAATTTTTCTCATGACCTTTTTAAACTAAAGTTATTGTTAAGATCTTTCTTTAGCCAAATATCCCCTGGCCTTGAAGGAATTCAATGTTAAGAATCCCGAAAGGCAGTACCAAACTCCATCTTCCTCAAAGAAAAACGCCCCTTTAAAAATGCCAAGCAAAGCGATTTAATTCAGTCAAGTCCAACTCAAAGAAATCAATGACTGCTAAGTTCACGGGCAGCCAGGCCAAAGAGGGAGAAAGCTTCAGAGTAACAGGGCCGGCACAGCCTCAGTGAGGCTCTCACAAAGCCCAGTTTATTAGGAACCACTGGGAAAGCTACAGAGCCCATGCAGCCATCCTGAGCCCTGTCACAAGCTGTCCAGTTTGGACAGAACAATGTCTTCCCTTGTTCTTGCCATTTTGTTTGTTTGTTTTTGTGCCCCACCAGCATGAAATTGGTGGATCCATCCCATTGCTGATGGGAACAAATACAGTGCAGGCTCTTCAAGAAAGTCCTGCCCACATTCCCTTTTGCATCAGGCCTCTCTCAACACCCATTTTACAAACCCCATTCCCATGAGGCTCGCACATGGAATGTGGCAGCTTCTATCCCACAGTTTTGTTATATATATATATGTGTGTGTGTGTGTGTGTGTGTGTGTATAAAATCATCTTTTAATTGCTCAGTCCATTTACCAAAATACATGCAGCCCCTTTTTAAGTGTGCATGATTCATATGAGAATATTCAATGGGTATACTGAAAAGAAATGAACTCCCCTCCATCTTGTCCTATAGGGCTGGGCCCCCTGTCTAAACCCCCTCCCTTTTCTGGGAGTGGCCACAGGTGTGCCAGCAATGTCCTAGCTTCCCCGACCACCACCCGAATGGACCAATGAAGCTCCAGGAACACAGCGAGGGTCCTAATTATGCAAAACCACAGAAAGACCCTAATTCAAGCGACCAATCTCTATAACCCTCATCACTTCCCTAAGCCCTCCCAAAATCCTACCTCCTATAACTCATTGTTCCCGCCCGGCTCGCTCTCTCGTCTCACTGCTGCGCTAGAAAGAGGCTGGGAGCCAAACCCGGGTTTGAATAAAGACTCTTTTTGCTTTTGCATCGGAAAAGGCTCCTTAGTGGTTGATTATTGGGGACCCTGAACTCTGGACATAACAATACAATGAGCCTGTATTTATGTTTTAATATTCATTTGTGAAATACTATTTTGGCTTCACAGTTTTTATCGAAATTTAAGAAGAGATAAGAATATAGTGATTAAAATAATGTATTATTAAAAATCTTTTTGTTATGGTCCAGCCAGCGAAGCTCAGTGATTGAGCATCAACCTATGAACGAAGAGGACATGGTTCGATACCCGATCAGGGAATTTGCCCAGGTTGTGGACTCAATACCCAGTGTGGGGCCTGCAGGAGGCAGCCAATCAATGATGCTCTCTCATCATTGATGTTTCTATCTCTCTCTCTCCCTTCATCTCTGAAATCAATAAAAAATATATTTTTAAACCTTTTTGTTATGGAAAATGGCACATGTACATAAAATGAAGAAAAATAGCATAATAAAACCCTCTGTATCCATTATCCAGCTTTAAAAACTATCAACTCCAGATTAGGTCCTTTCTAAGTTCATTCATAGAACAAAAATTGAGTACACATTGTGTTGCAATATTGCTTCAGGCTTTTGAGAGAGAGTTTTGAATAAGGCAAGGTTCTGATACTCACAAGGCTTAGAGTCTGCTGAGGAATCAGCCACCACAATAGAGTGTAGGAAGTGTTAGGTTAAGAAAAAAACACTGAGGCAGCTAAGCCAGTTTAGGAAAGGCTGCCGAAGGAAATGGCAGCCCAGCCAAGGCTTGAGGGCCAAGTAGGAGATTGCCCTGGGAGAGAAGAGGAGGAGCAGATTGAGAAAGAGGTGTGATTTGGGCAGAGGGAGCAGTTTTACAAAACAAAGTGCCTAGAATAAGAATGAACAAGAGGATTTTAGGAACTGAATGAACCTTAATATGATTGAAGCTTTGAGTACAAAGGAATAGTGAGAAATGTGAGTAAGTAAACAGTGCACATCCACAAATCAAGTAAAGGTCTTTATGCCATACTAAGTCTTGTAGAGAAATAAGGAGCTAATTCACATTTAGAGGGAGAAAAGTTACATTTGCCTTTTGGAAAGATCACTCCATCTGCAGAATGGGGACAGGTTATAGTGGACATAGGCACTGTGTAGCCCCAGGGCAGGAAGTGTTCAGAGAGGCTGCTGTGATTTAATTAAGAGAGCTGGGTAAGTCACCATGAGGATGTTGTTAAGTGCATGCCTGGGGAGGCAGGCTGTGTCTGGAGCTCTCTCTGGGGGTTATCCTCTGCTGTAATAATCCCCTTCCTGATCTCTGGGGATACAGAATGTTACAGAAGAAAAAAGACAGATTTGAAGGCTCCTTAAACATACAAAAATGGAACTACCATATGACCCAGCCATTCTACATCTGGGTATTTAGCCAAAGAAAAAGAAAACACTAATTTAAAAAGACATATGCACCACTATATTCACTGCAGCATTATTTACAATAGCCAAGATATAGAAGTAAACTAGGTGGCCATTGATAGATGAGTGAATAAAGAAGATGTATGTGTGTGTATTTATATATATAAATATCTACATTCCATTATATATACCACTTATATAATGGAATATTGCTCAGCAATAAAAAATAACAAAATCTTGCCATTTGCAACAATATAGATGGACCTAGAGAGACAGAGAAAGACAAACACTGTATATTTCACTCATATGGAATCTAAAAAACAATACAAATGAATAAACAAAACAAAACAAAACAGAAAGATACTAATAAATACAGAAAACAAACTGATGCTTGCCAGAGGGGAAGGGGTGGAGGAATGAGTGGAAAATGTGGTTTGGTTCAGTGGCTAGAGCATTGGCCTGTGGACTGAAGTGTCCCAGGTTCAATTCCAGTCAGGGGCACATGCCCAAGTTGCAGGCTTGATCCCCACTAGGGGGCATGCAGGAGGCAGTTGATAAATGATTTTCTCTCATCATTGATGTTTATCTCTCTCTCTCCCTTTCCCTTTCTCTCTGAAATCAATAATAACAATTATATATACATATATATATAATTGTTATTATTTATATATATATATATATTTATTTAAAGAATATGTGAAGGAGAATAAGAGATATAAACTTTTGGTTATCAAAAATAAGTTAGGGGATGTAAAGTATAGCATAAGTGTATAGTCAATAACATTGTAATAACTTTGCAAAGTTCACACATTGAAGGGTTTTGAGTATCATATTAAATAACATAAATTTACAATTTTAACTATTTTTAAGTGCATAATTCAGTGGCATTAAATACAGACAGAAGATTATATAACCATCACCACCATCTATTTCCAAAACTTTTTCATTAATTCAAACATTCTGCACCCATTAAACAATAACTCCCCATTGTCCTCTCCCCACAGCCTTCCACCTGTATGAATTTGCCCAATTTTGGTACCTCATATAAATAGAATCACAATATTTGTTCTTTTTTTCTGATTTAAAAAAATATTTTTGTTGTTGTTAATCCTTACCTGAGGATATTTTTCCCAGTGATTTTGAGAGAGAGGGGGAGAGAGAGAGAAAGAGAGAGAGAGAGAGAGAGAGAGAGAGAGAGAGAGGATGGATCAGCACCAGAGAGAGGCATATGCCTTCTTTGGGAATCGAACTGGTGACCTTGGCCAGGGCCAATATTTGTTCTTTTGTGTCTGGCTTTTTTCACTTAGCATAATGTTTTCAAGTTTCATTCATGTGGTAGCATGTATCAGAATTTCATTCCTTTTTATGGCTGAATATTTGAGTTTATTGATTCATTTATCTAAAAAATATTTATTGAGCATTTTGTCTAGGATCAAGCACTATTCTAGGCACTATTGATATAGCAATGAACAAAATTATACAAATAAACAAGTGAATATATTTTATGTCAGGTGGCAATCAGCAGAAAACCAATATTGTAGTAATAGCTATATAGGAAAAGGAGATCTTAGAGGTAGGGTGGGACCATTCACATAGTGCCTTAAGGGCTACTGTAAGAACTTATTTACTCTGAAATAAGAAGCCAATAGAAAGTTTGAAGTTATAGAGTGCCATCATCTGACCTACGTTTTGAAGGATGTGTCTGGCTTTAGCACTGAGACTGTACTCCAAGAGAGAATGAGGCAAAGGAGGAGAAGAAGTACCAGTTGTGGGGCTATTCTAATAGTTCAGGTAAAAGATGATAAAACCTATATTAGAAAATGTAGTCAAGGTTCTCCAGAAAACCAGAACAAATATATTGGAGGCTGGTAAGTCTGAAATCTGTAGGGTAAGCCAGTAGGTTGGACACTCAGTTGGGGTTTTCATGTTTTAGTCTTGTTGCCAAATGCCTTCTGAGGGAAATCTATTCCATACTTCTTCCTGACTTTTGGTGTTGCTGTCAGTCTTTGACATCTCTTGGCCTGTAGATGATGCACCACTATGACCTCTGCCTCCACCTTTACATGTACATGTCTGTGTTTAAACTTCTCCCTTTTATGAGGACACCAATCATGCTAGATTAGAGGCCCACCTACTCCATTAAGGATGCTTCCTTTAAAAAATGGCACTATTTAGGAGTGAATGAAAATTTTCAATGTCTTTCAAGGGATGAGACTTTGTTTATATTGATTTGGGACATTGTGATTTTTCTCCTCTGCATGATTCAATAGCCAACATGATTAATCAGGGAAGTGGACGTTCCATCAGAATAACGTATTCCCTAAGTCATTTCATCCCTAAGAACCAGTACTTTCAGGGACACAGATTCCAAGATGATTTCTCCTTCTACTTCTTCCCTTCCTCCTCCTCCCCTCTTCCTCTTCCCCACCCCTCCTCCTCCTCCTTTTGGTAGCTAATATCTTTGAAATCCTCAGACTACCATCTAGAATCTAGAGGCCTAAAAGAAAGGAATGATCAGCATCCAGAGCAGATGAAGGTCTTTCCTCAGATAAATTTGCTCAGGTAGAACTTTGTGGCTGCATTAATATAGTGTGGCTCTGCCCTTGCTAGAAGGGCTAAAAGAAGTAAATGGATTTTTTACATCCTCCAGGTACCATGCTTCACACCCCCACTAATTAGAGCCAGAATAGGGGAGAGGCTGCTGATCTGAAGGGGAAAGATCAATCTAGGGAAGGGTGAAAGATGAATATCTTCTGAAGAGCAAAGGAGCCCAGGCTTTGTGTTTCTGGGACTGAGTCTGGGATTGTAATTCTGCCTGGACATTTCCTCCATCTCCCTCACAAGTGTCTCTGTCTTGAAGCACAAGACCGAAGCAAAATGCCTAATGAAGCATGGGAAGAAGGCGGGGCGGGAGCTTGTTTGCAAATGTCTTAGAAAGAAGTGCTGGGGCAAGAGGAGAAGAGAGGAGTCAGAATACAGGTTCACACATTCTCACAAAACCACTTGGAAACAGAGATGAAGACGCAAATTCTGGGACCCGAGAAAGGCCCATGAAGGTTTCGTGGAGTGGGGCGTGTGTCGCAGAAGTGTACCTGCTGCTCACTCACAGCGTTTTCTGCGTTGTCCAAGCCCTTGCGGGAAGGCTGGTCAGGAAGGTCGTGGGGAGACTTAGTCAAGCTCTGAGTCGCCGGGGAATGAGCTGATCCTCTCTTAACTTCCTCGGTTTAGGGTCGCCCGATGCCCACCTCACTGAGGTTAGTGAGGCCGCGTGGCACAGCACTCCAGCGAGGCACTCACAGCTACTGCCGCTAGCCTACCACTTGATCTCCACCCCAACCCCCCCGCAAGTGCGCACCAAGTTAGCGGAGACCCGCCCAGGTCCCCAAAGTGGCCGAGATTGTTTAGGGTCAGCTGACCCCCACCCCAAAACCCAGCCAAAGGGGTGAATCCCTTGTCCTCCTGAGATGAACGCTGGGCACCAAGGCTGGCTCTGAGACGTTTTCCGAATCGCTCTTGTCCCGCCCTCGAGTGATCTGTTGGCGCTTCTCCAGAAGCCTCCGGAGCTCCCAGCAACAACCGCTAAAATAAAGGTGCCATGTCAGAAAGCGGGGGAGGGGACGAGAAGAATGAAAATACCAGGAGAACGACCTCATTCTCCGGGGAAAAGTAACGAGGGGAAATCAAACAGTATAGACTTACTCGGAAATGCAAACCGAGCTCCAGTCTCTCCCAGGGCGCATACAAACGAACTACAGACACATCAGCCAACGCGCTAGGCAGCTTCCCAGAAAGGGCCTCATGAATGAGAATGGGTTGCTAGGTTTCCTCCCTCCCTCTTGACAATCGCTTCCCACGAAACTTCCACCGAGGAAAGAAAACATGGGGGACTTGGCGACTGCAGAGCAGTGGAACCGCGCCAAGCCGTCTTCAGGACCCTGGAGAGCGGTCGCGGTGCCCTGGAGGCCCGGGCGCGCCGCGCCGCGCCACGCCACGAGCGCCTCGCCCCCTCGCGCGAGCCCAGCCTTCCTGTCTTCACTTTTATTCCCTGCTTCCCTCCCCCACCTTCGTTTTTTCTTGGCAAGGGCCACTCCAGCTTTTCACCATCAGATTAAAGTGCCTTTTTGTTTTGCTTGAGGAGGCTGTTTGGATTGGCTGAGCTAGGTTCCGGTTCGAAGTTTCCCTAAATGTTAGTGGACCAAGAAGTCCTGAGAGCTTTGCAAAAATGAGAGCCTAGAAAAGGCAGGTGACCTTAAAAAAATAAATAAAAAAACAACAACAACAAAACGCCGAGTTCAATTCCTTTGCTTTATAAATGAACCAGATAGTCTCAAAGAGTAACGAGACTTTCCCAAGGTGAGCCTTGGTCAAGTTGGTTGCAAGTCAGAGCCCAAGACCCTGAACTTCTAACTTCTAAATTAATGCTTCCCTCTTCTTTCTAAGGGAGTAAAAAAGTAAGGATTTTATCTTCACCCTGGCCGCTTAGGTCTCATAAGCAACAAGTGGAAGGTGGAAAGGCCTGTGTTCCCGAGAATAAGATGAACACACAAAGTGTGTGAAGAGTACCTGCAGAGTATACACCGACCTCACCCAGCACAACCAAAGTCAGTTCAGCCAGGCCCTTTCTCCCTCCAGCCTTGATGGGTCTGGAATCCCAGACACCTATCCCAATGGAAATTGGTAACCTATTTCACCTTCTGTACCTCTGGAGGATAGAGCTCTATGAGGTAAAGGACAGAGAGAGGGGGTGAGAGATAGAAGAGCAAGAGTTGCAAAAGTGAACTAGGAGATTTTCACCCAAATTCTAAAGAATCAAGAATCTATACACTGCACTTCACATGTACCGAACCTCCTGAGAATGTTATTGATGCAGTAGGTCTGGTAGGGTCCATGATTCTGCATTTTTAACAGCTCCTTGTTAGTGAAACTGCTGCTCCAAGGACCGCACTTTGAATACCACGGAGTTAGAAAGAGGGGAGGAGGGAGAAAGGGAAGTGAAGAAAGAGGGACGAAAGAGGGTAAAGGAAAGTAAGGGGAAAGACCTTTCCTTTTGCTCTCACCAACCTTCTCTAGCATCCCCAAAGTAATTCTATATAATAAAGAGCTAATATGCTAATTAGACCGAACAGCCAAACGACCTTCCAGACATCCTTCCCAACGACCTTCTTGAGGAAGCCAGGGTTGTGAGGGGCTGCAATGGACCTGCGGAGGAAGCTGGGGCTGCAAGGGTCAAGCCTCTGGCACGAATTTCGTGCATGGGGCCTCTAGTGCTGAAATAAATGGCACCCAGTGCACGTTTTCTTCCGTCTCTTTGGCTGGGCCCATCAGTAATGGTGTGCTGGTTTTGTTTCCTTCTCTCACCTCTCGCCCTTCCCTTCTCGGGCCCTGCACAGACCCCAGATTCACCCGCTGCCCGGAAGCTGCTCAGCCTCCTTCCTAGCACACTCTCCAACCTCGTGCAGCTCTTCTCTCACCTGCTCCGGAGACCCCCTCCTGAGGCTCTCCAGCGGCGCTGGAACTCCTCTCTCCTGCTTCCCTCCCTGCCAGCGGCTGGACTCAGGCGCGGGATCGAGGAGCGGCCGGGCCGCCTCTCGCTCCTGCTCGGGGCAGCTCTGGCACTGCCTGGCCGACCCTCAGGGGGACGCTCGCCCCGAGAAGAGGATGGCGGAGCTGCGCAGCGCTCGTCCTTGCCCGTGAGTATCACTGACTCCAACGTGCCCAACCCTGGCCTGACCCGGACGCCTGCATCCCCAGCTCCTTCCTAACCCCCCACGGAGCCACTCCACGCGGGCCCAACAGGGGCTCCGGCCATGCCAGCCAGCAGAGACGGCTGACAGGCGGAGCACGTTCAGGGAAAAGTGGCCGGTGACTCTTCTGACACCCCTCCCTTCTGGAAACCCTCCGAGCTACTTTTTTCCTGGGCCATTTACTTCCAGGGTCCTTGGGAGCGGGAGGACGCCCTTATCCTTCCGGAGGCTGGTTCTCAAACTCCGTTCTCGGCGCGTCGCTTCCCTCCCCCTCCTCCCAGCCTCCCTCACACGGGCCTCCGCCCGCTTCTTGCAAGCCCACTCCCCTGCCCTCTCGGCGGCCGCGGGCTGGAGAGGCCGGGGAGGAAATGACGTGATGTTATTTTTGTGTCAGGGCAGCTTCCAGCTTCAGTTTAGCCCTGGAAGCTGGGGCGCACGGCCCCCGGCAGCCCAACTGCATCTCGCTCCCGAGGGCAACCTGAGGACTATAGGGACCCTTGGCGACCCGTGCCCGCGGAACCGGCCACAGGTTCCTCCTCACTCTCGGGCCCCCAACCCTCCTCTTATCCCGGATGCTCGAGTCCCCTGGGAACGGAGGGAGGCTTCGGAGGGTCTCAGGAGGATCCGGAGTCGGGAGAGAGCCCTTCCTGCCACCTCCTCCTCCTCCTCCCCCCCCCTCCCCACGCACACATCCACACAAATAGGTGGAGCCTCTGGCTCCCGCTAGCCGAGAGAGTGAGCGAGGAGCCTCTTCCCAGCGCGGGGTGGGACAGCGGGAGACGGAGGCTGCACCGAGGTGGAGAGCCCCAAGGAGCAGAGTGGGAAAGGGAGCAGGTAGGAGGCTGCCCTCCAGGGGAGGGGCACTCCGCGGCAAGATTTTCCAGGGACGGAGCGATGCCTCCTCGATACCCGCACCTCTCTCTGCCCCTCTACATTCACAAGGCTGGAGCGCGCATTCCCGCACTCTGGGGTCTCGCGGGGCCTCTGCGCGCCGGAGCGGAGGGTTCCCAGAGGTGGACGCCGCTAATCCCCTCGGCGCCCGCCTTGCCTCGCACCCACACTCTCATCACTTCCTGATACCGGGCTGGAGGAGGGAGGCGAGGGTCCGGCCGTGGTTTGCGTTCCGCGTGGGGCCTGGGGCGACCCCGGCCAGTCCACCGCAACGGAGCGAGCGGCCGCCAGAGGGAGGTGATGAGACCTGGGCTCACCCACGGGGGAAGGAGGCAGAGCCCGGGAAGGGAGAGGGGGGAGAAGTGGGCGAGAGGACAGTCCCAGCGCCCGAGGAAGAGGCGAGCCGGAGGGAGCGGCCGCGAACGCAGGCAGGACCGCGTTGGGTCTTTTTTGAGGAAGAGCGATAGGAGCAGGAGTAATACGCACGGCCGACCGGGGCGAGCCTGCCGGAGCTTCCCCGCGGGCTCTCCCGGCGGAAGGTGGCATCGTGAGTACCGAGCTTCCCAGCCTCCCGTCCTCCTCCCGGGCTCGCCCGGAGACCTCGGGGAGCGAAGGGGCCCCGGCCCAGCCGGGCGCGCGCGCGCGCGGGGCCACACCTGGAGCGCTCGGCCTGGCCACATGGCGCGAGCGCGGTTCAGTAGTCAGTGCGTGTCGGCGAGGTGTGTGGGGTGAGGGTGTGCCCGTGTCTCCAGCGGGGAAGTCTGGCCACCGGGATCAAGTTCCATCCGGTCTGCCGGGGCGTAAGCACTCTGCAACCTCTTACGGCCCGGGCTCGGCGAGTGGGTGCGGGCGCGGGGAGCCCAGCCCGCGAAGCCGGAGTGCACCTGGGCGCCCGCGGAGTGTTTGGGAAACCCCGGGCGGTGGAAGCGCGGGCGTTCCCCCCGGCTCGCGAGGACTGGGCAGAGGCAGGAGCCGGGGGCGGGCTGGTGGAGCGCAGGTGGGAAGGAGGAGGAGACACTCCCCGAAGCGCACGCAGAGCCTCCCTTTAGCGGAAGCGCCACGCCGAGGGACCCGAGGAGCGGGGCCAGGCCAGGGCTGTCGCACACGGACCCCGGTGAGTGCGGCTCTTGAACCCGCGCCTCGGCGTCTTAGGAGCGGGAGTCGCGGGTATATTTCTTGAACAAACTCGCGGAACTGACTCTCCCGCACTCTCGGGGTCTCTCTGAGGAAGTTGGGACGAGTCTGGGCTTCCCGGCTTGGAGACTGGAAGGGAGAGTGGGTGAGAGAGGGAAGGCGGCGCTCACGGAGGAAGGTGGGCTGTTGGGGGTCGGTGTGTGCGGTGACTGCCCCTGCCACGATTGCAGGGGGATGGGCCTGGGAAGAGGAGGTGCGCCCGGAGGGGTGGGCGTTTGCCCAGGAGGTCTGGGTGCCCGTCGTCCTCCCGCGGCTGGGGGAGTGGGCGGGGAAAGGGCCTCGGGGGAGGCGGCGCGCCGGGTCTGGGGGGAAACCCAGGCGAGTAGCCAGGGCCCGCGAGCTGCCCCGGTGGCGCAGCTGGGAGAGGAGGCGTGGACTGGGGTCCCTGGGTGCTGTGCCGCATCCGTGCCACCTGCCACCCGCTGGGTAGAGGAGTGAGCGCGAATCCCGTGTCTCTCCGGGAGAAGGAGAGCGTCTCCTCACCTCGCTTGCTTCTCAGCACCTGGCAGAGGCCACTTGCGCTTTGTCTACCCCCATCGCAGCTGGTGCGCAGCGGGGGAGGGACGCCGCTCGCCCACTGGCTAGCAGAAGCAATCGCTTGCCCACCCGGACTTGGCGCTGGCGGAGGGGGCGGGGGCGCAGGAGGGGGAAGGGTTGAGGGGGGTGAGGAGGAGGGGATGGGGATGGGGGGAGTGCGGGAAGCAGGGAGCTCCTGCATCGTTTTCCAGTCACCCTCCTGTGGTCAGCCCTCCTCCCTGTGGCACAGTCGTGCATGGGGCCTTCATTTCCCTTCTAGGGGTTCCAGATTGTGGAATTAACTAAACAACGGTCCGAGTTCACAAAACAGCCTGAATCCCTCCCAGGACTTGGTAAGGATGCTTGTAATAAAATGACTGTAAATGCCTACTTTTTTGCTCATCAACTAATTTTATACGGGGTTCCATCCTGTTTATCTTCTGCTCATTAAGTGACATTTTTGGTATCACTCATATGAGAGGCAATATTGCCTAATGGATAAGAGTCCTGGGCTGTGTGGTTCCTTTCAAATTCCAGCCTAGCTGTGTGACCTTAGGCAAGTTACTAAACCTCTAGGTGCCTTAGTTTTCTCATCAGCAAACTGGGGATAATAAAAGTACCTACCTCATAGAGTAGCTGCCAGAATTCAGTAAGTTGATCTAGTAGCATTCTGGTATATATCAAACACAAGCTTTTATATTTTTTAATTATATATTTTTTATTGATTTTTTACAGACAGGAAGGGAGAGGGATAGAGAGTCAGAAATATCGATGGGAGAGAAACATCGATCAGCTGCCTCCTGCACACCTCCTACTGGGGATGTGCCCGCAACCAAGACACATGCCCTTGACTGGAATCGAACCTGGGACCTTTCAGTCCACAGGCCGATGCTCTATCCACTGAGCCAAACCAGTTAGAGCAAACAAAAGCTTTTATTACTATTATTATGTTGATGCAAAATTATCTAAGTAAACTTCAAAATATAAAGAAGATAAGGGAAAAATGCTTATAATGAAATGGATGTCCATCATGAAAATTAGAAAAAAACAATAAGTACTTTCTGTGTCAGTATCTGAATTTAAAAACAATGCATTTCTACATCTTCTGGAGACTTTTCTTTTAAATAATTATAAAATATTTACATACAAGGTTTAAACATCATTTTAAGAAACTAATCTCTAACTTGAGTATATTTTCACTTTGTAAAACAGATATGCATAAAAAAATACACATTAGGACATGGTATATACAAAAATCCAACATCTACATTAAATATTGTTTACTAAATATTGCTACCTTTGGAGCTAGCAATGCTGACATCTGCAAGATCATTTCAAACTTTTTAGCCAAAATGCCCTTGATATCAAGAATACTGCCTGGCCTACATGGCTCAGTGGTTGAGTTTAGAGGGGTTAACCAGGGGGTCATTGTTCGATTCTAGGTCAGGGCACATTCCTGGGTTGCAGGCTGGATCCTCAATGTGAGGCAGCCAATCAATGATTCTCTCTCATCACTGATGTTTCCATCTCTCTTTCCCTCTCCCTTCCTCTCTGAAATCAATAAAACTATATTTTTTTTTAAAAAAGAATACCGAATGATAAGACAGATTACTTATTTTACCTCCTTCACTTTACACATGAGGAAACATTCAGAAAGGTCAAGGGCCCAGGCAGGCCAGAGATTTCCAGCTAAATGGGGGCTGAAACAGCATTAGAACTAGGTCTTCTGAGTCACTCCCCAGTCTCTTCAGCACCACACTGATGACTTCCTACAAACTGGTGAACTTCTAGCAAAGAAGAAGTCAGAGGTATTTTATAAGGAAAAATACACCAACGTGTTATCTCCCACATAAGTGAGACCAGGCAATGATGTGGCTACTGTTGTCCCACAGCTTCATCATGGTCCCTCACAGCAGAAGATGTGACTGCATGACTTCCCTAAGGTAAGCTAAGGTCTTAGGTCAAGCTAGAGGTAGAGCCAGCATTAGAATTTAAGGTCTCAGTGGAATATACAGTTGGTTGCATCTTCTATTAATCCCTTGTAACAGTTTTACACTTAAAAAAACATTTTTGAGCTTTTCTTAAAATTTTTAAATCTCCTTCCTACTGGCTTAGAAGGTCTTTCCCATAAAAAGAGCTTTTTTAGGAAAGGCCTTCAAAATTAAAAAAAAAAAAGGAGATTTTATTATTCCAGATTTTGTGGACAAGCAAGAGTGAAAGTGAAAAAAACTTTCTTATTTTAGAGTGATAACCTGGTTACTGGCTTCATTTCAGGCACTTGAAGAACAGTTTCTGTAATCCTAGTGTTCTTTCATTCCTGCATGTGGCAGTGACATTCACCTAGCACAGACAGACGCAGTGGCTTAAAGGTCCAGGCCCGCATGAGCAGTTTAGGAGTTACATGGCACTTTCAAGTGAGTTTGTGGTTTTGCAAAGTTATTTATAGGAATGGTGTCTTCCCGAAAAGGCATTTCTAGGAACTGTACCTGCATCCTTGAAGCAGGAAACCTTGATTTTCTCTGGTGCATAAACTGGATGTCTTATCCTTGACTTTGTGTCTTTGTATACCCAACCGCATGTTCCTAGACAGAAATGCAGAGTTAAGCGGGGAGTGACTTTCTAGCATGCTCCCAAGCCAGTTCAGAGAATTGAGTTTTGAAATTATATGTGTAAAGTCAGGCCCCAAAATGATTGTAATGTGAATCACTGTCCAGTTGTGAATATGGTGGGTAGGTTTTCAGTGCACTACCAGGTGACTCACAATGTGAGCTTCTTTTCAAATACAGTGTCAGTCAGCAACTAATAGGGTTGACTCTGAGTCAGAGCTAGCATTCAGTACAATAAGTGTGAGTCACTGACTACCCAGCACTCTCTTCGATGGTTCCGGAATGTTACCTTGAGCAGCTCAAGAGTTTGGACAACACTGCATGGGGTGAGTCAGTTCATAGTATGATTGCGTGGGCTTTTGCAGCAGCCATTTACAATAAAGTTGGAAGACAATATTACATGGTTATGCATACAGAGGACAACTTACCTTGATTCTAATCCAATTGATTAGATTCTAGCTATTTACATTGGGAAATCATTTGTGCAATATGAGTCATATACTCTGTTGCCCAGCTGTGATATTTTACTTGAGTTACCTCAATGCTTATTAAAGCCAGTTAAACTTCCTGCTTTTGGAGTGCTCATTAACTACATATTATTTAATTTTACTCTGAATCGAAAAATTCTTTTCAAGTACTTCAGTATTTTAATGTTTGATGACATCTCCTGCAAAGTTACCCAGCAGTTTGACTTCATGAGGTCCTGGGTTGAACAATATACACCTAGCACAACTAGTGAACTAGAGGAGAATACCTTGTTCTCTGGTTTGTCTCCATTTGTGCCTCTGTCACCTTTGACACTAAATGAACAGAATTTGCTCAAGAGCCTGTAGTTTGTAGTGCTGTTCTAAGGCTACACCACCCAGCACTTCTAACCCTTCTAGGGCAGAATGGCTAAATCAAAACTCTTACCTGGTTGATCCATTTTTGCAAGACAGTGGAAATAATGGTGCAACCTATGCCTCACCCCACTCCTTTGTATGTCCTTTATTTTCAGGGTGGGGAGATAATGAGATTTAAGGGAATATATTTCTTAATTTGTTGATAATTAATGGTAAGAAGTTATTATCCTTGGAACCAAGATTAGACTACTGTTTAAAGGTACATGTCTATTTTTCTCTATTTACCTTTGGATGGCATCAAGAGAATCCCCGATGTGTAGACTTTAACATATGCCTTTTTGTGTTTCTACAACTATCCATTTCTAGTGATAATTAGATAGTAATTTATATATATTCTGCTCTGTATAAAGGCATAGATACTTCTTTGCATTTAATGGGGGCTATACATAGTTTTGTTCTTCCTGACAATGTAATTCCTGGAAAATTCAGATCATTGGGACTGTTTAATAAATTAGAGTATTCATAAAACTGATAAGAAGTTTCTACATAAGTTTGCTAAATTTCAGTGAGGAGCTAGAGGTATTTGTTAAATATATTTTATTGATTTTTTTATAGAGAGGAAGGGGAAGGGATGAGAGAGAACCATCGATCAGCTGCCTCCTGCACACTCCCTACTGGGGATGTGCCCGAAACCAAGGTAATGTCCTTGACCGAAATCGAACCTGGGACCTTTCAGTCTGCAGGCCAACACTCTATCCACTGAGCCAAATGGGTTTCAGCAAGGTATTTTTTTATTTTGGATTGCTTTTAACTTTGCTTATTGAAGTTTGCTTATATACTTTACTTCTTATAGTAAAGTATACAGATTAATAAACTTTACATAAGTAAACCCTTATGTAACCATCCTTTAGATCAGGATTTCTCAACCTCAGATTTATTGACATTTTTGGATTGAATATCTCCTTGTTGTGGGAATTGTCCTGTGCACTGTAGGATATTTAGCAGAATCCCTATCTTCTACCCACTAGATGCCAGTAGCACCCATCCCTAGATGTGACAACCAGACTGCCATATGTTCCCTGAGGGTTGGGTGGAGGTGGAGGGGCACAGGATCACTCGCCACTGCTCTAGACCCAGATACAGAATATTTTTAACCTATATCCACAAGATCCCCCTCATTCTTACAAGTTCTCAAATCATATTTTAGTTTTTGAACCGGATATGGAATTATACAGTACATATGCTTTGCACTGAGTTCTTGAGCTCAGCATTATGCTTTTGAGATTACTCATTGTTGTTGCATGTATTGTGATTTTTCAACATTGTCCAGTGTCCCCTTGTGTGAATACACACCGTTCATTTATCCGTTGCCCTACCAAAGGACATTTGAGTTGTTTCCAGTGTGGGCTACTATGAATAATGCTAATATAAACAGTCTTATTCATGTCTTTTGATAAGCATATGCCCTTTTTTCTGTTGGATTCCCAAGAGTGAAATTACTGAGCAACAGATTAAGTATATGTTTATCTTTATTATGTATATTCAGTATCTAAGACTATTTTTATGCTCCTTGGAACCAAGTTTAAATATATAATCTTCACATCATTATCAGCATCTAGAATTGTCATTCCATTTAGTTTTGGTCATTCTCTTGTTTGTGTAAAGGTACATCATTGTGGATTTAATTTTTATTATTTCTAATGCTTACTAATGATGCTGAGCACCCTTTTTTTTTTGGCCATTTATATATCTCTTATTATAAACTGTCTCTACATTTCTTTGGTCCATTTTTCCATTTTGTTGTCTGTCTTCTTATTGATTTATAAGAGTTCTTTATATATTTGAGATATAGGTTATTATCCAAAATCTGTATGCATGTGTGTGTGTATGTATGTGTTGCAAATCCCAATCTGTGCCTTGCCTGTACACTCTCATTCCATTATCTTCTAACTTCTATAGTTTCTGTAGTATGCCATGCTTCTCTGAAAGTAACATGTCTTTTTCATTTGGCTGATTTAAATTTTTTTCCCTTTGTTTTTGGCTTGCCACAATTTGAATATAATGTGGCTAGGTATGGTTTTATATTTGACCTTCTTTCTATTCACTGAGTTTCTTATGTCTGTAGATTGATATCTTGCATCAGCTATGGAAATTTTTCATTCAATATATCTTCAGATATTGCTTCTTACCTGTTTTCTCTCTTTTTTAAAAATATTTTATTGATTTCAGAGAGGAAGGGAGAAGAGGAGAGAGATGAAGTATCAATGATGAGAGAGAATCATTGATCAGCTGTCTCCTGTACACTCCCTACTAGGGATTGAGCAGTAATTTAGGCATATGCCCTAACTGGGAATCAAACCATGATCTTCTAGTTCCTAGGTTGGTGATCAACCACTGAGCCATTACAGTTGGGCTGTTTTCTCTCTTTCTCTCCTGCTTCTGGAATTCAAATTATATATATATATTATACATTTTTCCTCATATCTCTTATTTTATGTTCTGTTTTGTCCATTGTTTTGCTTCTCTTAATTTGAATATTTATCACATTTTTCTATCTCTTCATGCAGCTAATAATTTTTATGGTATGTAGACATTAAATATACAGAGATTTTATAGGTTTAGATGATGTCTTCTTATCAGCATGGAATCTTCCTTGGAGGGATTTCCTCTGTGAGGATGAGGGGCTGATCACTTTACTCTTAACAGGTATTGAAATGGCTTGTGTGGAGCCAGTTGCAGTTTTAGTAAGATTTAGGTAATCTCTCGTTATTTGCCATTTTTCATGTATTTTCTCCTGGGATTTAGAGCCTCCTTGGTTTCTATCTCTTCAGTCTTGAAAGAATGAGAAGCTCAGTCCCACCTTTAAAAATTTTGAGCTTTGCTTTCTGCCCCTACCTTCCCCAGGTGGCTTCCATATCTAGTTAGTGTTTTGAGGAGGCCAGCCATGCATTTGAGAAAGACCTGTTACTCAAGGGAGACTTGTTCTCCCACATGAGACAATAGAGACTCTTTATGTCTTCAGTGCATGCCCAGAGTCAGCAATTGCCCTCAAGGATGAAAATACATAGTGACAGATTGATGTGACAGATTGACTGCTCACTTTTGTTGTTGTTGTTGTTTGTTTATTTGTTTGTTTTTTTAGAGAAAGAGAGAGATAGAAACATCAATGATGAGAGAGAATAATTGATCACGGCCCCCACTGGGGATCGAGCCAGCAACCCAGGCATATGCCCCAACCTGGAATCAAACTGTGATCTTCTGGTTCATAGGCCAACACTCAACCACTAAACCACGCCAGCCAGGCTGACTGCTCACTTTTGAAGAGCTCTCCTTCTCAGAAATTTCAGTTAATTTAATCCTTTTGCTTCTACAACTCTCTGATGTCTTTAGAAATGTGATTTTAATTATTTATCTTACTTTTTTAGTTGTTATATGGTAACAGGAGGTGCCTTGACCTATCATCTTTTTTTTTTTAAAGATATTCTCTTGATTTAAATATCTTTTTCTTCTATTTTTGGATCACATTTTTATCTATCATAACATTTGTTTCCCATGCAATTCAGAAAATGAACATTAAATATTTTGCCACTTACAATTATAAAATGTAATATGTTTTATGAGTTTCAAAATGTTAGGAAACAAAGTATGTTCTAATCCTTGCAACTCTTTATGTTTCAAATTGCAATTATGTGATGTAAGAAGCATGAGCATTGGAATGAAAGAGAACTTGGTTTGAATTTTGACTTACTAGTTTTGTGATGCTCTAATTCTTAATATATACAACAGGAGTAATTACACTTACTATAAAGTAAGAAATATATAGCAGAGAGTTCAAGAGAGTATTCAGTAAGTGGTACCTATTACCATTATTTTTCTAATATTGATACATAATTATCAAAGGCCTCTGAATATGGATAATTTAATTTTAAACTTGATTTTAAGCACTTATATTTTGATATACTCATATCTAGTATAAATTCTAATTTTTTTTCATTCAAACAAGTTCTGAAAAAAATTTCATAATATCAAAGGCCTATTCCTATGACTTAATATCTATGACAATATTAGTAAATAAGTGTATGAACTCATGTTTTGCAACCTTTTTTTCTTCTCAAATAAATAAATAAATAAATGAAATTTAGTGGCAGAAAGAATTACATGTAAAGGAGCCTACTCTCAGTAAAATCCACATCTAACAACATGGTATTATATCTAGTAGGGTTATCATAACAGATTGGCAACAAGAAAACAGCATTAAGTAATATTAATCATACTCTCTGCAAAGAACAGCTGGTTGATCTTTGCAGAGGAGAGTCTGTGTTGGGGCTGTCATTTTAACATTATCTCCATGAATGATTTAAATATAATTAATTTTCATATTGCATTTTCTATTACTGGGCTGCTCTTTTATTTTGACTTCTGCATTTGTTTCTTTAAAAAAGACCACATTAACACATTGAAACAATTAGATTTGCCTCTAAATATAAGGTGAAAATAGTCTTGGAAGCAGTTTGGTGCTTTGAAGTGCACAGGCCTCTCCAGATCTGGGCTCGATGGACAGCACTGCATGTCTGTGTCCCTGAGGCTGCAGACAGGCCTCCGTCTTTACTTCTTTAATGTCTGTGCGTCAACTCCACTGGTCTAACCTCCATATTCTGGGAAGACTACACTCCTTACCATCTGTGAGCAGATTTAAGTCAAAGCACAAGAATTGTGAAATCTAGTTATGCAACAACCTGGAATTGATCACATTCTCACAAGAGCTAACTTTTTGCTAAAGAAATTAAGTCACTTCTGGCCCTTTAAATGACCCGTTAGGCTATGCTGCTGTGTTGGTAAAATGAAATACTTATTAATAAAAATATCTGAACATCTAACCATATAGTGCCAAATAAATTTAAGTAAAAGGAGGGTGAATGAAAGGGTAGGAAACAGGTAAAACTATGCAAAATCGAATAAAGTAAAAAACTCACCTTGTAGAACAACTGTCACAAACTAAACAAGAAGCTCTATTTCTTTTCCCTACCTCTGTGATATGCCCATAATCATGAAGGTGTTAAAATTATAATACTAATTTAGATAGAGCATGTATTTGTCAAAATATATCAAGTTTATTCTGAGAAACATGAAACTACATATATAGATTATAGTTTAATTGAAACTGGTCCTCTGTGAGTCATTTTATGTATCCCTGAGAATGGAAGTTTTAATCCCAGATCTCTGTATCTAACTGCCTATGTTGTCTCACACAAAATGATCAAGGACATATTCCAGAGACATAAATGAAACTCTCTGGCTGTAATCAAAGCTTCTATTAAAAAAAAAAAAGAAGGAGAAGGAGGAGGAGAACCCTAGCCGGTTTTGCTGGGTGGTTAGAGCATTGGCTTGTGGGCAGAAAGTTCAAGGGATTGATTCCAATCAAGGGTGTGTACCACAGTTGCAGGCTCAATCCATCAGACCAGTCGGAGGCATGTATCCATGTGTTTCTTACATCCATGTTTCTTTCTCTCTCCCTTCCCTTCCACTCTCTTTAAAAATCAATGGAAAAAAATATCCTTGGGTGAGGATTAATGAGAGAGAGATAGAGAGAGAGAGAGAGAGAGAGAGAGTGGGATGGCCCGGGAGGGGGGGGGACGGGAGGGGAGGTGCGCTGGGGCGGGGCGGGGGGCGGGGCGGGGAGGGAGAGAAAGCACAATTATCAAATATCTATAATTCCCTATAGGTAGTCCAAAAGGTAAAACCACTAAACATGTCAATTTTTTGAAAAAATTTTTAATTTTAGGTCTGTTTATTCAACATATCTAGCTATTTAATATTTCATGCTGAGGGAAATGGGATCTTAAAATTTAGTAGATATTTTGGCACAAATTGTAGAAAACCAAAACCTTGAGAAAGAAAAATTCTCTTCACACACACCCTAGGAACAAGCAGACAAAAACATCCTATCAGCTTAGCCCCCAGAGGACTGTCTTGGGAACACTAAGGCAGTGTGGAAGCAAGGTGATGCACTGGAGTTTTTATTAGTCCACTTTAATTAGCAGCAGCCCTGCTGGGAAAAGGACTGCAGAGACATTCCCCCTGATGGGCATCCAAAAATAACCCAGATCTGTCTAGTCATGGCCTGTACACAGCTGTGGTGTGAAGAGCAAGGGTGGTGGATGGATCCCAGCCTGGGTAGGTTCAAATCTGTTAGGGGGCATACTTTGAGACATTGGGCACATCACACAACCTCTCTGATGTAGATACAAAGGGATCTTAAAATCTGCTCCACAGAATAATGTCACAAGTTAAATGTGAGTAAAGTGTGAGGACTACTACGTTTGCCCATGTAGACAAAAGGGGAAACTGAGCCTTAGTTGAAAAACTGTAGAGAAAAAAGGCTCTGGTAAAAAGTAAATGTTAAGGGGGCGGGGGGAAGGAAATGCTATTCTGGTGTCATGGATTGCCACTGAAGGCCTTAGTGGACTAACAGAATCTGGGTTCTATTTTAAATAGCTAATTATTTTAGTTTGTGGGACATATGGTCTCTATTGCAACTGCTCAACGCTACTATAGCGGAAAATCGGTGGGGGCTAGAGCAGAAGGGGATGGATTGGGGGCTCATTGTAGCAGGCCAGGCAAGGTGTCAAACTGAGCCAGAGGGGCAGTGGAGTTGGAGAGAAGTGAGGAGGCTCGACAGCGTCCACTCTGGAGATCCGGCAAGCTTGCTAATGAGTAAGATGCAGAGAGAGGAATCAGAGCGACTCCTAGGATGTGGGCACTGTGTGCGGACTTGGAGAAGTCGAGAGCAGAAACAGAGGGGGAAGGAGAGGCGACTCTAGAGTCTATTTTAGACCCTAAGGTCTGAGATGTCCACGAGAGCTCCAATGGTGGCAGCAAGTAGGAGATTGGACTGATGTGTTTGGAAACGAAGGGCTTGGCCTGGGCTAGAGGCAGAAATGTGAATTTGTTAGATTATTTATTTGGAAGATGTAGCTTGCTACACAGTGGTATACTAAATATTCATGAAGTATGGTGGGAAATTCTTTAGTATAACCAATGGGATATTACTACCACCCCAGGGTGTGCATTTCCTTTACTAAAACTGTAAATAATCTACTAAAATGTTTTGTATTACAGACATCAGCAAACTAAGGCATATGAGCCAAATCCAGACCACTGCCTGTTTTCATATGGCCTGAGCACTAAGAATAGTTTTCACATTTTTAAACATTTTTATTTATTTATTTTATATATAGACACAGCGATTTATTTTGAGGACTTGGCTCACACAGTTGTGGAAACTTGGCAAGTCCAAAATCTTTATGAGGAAGGCAAGCAGGCTGGGGACTCAGGGAAGAGCTGCAGTTTGCGTCCAAAGGCAAGCAGTCTGCTGGCAGGATTCATCATTCTTGCCTGGAGAGAGAGAGAGAGAGAGAGAGAGAGAGAGAGAGAGAGAGAGAGAGAGAGAGAGAGAGTATTTGGGAGTGGGGGAAGGTGTCAGGAACTCAAGAACAACCAAAGGAAGCCATACATAAGGCAAGGTCTGGGGGAGGGGCAAGGAACTTCCATGCCATCCCGGGGGCTCCATCCTCCCAGCACCTGGATGTGTTCACCAACACAGAAGCTCAAGTTTTATATTTTTAAATTGTTGGGTGGGAAATTTTAAAAAGAATAACATTTCATGATGTAGGTTCATTTTACAAAGCTAAAATTCCAGTGTTCTAGTGTCCATAAAGTTTCAGTGGAACCCAGCCACACTCACTTGTTCACATAATGTCTGTGACTGCTTTTACACTAATAGAGGCCGAGTTGAGTAATTGCAACAGAGACCATATGGCCTGCAAAGGCTACTTACTCTCTAGTATTTTTTTAAAATATGTTTTATTGATTTTTTTTTTTTACAGAGAGAAAGGGAGAGGAATAGAAGGCTAGAAACATCGATGAGAGAGAGACATTGATCAGCCGCCTCCTGCACATCCCCCACTGGGGATGTGCCCGCAACCAAGATACATGCCCTTGACTGGAATCGAACCTGGGACCTTTCAGTCCCCAGGCTGATGCTCTATCCACTGAGCCAAACCGGCTTTGGCAATCTCTAGTCTTTTACAGGAAATCTTTTCCTACCTTTCAACTATAACCTAACTGTAAGTGTGGGGTTTTACTAGGTTCTCATAGGGAGCAATCTATATGAAAGTAAATATAAAGTTCAACTAATAACCATGTGATTTCTTAGGGAAATAGTGTACTCCCAAGAAAAAAAGACAAACCAATAATCTATTTAAAGACAATCTACTATGGGAGATAAAAATCCAAGTATCCAATTTTTTTTCTTTTTTTTCAAATATTCCTTCATTGTTTTTTAAAAATATATTTTTATTGCCAAAACCGGTTTGGCTCAGTGGATAAAGCGTCAGCCTGTGGATTGAAAGGTCCCAGGTTCAATTCCAGTCAAGGGCATGTATGTTGGTTGCAGGCACATCCCCAGTAGGGGGTGTGCAAGAGGCAGCTGATCAATGTTTCTCTCTCATCGATGTTTCTAGCTCTCTATCCCTCCCTCTTCCTCTCTGTAAAAAATCAATTAAAAATTTTTAATATATATATATATATGTATATATATATACATATACATACAGATGGAAGAACATACTATGTTCATTATATATATATAATTGATTTCAGAGTGGAAAGGAAAGAGGGAAGAGAGGAATAGAAACATCAATGATGAGAATCATTGATCTACTGCCTCCTGCACGCCCCCTACTGGGGACCGAACCTGCAACTCGGGCTTGTGTCCTTGATTGGAATCGAACCTGAGGCCCTTCAGTCCGCAGGCTGATGCTCGATCCACAGAGCCAAACCAGCCAGGGCTACTTCCTTTATTTAAAAAAAAAATGTTTTTAACTTTAAAAATTTTACTCTTACCCTACCCACCCCCACCCCAACATGTTGTGTTGCCATGCTGTGTACAATATGGGTTTACTACTATTCTAGTCACACAGGGTGTGTGTTTTTTTCCTTTTACTTTAATGTTTTAATTAAATCTATTGGGATGGCATTGGTTAATATTTTTTTTAAAAGGGGAGGCCACCTTGATTGTCTCCATGTCTTGGCCACTGTGTGTGATGCTGCATTGAACATGGGGGAGCATATATCTTTGTGAAAACATGTTTTTGGGTTTTTTGTATATATACCCAGGAGAGGAATTGCTGGGTCATATGGCAGCTCTATTTTCAGTTTTTTGAGGAATCTGTTTGCCATACCAACTATCTAATTTAAGGTTCCTTTGTTTTCTATCATTTCAACATCCAGTTTTTCATACTAACAGGCAAACTTAATGACAGTCTGCAAACCACCCAAATGCTAATGAAGAAGGGCCAGAAGGAAATCATATGCACAGAGGTTTTTGTTTTTTTGTTTTTGTTTTTATGTAAGAGTGCTCAGATGCTAGAGGCTTTCAGGGATTCAGATTACAGCCTAAAAGCTTTGAATAGGATAGGAGCTTGCTATTTCATATAATTTACAACAGGATCATTATCAAGGGATGAAAAATTCTAACTAATGATGACATAAGCCAAAGTTTGAGGAGCCAATGCTATTATCTATTAAGGAATCCTGGAGAGTTTTCTATGGAGAAAAGTAAAATTTGTAAAAGAGAGAGAGAGAGAGAGAGAGAGAGAGAGAGAGAGAGAGAGAGAGAGAGAGAGAAAAGAGAATTTGCCCAGAGAGACCTATAAGGAGTAGAGAAGGTAGTTAGTTACTTATGAATACATTGTACATTTTTATTATCCTTAATTTGCATAAACATATTTCATGATCCATCTGCTGTAATTGGTGGAAAAGTTCTTCAACCCAAAAATATCTTGTTCCCAACACAAACAGAATGGGTTAGTAGAGCCCCAATAAATTGGACCAGAGTGGAAGGGGGCTTCTGCAGCTCTGAGTGAGTTTCTACTCCCATTTGTGATCAAATAAGGATGCCTTGTCCATAAGAGTTTCTGTATTTAATCACGGATGTCACACATTAAAGACAGTTGATGTAAAAATGAGTGTTACATTTAAGAATCATAACCTGGAGAATCCAAGATGGCGACATAGGTAAAGACCTACACGGCTGCCTCGCATAACTATTTCAAAACTACAACTAAAAAACAGAATGGACATCATCCAGAACCACAGGAAAGCTGGCTGAGTGGAAATTCTACAACTAGAAGGAAAGAGAGGGGCTCACAGAGACCAGAGGAGCCGCAAAAAGCTGAGGTACGGAGACGCGCGCGTGGAGAGAGCGGGTGCCTGAGAACCTGGCGGGCTTTCTCTGGAGGGAGGGAGATGGAGACTCTCAAAGGCATTGAACCCCTTATCCTATGACACTAAACCCCAGATCCAGCCAAAACTCATACGTGGATTGTTTGGACTGTGAAAAGGGAGAAGTGCACGAAAATTTAGGGGAGTCACAAAAGATCAGAGGTCTGGTAGCGCGCACAGCACTGCATGCAGAGGACCGACTGCTGATTGTGCCGCTGGCTTTCTCGAGTGGGCGGGAGACAGACCCTCCCAACTGGGTCACTTCTAACTCCACTAAACCCTGGTTTCTGGAGAAACCCTGGGGACCCAGACTCATATGGTCCCGGAGTGCAGGGGAGCCGGAAAGGCAGCGGTCTAGAGGCACTTCGAGAGAAAGCACGCTCGCACAGGGACCGCTCCAGCAATTACCAAGTTACGTGAGTCTCAGGCCGTGGAGAGCATGGCCTACTGGAAGGCAAGGTGGTCCCTTAAGCCCTGAGACTCCACCCATCCCAAGCTCAACAGAGAGGCTTCTGCGGTTTTGCAAGTCTGGTTTCATAAGGCTGAATCCAACACAGAAGTTCTCCAGGCATAGTGAAAATGCCGAGACAAGGGAAGGGATCACAAACAAAAGAAATGGAGGAAAAAAAACGACTGGATATAGAGTTCAAAACCATGCTTATAAGGTTTTTCAAGAATATCCTAGAAAAGTTGGATAACGTTAGCACGACCCAAGAGGAGATGAAAAAGAACCAACTGGAGATGAAAAAGAACCAACTGGAAATTAAACATATACTGACTGAAATAAAAATTATTATACAGAGACCTAACAGCAGACTAAAGGAAGGCAAGAATCAAGTCAAAAATTTGAAATATAAAGAATCAGAAAACACTCAACTGGAAAAGCAAGAAGAGAGAAGAATCCAAAAATGTGAAGATAATGTAAGGAACCTCTGGGACAGCTTCAAGCGTACCAACATCAGAATTGTGGGGGTGCCAAAGGAAGAGAGACAGCAAGATACAGAAAACCTATTTAAAGAAATAATGACTGAAAACTTCGCACATCTGGTTAAAAAAATAGACTTACAAGTCCAGGAAGCACACAGAACCCCATATAAAAGGAATCCAAAGAGGACTACACCAAGACACATCATAATTAAAATACTAAGAGCAAAAGACAAAGAGAGAATATTAAAAGCAGCAAGAGAAAAACAGTTCATTACCTACAAGGGAGCGCCCATACGACTCAGCTGATTTCTCAACAGAAACGATGCAGGCCAGATGGGAGTGGCAAGAAATATTCAACGTGATGAATAGCAAGAACCTACAACCAAGAATACTCTATCCAGCAAAGCTATCATTCAGAATTGAAGGTCAGATAAAGAGCTTCACATATAAGAAAAAGCTAAAGGAGTTCATCAACTCCAAACCAGTATTATATGAAATGCTGAAAGGTACTCTTTTAGAAGAGGAAAAAGAAAAAGGTAAAAGATAAAAAGTTAAGAACAAGAAATACTTATCTATCAACAAGTGAATCTAAAAATTAAGTGAATTAAAAATTTGATCAACAGAATAAACTGGCAAATATAATAGAATCAGGAGCACAGAAATTGAGTGGACTGATAATTCTCAGGGGGAAAAGGGTAAGGGGTGTACAGGGAGAGACTGGACAAAAATCATACACCTATGGATGAGGTCAACGGGAGGGAGGTAAGGGTAGAGGGAAGGGTGGGAGCTGGGTGGAGGGAAGGTATGGAGGGGAAAGAAGAGAAACAAATGTAATAATCTGAATAATAAAGATTTAATTTAAAAAAGAAGAAGCATAACCTCATGATAACCACACTTAAAAATATAATATCCATAGCCCTGGCTGGTGTGTTCAGTTGGTTGGGCACTGTCCGGTACACTGAAAGGTGCACAACCCAGAGCACATGGCTGGGTGTGGGCTCAATCCCCAGTAGCTCCCATCAACATTCGGCTCTCATATCAATATTTCTCTCTCTCTCTCTCCCTCTCCTTCCTCTCTAAAAATCAATTTAAAAATGAAAGTATATATAATATCCCTATAATAATTGCAATACCTTTGTGATGTCCAACCAAATTTACAATATTCCAGCATCATCTAATACTTAACTATATTAGTTTCCTAGGGATGCTATACCAAAATACCACAAACTGAATAGCTTAAACAACAGAAATTTTATTTCCTCACAGTTTGAAAGCTAGAAGTTAAAGATCAAGGTGTCATTTGGTTTGCTTTCTTTTGAGGCCTCTCTCCTTAGCTTATTAATAAGCTGTCTTCCCACTGTGTCCTCACATGGCCTTCCTTCTGTGTTTATCCCTGGTGTTTTTGTGAATCCAAATTGCCAATCAGATCCGATTATGACCCCACCCTTATGGCCTTATTTTAACTTGGTCACCTATTGAAAGATCCTACCCAACTATGGTCACATTCCAAGGTTTGGGGGTTAGGACACAATTTACTCCATCACATTAACCATATCACACTCTTTCTTTCACTGCTTCTTCCACTTTGTATTTTCTTTCTCATGCACTCATCTGTGAAAAGCAACTGGATCCATTGCCCTGGGGATTGTCCTACCTGCGGAACTCATTTGTTTCTTCCTCTGAAGGCTAACTTGTTCCTCTATTCCCTACGTTCCTGCAAACGAGCTGTTAGATACAAAGGCTCAAATGGACTTAGGTTCAGTGACTTGACCAGACCACCTCACGGGTGGCACGTGCATTTCCTACTCTATCCTGTTAGACTCTAATAATTATTTTTGCTGAGAACGTTACTTTGTAAAGGCTGTTCTGAACATCGGGTAGGTCACTTCATTTCCAACGTGGCTGCTAGGTACAAGGTTCGTATGAACACATGCTGCAAAGGTAACAAGTGTTCTTTTTTAAAATATATATATATATTTTATTGATTTTTTACAGAGAGGAAGGGAGAGGGATAGAGAGCTAGAAACATCAGTGAGAGAGAGACATTGATCATCTGCCTCCTGCACGCCCACTACTGGGGATGTGCCCACAACCGAGATACATGCCTCGAACCTGGGATCTTTCAGTCCTCAGGCCAACGCTCTGTCCACTGAGCCAAACCGTTTTTGGCAACAGGTGTTCTTATACCGGACCTCTGCTTGCCAAAAGATGTTGACAGTATCCACTCCATGCAAGCCCTTGAAGCCTCATCTCTCTTTATGGCTGGAATACGTCCTGATATATCCCTCTCCTTGCACCTCCAGCCTCCCTCCAGCTGCAACTTCCCCAACTGACCTGAAGAGTAGCGATGATAATGATGATGATGGTGGTGGTGATGGTGGTATTGCATTTCCCCTCTGCATTGTTAATTTGGAGAATTTTTCTAGGTTGAGGAAACTGCCTAAATACATCTGAGATATCAGATATTCCCAGATCCTTATCCTAGTATTGAAGTGTATTCAGAGTTTACCTAGAAATGTGGTGATTAGGGGAGCACGGCAGGGGTTTTATCCTTTCCTCCCTTGGGCAGATATGTTCCCTGGTTCACTTCAGAATCAAAGAGGAAACTGATTTAATTTTTAATGCTCTATTGCTTCCATCCTCACTTCAGGCACTTTCATAAAAGTGTGGATTTGTAGAGGATTTAAATTAACTCCACAGTTCAGTTCACACTCTTAGGGTCACAGTGAAGCATGCATAATGCATGATACCCTATAGGCTCTAGATTTCTGTAAGTTTCAAAACTCACTCATAGTTCCTTCCAGAACATTACCCTTTTTCTAAGGATCCAAGGCAAGAACTGAGGCAAAGTGATGATATACTAGTAGAGACTTTCTTCATGACTCAAGGCCCGGGGTGTTGACATGGGCCCTAGAGAAAGGACAGGGGATAGACATGAAAGACATCCTGGCTGACAGTCTTCACATGGTTTGCCATGAGGAGGCAGTGTGAGGAACTGGGGGTAACCTCAGGCTTTCTTCAGTGGCTGGCTGGATAGTAACACTGCTTCCCAAAATAGAAAAAGGCAGTGAATGGATAGGCTTATTCAGGGAAATGGTGGTTTGATTTTAGAGATTAATTTTTCTATGTTGCAAATATTTTGTCCTGATTTCTCCTCTCCTTCCCCCACCCCACCCCCGTCCCCTATAATTTGTAATAATTGCTCAAAAATTCTTGCTAGAGAGCCTATTCCTAGCTGTGAAACAGGAAAAAGCTGGCAGGATGTCTCATGCAAACTGTTAATGACTGCCTGACACATTTTTAGCGATTTGGAGATTCACTAAAGCAGCACCACAGACAAGATTGCAGTACTTTCAGAGGTGCCCTGGGCTAAGTTGTTCTTGGGAATTCACAAATCTGCCATAACCTTGAGAAATTCCCATGGTCTTCTGGCCCAAGGAAATCCCCTGATAAAGACTTCCAGCAGTAATTGCAAAATGCTCCCGAGTGTTGATTGGTATTAAGAAAGAACAAGTCAAAACATGCATAATTTATTAATTTCCTTCAGGTCAGACTCTTTGCTTACTTCTAATATTTCCCAAAGGCACTTGTAAAAATTGGGATACAAATTACAAACTATAGGGGGGAAACAGGACAAAATGTTTGCAACTTGGAAAAATTCATGTCTAAAGTCAAACTATCATTTCCCTGAAAAAGCCTACCCATTCACTCCCTTTTGCTATTTTGCAATACGTTCACTTAGTAATAGCAGAAGAGAAGAGAAAGACCTTACTATTATAGTCTTAAATCTTTGGTAGGTTACGTTGCAAACTTGGCGACAGCTACATAAACAAAAGAGTAAAGATTTCCATTCAAAGTCCCTGTAAAACAGATGGTAACGTACTTAAGTAGTTTTTAAAGGATAGCGACATGTGTGCGCATCCATCTGGAAGTAATTTTAATTCTAAAAAGCCCATTGTTATCATTAAGCTTTCAGTTGACTTCCCCTACTAGAACAATGAAGGAGCTTTTTCTTAAAATAGTCCCCAAATTATTCAGACAATAAAAACCCAGAACAGAAGTTCTTGAGAAGTCAGAATTTTGCTCAGGGCCTCTTTGGAGATTGTGCGGCTTGGCCCTGCCCCTCTGTGTCCTCAATGAGGTGAAACCAGGTCCGTCTGTGTCCCACTGAAATGCTGCAGAGTTGTGAGAAGGTGGTGTCCAGAGGAGCCAAAGCTTCTCCCCTAAGGCAGCAAAGGAGGTCTCTCTCCCAGCTGTGAGTTCAGCAAATGTTTCTGCCTCCACCTTTGGCCAAGTGAGCTGCACCAGCTCAAGGGTCCTAGGCTGCTGAGGCTGGGCTCTTTGGACAGGTGTTGTGGACAGATGTTGTGAGCGTTGTTCTGGCTATGGATGAAGGCACAGTAAAACGCTCTGACAGGCTTTCTTGCTGTCCTGGAACTTACATCTCGGTATAGTTAAAAGAGCTAATCCAGAGGAGTCACCCCAGATTTGCCAGGTAAATTACTCAGTTGGCATTTGTCATAAATAAATGTATAAATTCGATGTGTCCTAGTCAAAATCACAATGTAGTGTTTTTTGGGCCTTGACAGATTCTGAAATTCAAATGGAAGAAAAACTAGACAAGGACAGACAAAACCAATTTTTTTTTTCTAATTTGTGAAAGGAACTCAACTTACCTACTATAAAAATATATAGTCAAACTACAATAATTTAAACTAAGTCCAATAGCATATTAGAATAGGTAATACTAGGAAGACATAAACTCAATGCTGGACTAGAAAAACAAACCCATATTGGCCAACGTGGCTCAGTGGTTGAGCATTAATCTATGAACCAGGAGGTCACAGTTTAATTCCTGGTCAGTGCACATGCCTTGGCTGCAAGCTTGATCCCCAGTGTGGGGCATGAAGGAGGCAGCCATTCAATGATTCTCTCTCATCACTGATGCTTTTATCTCTTTCTCCCCCTCCCTTTCCCTCCCTCTCTAAAATCAATAAAAATATTTTTTAAAGAAGAAACATCCAGGTTTTAATTCACAATCCTATCTGAGGATATTTAATGTAGCTTTGATATATTTCTGCCTTTACTTCACTGAAAATTTAACGATAATATCAAAAGTAAAAATGGACTCAGCAATTTCTTGTTTCTTACACTACTTTTATGCTTCTCTCTTTCAATTACCCTCGTAGTCCTCAGAAAAAGGAGTTGCTGAATGGCACAGACCGTTTCCAGTGACTTAATCTCCACTTTGCAGCCAGGGCATGTGCTACCTCCAAGGAGGTAGGCCAGTGTGACGGTCCCTGCAGATGGCAGGACAGGATGGAATAGGCCACAGATCACAGTTCTGCCTCTCTTCCTGAGAATAACTGAGCCGCACTACATATCAGGTGGTTCTAAGTGCTTTGGGTAACTTCTTCAATGTTTCGCAGCTAGTGAAGATTGGAATATGGCACTGGGCCTCAGAACAGGCAGCTTCCCCAGGACTTCCATCCTCCACCGTCTTTATTTAAGTTATTATTGGAGTTGACATACAATATTATATTAGTTTCGGGTATACAACATAGTAATTTGACATTTATATAGCATGCAAAGTCATCATCACATTGTCTAGTAACCTTCCGTCACTATGTACAAAGTCATTACAATAGCCCCACTAGAATGGCTCAGTGGTTGAGTGCCCATCTATGAATTAGGAGGTCACGGTTTGATTCCTGGTCATAGCACATGCCTAGGTTGTGGGCTCGATCCCCAGTAGCGAGCAGGCAGGAGGCAGCCAATCAATGATACTCTTGTCATCATTGATGATTCTCTCTCTCTCCCTTCTTTTCTGAAATCAACAAAAATATTTTTTTAAAAACCCACAAAGTTATTATAAAATTGAGGCCTGGTGCATGAAATTCTTGCACGCTAGGGTTTCCTCAGCCTGACATGCATTCCCTCACAGTTCAGGAGCCCCTGAGAGACTCCTGCCACCACAGCTGTCACCAGCCATTAGCCGGGCTTCTGGTTGAGCGATGTTCCCCCTGTGAGAACTCACTGACAACCAGGAGGCAGCTCCGGTATTGGGTGTCTGCCCCCTGGTGGTCAATGTACATCATAGCGACCAGTTGTTCCACCCTTTGGTTGATTTGCATACTAGCCTTTTATTATATAGGATTATTGACTATATTCCCTGGGCTGTACTTTGCATCTCTGTGACTTATTTAATTTATTCATTTATTTATTTATTGACTTATTTATAACTAAGTGCAGCCAGCCCCGCCGTGCTCCTCTCCTAAGGGTCCCTCAGCCTGCTGTGTTACTGTGCCTGACATTTTTGGTGTGGCTTTCTCCCATATCCGTCCTCTGGCCTCATGGGAACCTGTAATTCAACTGCTCCCCATCGATTCAACCCAACGGGAATTCTGGGGCTGGGAAATGACCCTATTGTCACTTTACTGCATGTCTTCAATGTATGTGATGCCAGTGTCTCCTTTACTGAACTGTGAGTGCCTTGGTGCAGGGACCCTCCATTCACGATTTTATTCCTAAAATATGTTACAGTGTAGGACAGATGCTAGACATTAAATGAATGTTCAATAAATTAATTCTAAGCACCATATTTTACCAGATTTAGTGGAAATGACCTGGATATAGTTACATTGCATTTTCTCAATGATCCAAACAACTGAATCTCGAAGCTGAGGTTGTGGTCACTCTGCCCACCCAAACCAATTTTCCTTTCATTGCTGCAGCTGATGGGCTCGGAACGGAGGGAGATGCAGAAGCGACAGATGTCTGCAGCCCAAGAGACATCAGACTCCCTCCCGGGCCAGCACGGAGTGGGGAACCGAGGATCCAATGCATGTTGCTTCTGCTGGTGCTGCTGTTGTAGCTGTTCATGGTGAGGTTTGGGGCTGTGTAGTTAATGTGCTCCTGGTTGAGAAATGCTGCTTCTTGTGCCAGTTTGTGACTAATTCGATAGTGTTTTTTAAACCACTGCCATGTGTCTGACACCAATTTGGGTTCTGTGAAGGACAGCAACAAAAACGAGGAGGCTACATCCTAGCTCCTATATTCAAATTCCTGAAATCAGGCTGTTCTTAAAACACTAAACAAGAACCTAAGGTAGTGATGATTGGATATTAATATTTGGGCAGAAACAATGCCTAGGTGATTAGAAAGGAGTGAACTCAAGGAAATCTACTTGGTAATAAAGGCTTTGAGGAGAAGCCAGAATTTAAAATGGGTCTTAAGGGTTAGGGATATGAAGTACAAAGAGCCTAGATTTTTATCCTCTGCTGCTTTTGCTTTATTATTATTTTTTTTAATAAAATGTCAAAAGATAGGTTAACTTACTGGTAGAAGAAAAAAAACACAATCATTGCTTAAAGACAGGTATACAATTTAAAAATAAAACACATCTGTCCATTTCAGTAAATCAGTTAAAAGTCTAGAGAAATATATATGACTTATACCTAGAAATCATAGGAACATTAGATTGCATTTCTAAAATATTGGTTATGAAAAGTGCTTAGTGCCAGCTAACTGTGTACATAACTTCAGGCGGTTCAATTATCATAAATTTATGTAGGCTTGACTACAAGTTGAACCAAGAGCTCACTATCCAGTGAAGAAGAAAAATTAATATAGGGACTGATCAAGAAGAGTGACAATTAGGGGTGAGATGAGGACTGAAGATGAAATGCCCAGGAAAATTTGCTCTGCTCCTCTTCACTTGAGCAAGTGTCAATTTCCATAAAGTTCCGATCTGGTGGATGAGATGCAGCAAATGACACTCCAAGTACTGATGGAATCCTGATTCTGGGTAGTGTGTCCATTTGGGACACAGGCCAGACAGTAAGTGGGAATATGGAGAGACAGGACTGACAAGAGCTAAGTAGTCTGACATTCAAGGCAAAACTTTATCCTTAAGTAGAATCTAGAGGACCAGCAGGAGACTGGAGGAGTGGCACACATTGGCACACTCTGTGACTGCCTAGGACCCTCTCTAGGTGGGAAAAATACCCACCTAGGTAGGGTTATAATGCCTTGAACAAAGAATGCAAATGAAGACCTTCAGGCAATAAAAATATGACTAAAAGAAAACTTAGCAAATGAAATAAAACAGGAAATATAACTCACTTGTGCTTATACTAACAAGTATCAGATATATGAAAGTTAAATATGTTCCCTCTAGCCCTGGCCGATGTGGCTCAGTTGATTAAATCATCATTCCGTGCACTGAATATCAGGTTAGATTCTAGGTCAGGGCACATACCCAGGTTGCAGGTTTGATCCCCAGACTAGGTGCATAGGGAAGGTAACTGATCAATGTTTCTCTCCCTTTCTCTTCCTTTCTCTCTCTAGAATAAATGAAAAACATTCCTTGGGTAAAAATATAACAAAACAAACAAAAAAATGCTGTAAATATAAGACCCTACCCTCGAAAAACCACACAACATGCAATAGGAGACAAGTATGAAAGGAGACATTATAGCATTAATCTAATTAAGAAAAGCTGAACATGTCTCTAAAGTTTATGAACAGGAGAATACATTGTGGTATAGTTAAACAATGTAATACCACACAGCATTTAAATTCATGTGCTAAAAATAAACAAATAAATAATAAACTCATGTGCTAGAGTGGGAAAAGGCAAATTGTAAAGCAGAGCATATTGCATAATAACGTTTTTACAAAATTGAAATTATCTCTGTGTATTTATGTTTATACTTACATATTTACTAGAAGCCCGATGCACAAGACTCATGCTAGAATGGGCTTTTCTTTCCCTGGCTGCTGGCACCACCTTTCCACTCCGACCCCTCCTTCCCTCGCTGCCAGAGGCCCTGAGAGACTGGGGGTGAGGCAGAACACCTGCGCTGTCAGCCCAGGCACTGACACAAGAGTCCTGCCCCGTCACCAGCTGAGTATGCAAATTAACCATCATTGTTGGTGGGTTAATTTGCATATCACTCTTGATTGGCTGGTGGTGTAGTGGAGGGACAGTCAATTTACATGTTTATTATTAGGTAAGATACATTTGTGTATAGAGAGGCTAACATAACTATGTAATGATAAACAACAAATTAAGGATGGTATTTATCTTTGGGTTGGACACAGGGGAAATGGATGGAAAAAGTATACAGCCAGAGATTTATCCATGTGGATAACACATAGTAAAGTCAATTATTAAGAAGAGGTAAAGGGCTATATGTTCTCTAAGCCTTTGTATTATATTTCTCAAAATTTTGCTCTATGACCTTCTGGCATCTCATTTTATAAAAAAGTCATGCAGACTGCAGATCTCTTGGCAATAAACTAATTTTTGCCTTTCTAGAAAATTGAAGATTTTTTTTTCATTTTTATAACTCAAAAATTTACCAAAATGTATCTAACCACGGGTCTTCTCTTGTTGAATAGTAAGCAACTATTTTGGCTCCTACCAACATTTTCTTATTTTACTGCAGCAATAATTTAACTCTGGTTTTAAAATTTGACACAAAACATATTCTTCAGCTTTTAAAAAATACATTGTCTCCTTAAATATTTCTACCTTTTAAAAAATGAGACATGGAAAAATGTCAAAGCTTAAATAAATATTGCTTATTTAGTTGACAATAGAACTTCTAGTTCTTTTAGGAATATTGCATCAAATTTATCCTTTACTATCTCTTTGCTTTTTCATATCTACTGTGCAGTCATGTTTTCTGCTTACAAAAGAAGCCTTGGAAGTCAATCAGTATTAATTCTCCCGCAGAGAGAACACCACCCAGATGCCTCTCAAGTTTGTTTTTGTTTTGTTTTAAGGAACCATTAGTTAGTGACAATTTTTAGCTCTGGCATCATGAAAGCAACACGTCAGAAGAGTTTCTAATGACTTTGCATTTAAAGAAAACTAGAGCACCACACACACAATCACTGAAAATTCTTAAGCAGATGTGCTGAAAACAGACAGAAAGGCTTACGAAATGATGCAAAGAGAGTTAAGAAAAGATGTAATAAAAGGAATAGAAAAGATAATACAGTAGTGATAGAAAGATAAACTCAAAAGCAATGATAAAAATCCCTTTTTATATTAATGGGAAACTAAAAGCTTTCCTGCTAAAATCAAAAACAAGGTGAGGCCTGACTGGCATGGTTCAGTGATTGTTGACCTGTGAACTAGGAAGTCACAGTTGGATTCCTGGTCAGAACATATTTCCAGGTTGCGAGCTGGATCCCCAGTGTGGGGTGTGCAGGAGGCAGCCAATCAATGACTCTTTCATCATTGATGTTTCTATCTTTCTCTCCATCTCCCTTCCTCTCTGAAATCAATGAAAATATATTACAAAAAATAAATAAATAAATCCACACACAAAAAAACCCATAACAAAACAAAAACAAGGTGAGGATGTCTATGATACCCCTACTCTTTAGCATTGTGCTATACATATCATCAGTCAATGACATTGGACAAGAGAAAATGACTGGAGGCCTAAAAACTGGAAAATAAGAAATAAGTCTCCCTATGTGCAGATGATATGAGAATATACCTGGAAACTCCAGGAGAATTATAGCTAACTTGATGCAGACACAAAAGAATTCAATAAAGCCCTGGCCAGTGTGGCTCAATTGGTTGGGCATTGTCCTGTGCACCCTAACCGGAAATCGAACCCACAACTCTTCGGTGCTTCAACCCACTGAGCCACACCAGTCAGGGCTGGCTGGGCTTCTTTTTAGAGTGATGAAAATGTTCTAAAATTAGATATTAGTGACAGTTGTACAACCTTGTGATTATGCTAAAAACCACATAATTTGCACACTTTAAACTTGCTTTGTGATATATAAATGATGTTTCAATAAAGCTATCAAGAAAGGAATAGCCTTAATATGTACAAATAATAACCAGTTAAGAGATGAGATAGAAACTGAAAATTCCATTTACAATAATAACAAAAATACTTGGAATAAATTTACAAACTTATTTACCAAATGTATATAAGGAAACTTAAACTCTCTTGAACAATACAATAGATTTTGGTTTACTTTCCTGGTATTCTGATACTTTTGTATAAAACCTCCATTTTGACTGCATACAAAGTCTGGCGAGTATATACTTGTTTTCAAGATATAAGAAATGAAACAAATAAATAAAAATATTTGGAAAAAAAGAGAGAAAACTAAAGCAAAACATTCCTGATAATCTCCTTTTTATTGTTTCTTAATGGGCATTGATTTTATGAAAATAAATATTATTCTAAATGCGAGCTCTCTCTTGGTTAGTGTAGACCACCGTATTATAAATGTAATTTATTTTTGCTGATATTTTATTGTTATATGGTTTGCTTAAGAAGGCCAATCTGGGTCACTGTTTTGAAGAAAAGAAAGAAGTTCCACTTGGTAAACTGGAGTTCTCTGTAGAATATGTTAAAAAGCTTTCTTTGATAAAGAATGTTCTCAACTGACACGTTAATGTCCTGTTTTGTGTAGTCTCACTGTTAGAAACCAAGAACAGGGACCCAGGAGGGCTTCCCATGAACTCAGAAGAGACGATCTTCCAACCTGGGAAGAAAGGTAAGGTCTCATGTATTCAGCTCACTAAGTTGACAGAAATGCCTATCTTCTTCTTCTTATTATTTTTTGCTATGTGTTTTAATGAATACATAGTGTCTGTAACTGCAATTTAGTAATACTAAGTCATAACTCAGCATCACATTTTACTGCAGATTTCCTTTTAATTCATGTGTGGCAGGGAGAAAAATCAGTTCCATCATTAATCTAATACCTGCTAATCACAAATATAAATGGATGCTTCTTGACAAAGCATATGACGTTATTTTACTTTTATTCCATATGCTTTTTAAAAAAGACTATAATAAGACACATTGGTTTTCAGGAAAGTTTTAAAAGTACATCTTTTTCTTAACTATTAACTTATACTCTATTAATGTATTATTTTTAAAATTTAAGAAATGCATATAAATTACTTTCCATAATGCCCGATTTTAATATTGTCTCTTTTTCTACCTGTAGTATCAATTGATTTACTTTTACCTACATATTCTTAGACCTTTTCTTGGAATTTTGCCTATAAAACCAATATCCTAAAAGCACCATTCAAAATAGGTCTTATATTAAATGTTTATTTTTTAGACTTGTTTGAGAGAAAAAAGGGAAGTAGCCTAAAAGGTTGATTAAATATTTTTCTTCATTCTTTGTCTTAGTTATTCTTACCCAGAGTTTAAAAAGTCTAGGAAGCACATTAAAATCTTCCACAACTTATGAGTTCTTAAAACAGCTTTTATCTTACATATTCCAGTAAAATGTGTTCTCTACCAAAGCTTGAGGCTGTTACATCAGAAACCACAATGCCTACATCTAGTCCTGGCTGTACCCCTCCTGCCAGTGCAACCTTGAGATCTTGGGCACTTGACTTAGTAGTTACATGCCTCAATTTCCTTATGTGTAAAATGGGGGTGATAATAATTTGTTGTTGCTAAGCTGAAGAAGGGTTGTTGTGTATAACTGTCTCTCTTTTGTAGGAACACCTCTCATATTGAGTACATCTATAAGAATCTTATTTTCAAATAAGGTTACATCCAGAGATATTGACAGCTAGGACTTCAACATACCTTTTTTAGGGCCCAAAATTCAACCCAATAACAACTTCCTACAAAATAACACTGGATCCAATTGGTTTCACAGATTAGTTCCACAAAATATTTCAGGAATTGATCATTTCAAGATTACATGAGTCTTGTATAATTACCCAAATGTCTAAGAGGCCAGTGTGACAGTGAAACCAAAATCAGATGAGGACAGTACAGAATGGAGAATGAGAGATGAATCCTGCCCAGAAACTCTGTGCTAGCCACATACAGCAGCACGGGTGAATCTTAGACACTTAGTGTTGGGTGGAAAAAGCAAGCTGCGGAAGACATTTTTATAAACGTAAAAGAAAAAAAAACTAGCCCAGCCAGCAAGGCTTAGTGGTGGGCCTAGGAACCAAGAGGTCACCATTCGATTCCCAGTCAGGGCACATGCCTCGGTTATAGGCTCAATCCCGTGTGGGGCATGCAAGAGGCAGCCAATCAATGATTCTCTTTCATCATTGATGTTTCCATCTCTCTCTCCCTCTTCCTTTCTTCTTGAAATCAATTCAAATATGTATTTTTAAACTAAAAAATACATTGTTTCGGATACATACATACATAGAAACTAGGGGGATAGGGTAATGGAAAAGAAATAATAAAGGTCATTATTAAACAGATTGTGTTTTCTGACCTAAGTATAATGAAATATAAGTAAAAAATCAACTAGAACAGGGAAAACCCAAAATCAAGAATAGAGATTTCCTCAGGCCTGGAGGTCCAGAGGGCAGTGTGTGAGTGTAGTGTCAAGGTAAGCGCAGCTATCAGTAATGGCTTGATTTTAAAGGTAAATAGTGAATTCATGGATGCTCGTTTTTCTTTTGTTTTTAAATATATTTTTATTGATTTCAGAGAGGAAGGGAGAGGGCGAGAGAGATAGAAACATCAATGATGAGAACCATGGATCGGCTGCCTCCTGAATAACTCACACTAGGCATCGAGCCAGCAACTCAGGCACGTGCCCTGACCAGGAATGGAACCATGACCTCCTGGTTCACAGGTCGACGCTCAATCCCTGAGCCACCCTGCCGGCATGCTCATTTTCGTTGTCACCCTTCATAACCTGCAGTTATGTAACTCATATTCTTTTCTCCTCTTTTAAAATTCTCTTGAGTGTTAAAACATACTAAATAGATACTGCCTACTGCTATTCTGGAAGTCAGTGTGGTCAGAGCTGACTCTGGAAGTCAGTGTGGTCGGGTCTGTCTTGTGACGAGGGAGTGTTTACTCAGATGATTATAGGATTTTTTTCTTTTCCTCTATAATTTAAAAACTTTTCCAGGATGTGCTTAGATATAAACAAGTATGTGCTGAGCAGTTATTGTAGCAATTTGGCTTGCCAGCCTTTGGGCAGTAGCCATGCAATCCAGCTAAACAATGTGAAAGTATTAAACTCATGTGTTTTTGCTAAAGGCTTAAGGAAACAAAAACAGCTCTTTCCCTTCCTGAAAGGTCCAAAGTGCACATTTTCATTCTCAGAGAGGAAAAAGATAGGTTTCTAGTGATGAAATCCAGATGGACTACCAATAACATGGTTCCCTTTTGCCCTTTCTTCTGGTCTCTGCAAAGCCCAACTCCTACTCTGGAAGAGGTCAGTGCCTGGGCACAGTCCTTCGACAAGTTGATGCTCACCCCAGCAGGAAGGAACGCTTTCCGCGAATTCCTCAGGACAGAATTCAGTGAAGACAATATGCTTTTCTGGATGGCGTGTGAGGAGCTGAAAAAAGAAGCTAATAAAAGCATTATCGAGGAAAAGGCAAGGACAATATATGAAGACTACATTTCTATTCTTTCTCCTAAAGAGGTATGTGCCTACCAAAAGGTTTTGATCCAGAAGCCCATGGATAAAATGAACCCTTCCATGTTTGGTCACCTGGCACAGTAACAGCTACTCCAAAACATAGGAAATGACTCTATCTCCTATCCATAGTGCAGTTAACGTTGAACAATCCTGCTTTGTTTTGATTTTAATGAACCATATATATTTGAATCATATGTATATACTAAAGGCCCGGTGCACAAAATTCATGCACAGGGGAGTGGTGTGCCCCTCAGCCCAGCCTGCACCCTCTCCAATCTGGAACCCCTTGAGAGATGTCCGACTGCCCATTTAGTTGTTTTTAAATATATTTTTATTGATTTCAGAGAGGAAGGGAGAGGGAGAGATAGAAACATTAATGTTGAGAGAGAACCATAGATTGGCTGCCTCCTGCACGCCCCACACAAGGGATTGAGCTCACAACCCGGGCATATGCCCTGACCTGGAATGGAATTGTGACCTTCTGGTTCATAGGTGGATGCTCAACCATTGAGCCACATTGGCTGGGCAATAAACCTGATTTTAAGTGTGAATGTTTTTTCCTAATAAATACAGGAGAGTACTGTAAATATATATTCTCTTCCCTGTCACTTAGTAACATTTTCTTTTCTCTACCTTAATTTATTATAAAAATATCTATAATAATAAAAGCATAACATGCTAATTAGACCAGACAGCCAAATGATTTTCCAGATGTCCTTCCAGACAACCTTCTGGGTGAAGCCAGGGCTGCGAGGACGGAGGCAAGTTACTACATTTGTGAGGGCCAAGCCCCTTGCATAAATTCTGAGCATCGGGCCTCTAGTGATATATAAAACACATAACATACAAAATATGTGCTAATCAACTATTTATGTTACCAAGAAGGCTTCCAGTTAACAGTAAGTTATTAAGTAAAGTTTTGGGGAGTCAAAGGTTATAAATGGATTTTCACCTGCATGGGGTTAGGGCCTCTACCCCTTATGTTGTTCAAGGGTCATAGTCCCATAATGAGCTCCAAGTACAGCCTGAAATCTGGGAAACATTCTGTCCATTTTTCTGGAGAAATTATCCATAACTTTCATCAGATTTTCCAAAAGGGATAATCTATGCATTTTACTATCAATCCTGTTTAAAAATAGTACCAGTATAAGTAAGCATTTTTTAAATAAAATTATCCCTTTATTCTTTTATATATATATATGTTTTTTAATTTTTATTGTTGAAAGTATTATATTTGTCCCCTAGTCTCATTATTTTATATGGTAGCATCACTAACATAATACTGATTCTTCCAAGGTTACCCCCAGTGTCCTCTTTTAAAATCAGAGAAATTATGAGTGAAATCAAGCAAGTTTTCATCTGTTTTTGTTCTTTCAATTCTAAAATCTAGGTTAGTCTCAAAACTAAGTGCCTTGTAGTACTAGTTATAAAATCATTATTTCCTAGTATGTGCTAGGAACATAAAGTTCATAAAACATTGCCTCTCCTGCCAGCAAACTCACATACAAGGAGGCAGAGTGACTTGGAGCTCCCCAGCCCTACCCCTGCCAATGCCTCAGGGGCTGGTGCAATGAACCATCAACAGTGGGGTGGGACAGGAATGAGGGAAACATACTGGAAGTCATTAGATGGACCCACGAGGGACCCAGAATCTGTTTAAGGAGACTTCTAGGAGCCTTTGATGCCACTGAAATTTGAGAACCTCTTTTCATTGTGTTCATTTTCTCTTTGGCAGGCTCAATATTGGGGTGACCTTGGTTGGTTTGGGATTTTTCAAAACCAGAACAAGCTATGGGAATTTGGGATAGATTTCCAAAGAGAAACGTATCTAATACAACTCTTATTTCTGTTGACAGGTCAGCTTAGACTCCCGAGTCAGAGAAGTCATCAACAGGAACATGGTAGAGCCATCCCAACACATATTTGATGATGCACAACTTCAGATTTACACCTTAATGCACAGAGACTCGTATCCCCGGTTCATGAATTCTGCTGTCTATAAAGATTTGCTCCAGTCCTTATCTGAGAAATCCAATGAAACATAGGATGTTATCAACTATATTTATTATTAATAAAACAATAAAGAGTCATGGACTATGTCTAGTACAGGGAATTTAGAGGTAGCAGCCAGGATCTTCTGCTGGACTAATACGGGGGCTATTTTAATAACAGATGCTTCCTTCCACAGAAGACTACACATTCACAGTGTAAACGGCAGCCACTTTTAGTGCAACTTACGGAAACATGAACATGGCTGTCTTAGAAAGATAGTACATTTACATTTACAATAACAGTGGCATGTTCTGAATGGCAAGGGATCCACTACAAGACTCCACCTCCTGGAGCATGTACACCCATGGGGCACCAGGACTACTGCTGTTCTGTGAGAGTTCAGTACTTGATTACTCTATTCCTGAAGCAAAGACATTCAGCTGTTTCTCAACTACTCCTTCAGTCCACCAAGATAAGTTTTGGATATTTCACTTACCAGGGCATAAGACCCAAATTCCCATTTCATAAAGATGTGACCACTTCTTGTAAAAAGAAATGGACTCCCCCTTAACCTGAGAATATATGTATGTAATACATATATGTATGTGTGTATCTATCCATGGTTAATGTAAAGCACAGTGCTCTGAAGTGCATCAGTCTCAATGTTGGGTAAGAGAAGTACTGCTTAGAAAATTATTTTGTTGAAAATTTACCATTATTTTATCAGAATCTGCCAACCTAACAAATGAATTTTTAAGTTCACAACTTGGTCATGTTCCTAGCAAAACTTTCAAAGAAGCATATTTCCATTTTATTCTTCAAAGAAATACAGGCATTTTCACTCTAAAAAAATAAAGCACAAGAGTTTTACTTCAATCTTTACTTTTTTTTAACCTGCAAATACTTGGGAAATAGAAGATTAAGAAGGGATACATACAAGGTATCTTTTAGCTCCCACACAAGGATTTTGTTTTTAAGTCCCACTATTTTTATGATAGGCAAAGGAAATAATTTCATAGTTTACTTTAAAAATACTGGTCTGTAGACTTAAAAATCTTGAAGAAGCCCATCACTGAAATGAATGGGAGAGACATCTAAAATGAAGTGACTGCAAAAGACATCCAATTCTGGAATGGTCTGAATAGTGGGTTAGAAATTAATTGGCAAGAGCCTATAGCACACTTCAGCCCTAAATGGGGTGCTTTCGAGGGAAAGGAGAAAGAGAAACATCAATTTGAGAGCATAACATCAATCAACTGCCTCCTGTATAATCCTGACCAGGAATTGAACCAGCAATTCTCCATGTATGGGACGATGCCCAACCGAGTCACACAGGCCAGGGCATGGGATGCTCTCCTCTTAGTGCTCTCCTGCATCTGGCTCTTCAGCCTGACAATTTCTGAATTACTCTGTTCAAAGCCCAAACCTAACACCCTCGCCCTTATTTTTTCGATAAACCACCTTATCTCCTACTCTGTTATGACAATTGTGTCCCTAACCCCCTTCAACTCCCTGTGTAACCTATAAATATGTATAGATCAGCATCTATTCCTGCCTCCTTCAGTCCTGTTGGAGAATAACGTGTTTTCTCCTTTACAAGGCATCAACCTTTTACCAGGGGTCTCATTATTTTTTTTTTATTAGAAAAAGAGGACATAACTGTGATTAAGGCATAACCCCTGTCCTCTAGTAGTTTTCATTCAGGTAAGGACAGACGTGCCCATGGTATCTGAAGTATTAACTCAGTAAGTAGTCTAACTGTAGTAAGCACTCTAACAGTGAAGAACTGAACTATGGAAGTCTTGAAGAGCTATGGAAAGTTTTTTTTAACAGTATGATTTACCTTTTATCTTTAAAAATACATTTCTATTGATTTCAGAGAGAAAGGGAGAAAGAGATAGAGAGAAAAACATCAACGATGAGAGAGAATCACTGATTAGCTGCCTTCTCATGCCCCCTCCTGGGGATTGAGCCTGCAATGGGGGCATGTGCACTCCACCAGAATTGAACCTGGGACCCTTCAGTCCATAGGCCAACACTATCTACTGAGCCAAACTGGCTAGGGCTATGGAAAAGTTTTGGAGGTGACACCAAAGCTAAAACCAATAGAAACAAGGATTCAGAAAAAAAGAGAGACATCCTCTGTACTACTGTTCAACACTAGCTTGCTCTTTTTTGTTATTATTGATTTTTTTACAGGGAGGAAGAAAGATGGAAAATTAGAAACATTGATGAGAGAGAAATATCAATCAGCTGCCTCCTGCACAATCCCTACTGGGTATGTGCCCGCAACTAAGGTACCTGCCCTTGACCGGAATCAAACCTCGGACCCATGCTCTCAGACCAATGCTCTATCCACTGAGCCAAACTGGTTAGGACACTAGATTTTTCTTAAAGCAAGCAGGTATCGCTTAATTAAAATTGTACTTTAAGAACACTTTACTAGTTGGAAGGGGAAAAGCAAGCAAAAAGGGAAAGCAAGCTTCAATGTTAAATAAAATGACAAAATGTGATACAATTTAATAGCAAGAAACTTTATTGAATTACAAATTTTAAAATGCATCACTTAATTTAAAAGTGGAACTATTTTAATTTTTATTCTTCTTAAAACTCATTTTTTTTTCCAAAAATGCACTTTACTTTTCAAATGCTAAACCAAAAAGTAATCTGTGAACTGACAAAGTAAAGATGGAATAATACCAGGGGCCAATTCTTATATATGGGGTCTTAACAAGGACCTTTAAATGTTCTCTTTTGTATTATGTCAAATTGATTTCCAATAAGAAATGAGAAATGGGAGCAAAGGGGAGTGAAAGTATGTACTGAGGTCTTTCTGTAGGTGTCTGATAGAATATAGACTTAGCATGATAAGTTGTGGACTTTGTTAACAGTGGCCTTTAAGATATGCTAGTGTAAGCATACACTAAGGAATTTATGTGAAAATCAATTTTTCTTATTCCTAACGGAATAGATGGTAAACATTTAAACAAAAAGTAAAACCTAATTCTAAATCTGTACTATAAAACAAGTTGCATTATAGCCCATATATTCAGTTTGTTCAACAACCTCATTAATTAACAATAAAGGTCAACTTATTAGACTCAGAACAAAATATTTTCTATCAACCTCAAGATGGAAAGATTTATATAATCTTTATACTTAATCCTTGCCCAGTAGAGATTTCCAAATCAAAATCTAGTTATGAGCTATTTATAGTAACTACACTATACTAAAACGCTAACATTTCCTTCCCAGTATATCTTCCTATGAGGGGAAAATAATTAGACACTTTCATTCTTTGCCATTGCAGTGTTCTGCAAAACTAAAATACTATAAGTCCAAACAGGTACATAAAACAAAACTGAACTGATTCCAACAAAGCCAAGTCGTATTTCTAAAAGTAAAATCCATTAAGAACAATAAACATGTACAAGAAATTATAAGAAATAATGATCAAGATTAGCTACAAATGCAAAATAATATCTAATTATCCCAGACATATGAATATAATAATTAAAAACAATTTCATATGCTAGTTCAAATATTATGTACAATTTAGATAAGCTGGTCAAGTATACACCACATTTAATAAACTTATAATTATATTACTCTCCTCCTTTAATATTTGCAGGTACACGCCAATTAGAGGAAAAATGTAATTTTCATTTCTGTATTAACTGAGGGGAATTATTATCTACTGTGTTTCAGACTGTAAAAAAAAGTTAAGAAGGAAAAAAAAGGTAAAAATAAATTGCTAAAAATTTAATTAAGTTTAATATCAATTACTTATAAAAATGAAAAAAAAATTGAAATAGATACCATATAATTATTATGTAGTCTCCCTACTGATCTGAAACTTCAGGCATTTAAGAAAGGATGATATTATGTCAAAAACAAAGACTAACCCAAGGGATGCATTTTCTTTAAAAATCTGACTTGCAGAAAAATTACTTCCTTGGCCTAGTTTTAAAGCCAGTTATAAAATCCATTTTCTCAATGGTCCAGACATTTTCCCAATTCTTCCAATTCAACAGAACTGTCAAAAAGAAGAAGAAATATTTTGTAAAACCATTCAATACACAATAGAGTGTATCCCTTCTCCCATTTAACACAGCATACACTTTATATTGCCAAGAGATTTCTTCTTTTAAAAAGATGCTATATTTTTCAGATATAAGTAATCACCTTTCTTAAGTGTTTGACTTCTCCAACTTATAGTAGAAATATGTAATAAAGTAGTATAAAATTTTTAAAAAACAAGAACCTCTCTTTTAGACACAGACAATAGTACGGTAGGTTCCAAAGAAGGGGTTTGGAGGAGGATGAAAAGGGTATCGTGGGTCAAATATATGATGACAAAGGAGACTAGACTTTGGGTGGTGAGCACACTATACAGATGATGTATTATATATTACTAGAGGCCCGTGCCCTCTCACAATCTGGGACCCCTTGGGGGATGACAGACTGCTGGTTTTGGCTTGATCACTGCAGGCCAGGCCCAGAGACCCCACTGGTGCAACAATCCACGCACCGGGCTGATTTCAGTCCAATCCCAAAAGCCAGGCTAAGGAACCTCACTGGTGCACGAATCCCTGCACCAGGATTCTAGTATGCATATAAGGTCTTTGGTTAATTTCTTCTCGCCTTCCCAGTTCCCTCTGAGATTCATCAGTCTGTTCCATGTTTCCATGCTTGTGTGTTGTCTGCCCCCTGGTGGTGTTGCATGTCATTGCTACTGGTTGAATGGTTGAAAGGTTGCTTAGGCTCCTCTATTTATATAGACTTGTACACCTAAAAGTTATATAACAACTAGTGCACTGATGCACGGATTGGTGCACATTGAAAGAAAATTAATTAGAAGGTAGCTGGTAGGGTGAGATTGGGCAAGACTGGGTGGGACTGGGCAAGATAGTCCACACCCAGGGTGGCACTGTGGCTTGAAAGGCATCTGCAGAGTGAGCGGGGTCCCTCTGGCAGGTGGGGTCCCTTGGCCTGGCTACAGAGATCAGGCCAATACCTGCTCTCCGACATTCCCTAATGCAGCGGTTCTCAACCTGTGGGTCATGACCCCTTTGGGGGTCGAATGACCCTTTCACAGGGGTCGCCTAAGACCGTCGGAAAATGCAGATATTTACATCACGATGCATAACAGTAGCAAAATTTCATGGTTGGGGGTCACCACCACCTGAGGAACTGTATGCAAGGGTCGCGGCCTTAGGAAGGTTGAGAACCACTGCCCTAATGGGTCCCGGATTGCGAGAGGGCAGTTCTTGGGTGACACACCCCAGCACTGGGCTCCTTCCCCTCTGGTTTCAGGATGCATCACCCGAGAACTGCTGCCGCCAAGTCACCACAGCTTGGCAGCCCCTGGTTGGAGCACCTGCCCCCTGGTGGTCAGTGCATGTCATAGCTACAGGTAGGAAGATTAGATGTTTGCTTAGCCTTTTGTATTTATAGTTATTAATCAATGTTACACCAGTAACTTTAATTTTAAAAATAATAAAAAAACTCTCTTAATGTTTTCAGGTTAAAAACAGTAATTCCAAATTTGAACTTCTAGAGTAAATAATCATAGCATCAGCTTTTAATATTAAAATAAACTTTCTTCCTACTATGTGAACCTCACCAACCCCATACCCTAACATCTTCATATCTACAACAATAAAAATGATCTTAGGACAAATTTGTAATTCTTCTCCCCATTTTAAATTATATTACTGTGGTTCACAAAAATCACTCAAGCATGAATCATTTAAGTAACATAAACTTGCCTGTGTGGGGCTAATTCAAGAGTACATAGGCAATATGAAGGCTTAGTGAAAAGTCTATCAAACCATGACAGTGCTCATTTGTAATTCCTAAAATAACACTAAAACCATTAGATTAGATTTCAACTAAATAATTTTTCCAGAAACAAAATCTATGAAGAGAAGTAATACATATGAACAAATTTTCTGAAGTGCAAGAGTGGGAGCAAATGCATGAGTATAGTATATACAGGACTTAGATACAGTAATCAAACATATAAGATTCAATGCTATTATTCCTGAACCAAAATAAAATGAAGGTAGGAAAGTTAAGATTCTTTATTTCTAAGAGTACAAAGTAGTATATTCCATTACAAATGGTGAGTCAGAGACTCCCACAGCACTGAACAGTGTGAACATATGTATATATATTTATGTATCTACATAGAATTATGAAAAGACCCAAAGAAATGATTCTATTATACATGAGTAAAATATGAATCCAAGAAGGCGCCATACCTTCCATCGATTTCCACATTCATTGCAGACAACAAATGTTGTCATTGGTTCATCAGCACTACGAGTTTGTACCTGCAGCAAAATCAAGTAAAAAAATATTACTTTTTACAATACTATAAAAAGTTTAACCTAAATAAGAACATTCTACATGAAAATATATAACCACAATGGTACAACAAAATCCTATTTAATAAAAGGCTAATATGCAAATCAACCAAACGACAAAATGACTCGTTGCTTTGATGCACACTGATTACCAGGGGGCAGACTCTCAACACAGGAGATACCCCCTGCTGGTCAGTGTGCTCCCACAGGGGGAGAGCCACTCAGCCAGAAGCTGGGTTCACAGCTGGCGAGCACAGGGGCAGTGGCAGGAGCTTCTCCCACCTATGCAGCAGCACTAAGGATGTCCAACTTCCAGCTTAGGAGAATGGGCCAAAGTCATCAGTCAGACATCCTCCGAGGGGTCCCGGATTGCAAGAGGGTGCAGGCTGGGTTGAGGGACCACCCCCACAAGTGCACGAATTTCGTGCATGGGGCCTCTAGAAACAAGTTCAAATAAAGCTAACATCAGAAGAACACACATTCCCAAACTTCATTTTTCTAAGTTCTTCCTTCCTTGTCTTTTCATGTTTATTTCAGGTAAGTGGGAAATCATCTAATGTCACACCTATACTTTTTATAAATGACTAACAAATACTAATAAATGACTAAAAAAATTTGTCATCACTAAGAATCATAGAACTGTTAATTAAAAGACATCAATTTTCTCTTACAAATTGGCAAAGATGTGAAAATTAAGCATATTTCATTCTGACAAATTTAACTGCTTCTAAAAGTTAGGCAACAAGGTAATACCCATGTTCTATGACCTAGAAACTTACTATCTCCTCTATTCTAAGATGGTACTTAGAAATACTATGTACAGTTCAACATCATTAATAATCAGGAAAATGCAAATCAAAATCACAATGAAATATCACCTCATACCTGTCAAAATGGCTATTATCAAAGACAAGAGATAACAAATGTTAATAAGAATGTGAAGAAAAGGGAACTCTTGTATAATATTAGTCAAAATGTAAACTGATAAAGCCATTACAACAAAGTACAAAGGTTTCATCACCTCATATAGTTAGTGTATTCCTTCTAGATGGCAAATTAAAAAGCAATTTTAAACTTCTTGTTCAGATTTTTCTCTATTTGCCAAAATGTCCATAAGTAAGTACTTCATATTGCTTTTAATTTTTAAAAGCAAAATATTGATTGCTAGCTATCTATATATTTAGGGAATGTAGTAACATTAATATTCAAGTGAATTTAGTAAAATGGCCAATATCCAAGACTGGAAAAGTTAGAAAAACAGAGCATCAGAGATAGTAGTAAAAAGGCAAAAAAAATTACATTCATATGGAAAGATTTAATAAATATTCTCAGGATCTAAAGAAAGTTAAACATGATAAAATCATACTCAATATAACAATTAGAAGTCTCAATGTTTTTCCGATTTAAGTTTTTCTTTTAAGTTAAAGAAAAAGTAGAATGTTTTTCACATAAATGCATTGAACAATGAACAAGAAAGTATAATTTAAAAATATTTTATAAGAAATCATCAAGGGGAGGGCTGTAAGAGATCAAATGAAGAATTTGTATGCATGTATATAAGCGTAACCAATGAATACAAGACACTGGGGGCAGGGGGAGGTGAGGGCATTACTAGGGGACGGGGGAAGCTGGGGGGAGGTCGCTGGGAAAAAAAGGAGACCTATGTACTACTATTTGTAATACTTTAAACAATAAAAAAATAAAATAAATTTTAAAAAAGAAAAATAAAAAAATAAAAGATAAAAAAAGAAATCATCAAAATTTACATAACCAAAACAAATTAAAGCAATCAAAATTTACATAAAAAACATATTCAATGAATTAAAATAAAATACCAATATCATTAAGAGAGAATAGTGCCCAAAGTAGGAAATGTTTGTAGATTTTGTAAACGATATAAATTTCATGTAGGAAGACTGTTCTAGAAAATGGAGAGAGAACATGGTTCAAAATATGTTTGAAAACACAAATCTCAGAATAATTGGATTTCATTTTCCAAACATTGCTTCTATTTCTGTTTTACCACAAATTAAAACATTTAATGGAAGGCATATACTACTATTAATCTTTACTAATGCAATATCTTGGTTCCATATATGATTTCATTAATTGCCCAGGACAAAAAATGTGGAAAAGTGGAAAGAATCTAGCCAACGAGCAGCCACCTGGTACAGAAGAAAGCAGGCAAGCTACTCAGTGAAAGAGTGAAGCACTATGAGACTAACCTGATAACAGATAACCAATGTGTACCTATTGGGTAAGAGAATGACCCATGGTGCTCAGACAACAATGATGCCTTGAGCACCTATATGGCCAACGTCACCTCTGTGGACCAATGAGGGCATTGGATAGTAGAGCAGGATGGCCTATGTGTGATAGGTCATAATGCCTGCTATGATCACATGATTCAGCAATCCACTTCTGAACATATATATTCTCAAAATTGGTAACAATGTCTCAAAAATGTTATTTGTACACTTATAGAATGAATTATTATTCAGCCTTAAAAAGAAAGGAATTCTGGCACATGCTACACGATGGATAAACTTTTATGAACATTATGCTAAGTGAAATAAGCCAGTCACAAAAATACAGATACTGTGTAACTCCATTTATCCATATGACTACCTAGAATAGTCAAATTCAGAAACTGATGGTTGCTTTGAGTGGAGAGAGTGGGGAAGAAAAGTTGTTACTGTTTAATGGGTATAGAGGTTCAGTTTTGCAAGAGGAAGTATTCTGGAGCCTTGTGGTACATTTTAAGTTGTTTCTTTTACTTAAAAATTTAAAATTTTTTAATTTAAAAAATTAAAGGATAACTCAACAAAAATAAATAAATAAATAAGCTACTATGATTTTTAAAAGATTTTATCTGGAAACCACTTTAGCTAAAAGTACTCAAAGTCTATGTAAGGGAGAATAAAGAACATTCTTTAAATTACTAGAGAGCTGGTGCATCAATTTGTGCACAAGTGGGATCTAGCCGACCAGCCCCAATTAGGGCCAATTGGGCAAGGCCAGCCAGGGGGAGGGGACCTTGGAGATTGGTCAGCTGGCCTGCCCCCAAATCGGGAGGGAGCCAATCAGGGGCGGGGTGGCCATGGGAAGGGACCACAGGCAAGTTGGTCAGCCCTGCCTCCTAGAGCTGGCCAACACAGGTAATCAACTAACCAACACAGATAATCAACTTTTTTTTTTTCAACTATTTATTAACCTTAGAGAAAGAACATGGCCATTTTACTAAATTCTATAGTATTTTATAAATTTTACTTAATCGATATAACTTTCTCAGTAACAATTTCCATGAAAGTATAACTAATTGGAATCTGTTAATATCAAAAAAGCACTTACCCTTGAGATCACATTTCCTCTTTAAAAATATCAAAGTATACTGATAATTATTATCGCTCTTTGTTTTGAAACAAATTTCAAGGATTTTTAATATAAAAATAAGGTTCTATAAGCAAGCACAAACCTGTGTGTAAGTACAATTCTTCTTTTTACATTTGCCACATGTGAATAAGTCAGTCTGGGTTCCACCCGTCTTGGCCATCTGATGCTCTCTGATGGCTTCTTTGGTCAAGTTTTTCCTCATCTCTTTGAGCTCATCACTAGCCATTTCCTATTGGAAAGGTGGCATAATACTCAGTTATAGGTGTCTTCTAATATATATTGAATGCTTTTTATGATTAATTAGCTTAATAATAATAGAACCAAAATAAACTTTTTAAAGTTTTAAAAGTGAAATGTTAATATTTTCCCTCAAAGAAGTTGTTAGAGTTTTCTTTCTTTTAAAATTTCTTCAAATGAAAAAATTCATTTAATTATGATCTAAAAGGCTTATAAACAATGCAATCCTGTAGCAATAAGCACCTCCAGTATCCACACTGTTATGCACCATTGCCTTCCCACAAAAAGAAACAAGGACCTATAGAGAAATGTCTGGTACCAAGTTTGAGTCAAGAAATGCACAGGAGGGAGAAACCAAGATGGTGGCATAGGTGAACACCTAAACTGATGGTGGCATAGGTGAACACCTCGCACAACAATTTTAAAACTACAATATAAAAGACAGCATGGACATCATCCAGAACCACAGGAAAGCTGGCTGAGTGGAAATTCTACAACTAGAAAAAAAGAGAGGGGCTCACGGAGACTCAGAGGAGCTGCAAAAAGCTGAGGTATAGAGACACACATGAGAGGACAGGCGGCAGAGTGCCTGGCTGGCTTCCTCTAGCATAAGGGAGACGGAAACTCCCGACTGCACTGAACTCCAGTTCCAGGTGTCTAGACTGTTGAAAAAAAGGGAGGAGTGCATGGAAACTCAGGGAAGCCGCAAAAGGCAGAGGACTGGAGGCTCATGAGCCAGTGCACGCAGAGAGGACTGACTGAAAATTGTGCCGCTGGCTTTTCTCTAGCAGCAGGAAGACGGACCTCCCAGCGAGACCCTGGGAACCCAGACTTATACGAGTCCCCAGACACACAGAAACTCAGAAGAGCCATGAAAGGCAGAGATCTGGAGGCGCACAAGAATGATCGCACGCAGAGAGGGCTGCAGTGATTACCGAGGGATACTGAGACTCAGAAGCCACATAAAGCAGGGCTGATGGGAAGCCAAGGCTGTCTGCTTAGTCCTGAGACTCTGCCCCATCCAAGCCCAGCACAGAGGCTTTTGCAATTTTCCAAGTCTTGTATCATAAGGCTGACTCCCAGCATAGACATAAGGCTATCTCCAGCACAGAAGTTCTCCCAGTGTAGACACAGCTGGTCCTCATAATCAATTGGCTTGGAGGTCAATTCCCCCCAGTGATACCAACAACAATCAAGACTTAACTACAACAAGGCTATATACACAGTCTACAAAGGGGTGCACCAAGAGAGTCCACCTCAGGTAACTGGGGAAGCGGAGCTACTGGCCATATCGCATACCTAACACACAGAGCTACTCTACCAACTCAGGGAAGCAGCAAAATGCAGAGACAAAGGAAGAGATCACAAACGAAAGAAATGGAGGAAAACAAATGACTGGATATAGAGTTCAAAACCAGTTATAAAGTTTTTCAAGAATTTCCTAGAAAAGATGGATAAATTTAGTGAGACCCAAGAGGAGATGAAAAAGGACCAACTAGAAATTAAACACACACTGACTGAAATAAAAAATATTATACAGAGACTTAACAGCAGACTAGAGGAACAAAAGAAGCAAGTCAAAGATTTGAAATACAAAGAAGCAGAAAACACTCATCTGGAAAAGAAAAAAGAAAAAAGAATCCAAAAATTTGAAGATAGTGTAAGGAACCTCCAGGACAACTTCAAGAGTACCAACATTAGAATTATGGGGATGTCAGAAGAAGAGAGAGAGCACGACACTGAAAACCTATTTGAAGAAATAATGACTGAAAACTTCCCCCACCTGGTAAAAGAAATAGACTTACAAGTCCAGGAAGCACACAGAACCCCAAACAAAAGGAATCCAAAGAGGATCACACCAAGACATATCATAATTAAAATACCAAGAGCAAAAGACAGAGAATATTAAAAGCAGCAAGAGAAAAACAGTTCATTACCTACAAGGGAGCACTCATACAACTGTCAGCTGATTTCTCAACAGAAACTATGCAGGCCAGACAAGGAGTGGCAAGAAATATTCCGAGTGATGAATAGCAAGAACCTACAACCAGGATTACTCTTCCCAGCAATGCTCTCATTCAGAATTGAATGTCAGATAAAGAGCTTCACAGATAAGAAAAAGCTAAAGGAGTTCATCAACACCAAGCCAGTATTATATGAAATGTTTCTTCTTTAAGAAGAGGAAGCAGAAGAAGAAAAAAAATGTAAAGGTTAAAATTATGAACAACAAATACATATCTATTAACAAGTGAATCTAAAAATCAAGTGAATAAAAAATCTGATGAACAGAATAAACTGGTGAATATAATAGAATCAGGTGCATAGAAAGGGAGTGAGTGGACTGACAATTCTCAGGGGGAAAGTGGTGAGGGGGGAAAGTGCAGGGAGAGACTGGACAAAAATCGTACACCTATGGATGAAGACAATGCGGGGGGAAGTAAGGACAGAGGGCGGGGTGGGAGGCAGGTGGAGGGGAGCTATAGGGGGGAAAAAGAGGAACAAATGTAATAATCTGAACAATAAAAAATTATTAAATTAAAAAAATATATATATACCCTTAAAAATAAAAAAGGAAACGCACAGGATAAGCCATCTTCTTATGCCAGAATGCACAGAAGTTACCTAAGACTTTTAAGTCAGAGGAGCTAAAATGAAAGCGTCGCATTGGCCAAAAAAGGACAATTTCTCCAGCCATCAAAATAAATTACTGTAAAGAACCAATCCGGACTGGATAAAATCACAAGAACATTTTGATATTTAAGAAAGGAGAACACACAATCACATGCAAGAACAGCAAAAAAGGCCCCTCTGGCAGTTACTAGGATACCAACTCCTCACTCTGATAACTGTTAACTGAAAGGAAAAAATTATACACACTTAACTGCCTTTCCTACCCAAACCAAAAGAGGAAAGCCCAAGTTTATAAGGAATAGTGCTTCTTCATCTAAGAAATCTAGCCTACAGAAATCACTATTTTGCAATTCCTAAAATCAACCAATTCAGGCAAGGATCATCAGTGGATGAATAACACATTAGATCAGTAGTTCCCAAACTATTTTTGGCCATGCCCCACGTAAGCAACTCTAAAATCCTGATACCTACCCCCTATGACACATAATTCTTATTATTCAAAAAGTGAACTCCTATTCACATGGAAGAAGCCTGGCCATTAACTTGATCTAAATAAGCTTCCAAAGAACTTGGCACCCATGTAAGAGAAAAATAAAAGAACAAAAGGACAGTTGAAGTACTGAAGAAGAAATCACTAAGAAATTGTTAAAATAATAATATGAAGTGATATGACAAAATAGCAAATAAAGTTTCAAAACATAAGAGAACTGAAATGCATAAATATTTCACAATTTATATTTATATACTGTGTATGAGGTCCTTAGAACCATAAGTGCAAAAAATTCACTGTTAATAGCTCATTCTCGAATTGCCCCCCATGTGGGGCATGTACCCTATGATGGGAACCACTGTATTAGATGAAAAGGCAAAGGAGAACTTTACAATGAAGGAAACAGGCCATTAGTACCCAAACTCACTGATGAATCTCAGAATACTAAGAGCAGAGCAATGAGAAATTGTGTCTCCTGATGTGATACAATATGAAGTAAAAAGCAACATTTATAGTTAATCCTATAGAACTAGCTTCTCTTTAACAGAAAGTGTGACAGAATAGTTAAATAATCTCATGAGGAAAAACAGACAATTCATACTGTGGGATGCAGAAGAAATAAACTGGCTTTTTCAACAGGTCAATGTCATGAAGAAAAATGCAGGGGCAGGGGTAGAAGAAATTGTTTTACACTCACACACACAATCATAAACTAAAGATAATGTGCAGACTTTGAATCTTAATACAGGAAAAAAATAGGATATGAACTAGGTATTGGGTAATACCAAAAAATTCACGATGGTTTTGTTAGAAGTGGTGATGACATTATATAAGAAAAATATCCTATTTTTAAAGATACCTCTCAAGTATGTAGAGGCAAAAGAACATGTCTAAGAGTTGCTTGAAAAGAATTCTGGGGAAAGAAGGAAAAGGATAGATGAAAGGATGCAAATTCTTGAAAATACTTGAAGAAGCCTGGATGACAGGTATATAGGATTTCATTACACTATGTTCTCTATTTTGTGAAAGTTTAAAGTAACTTTTAATGAGTATTTTTTAATACACTTAAAATATGTAGCAATTTTTATTAGCTATATAGAAAAAAATTCAGTCTCTTGGATGCTTAATAATGAGATTATAGAAACACTAGGACTTTTATCTATGAATAGCCAACTATAAATTTCATTTTCCCCATCATTCTCTATAGAAATTTTTTTTAAATGTCAATAAGAAGTCACCAATTTTGTAGGGTTTAACCACAGTGATTTTAAAGTCTGTTTGCAATTAGAAATTCAACTTTTGATTCTACATAAATCCATAATAAATTATGACACTTTGTCTTCAAATAATAATTTAAGGCAAAATCATGGTATAGTCATGGAAAGGATAAAGTATTGATGACAAGAGATTCAATGTCTAAAGTACAGTGGTACCTCGAGATACGAGTTTAATTCCTTCCGTAACCTTGAGGCGTGGGAAACTATGAGACGCTCGAGTCGCGGTAAACTGGTGGGTCGTGTACAGCCGGCCGATCCGTGCGATTACTGGTATCTTAACTGTTGCTCGTATTTCAAAGCAAAAATCGCTCGCTCGATGGCTCGTATCTCAAAAATCTCGTATGTTAGGGCACTCGTATCTCGAGGTACCACTGTATTTGTTTAATGTACTGTATAAATAAGTTCATCAGAATAGCTAATGATTTATTGTACAGGCAGTATTCATGTAGCAGTTTAGAGTAAACAGACTTTACACTTGACATAATGGAAACGTTATATATAGATATACTCACCTCTGCCGTCATTCTAGCAAATAAGTCAGGAGAGATATTACCACACAGCACATTTTTCCTTAAATTTGGATTCTTTGCATCCTTAAGATTTGATATTCTACTTCGTACTCTATTTTTGTATTTCATGTCTGTATTCCTTATTTCTTGATATATAGGTATAGACAATTAAGGAAAAAATGTTAAATTATAAAGGTAAAATTAATTTTCCCAAAATTTCTGAAATTTTTAAGCCGTTTACAAAAATATTTCAAATTTATATTAGGTTAATAACAAGGCTGTTTCTACCAGATTTCTCTATTTATAACTGGCAAATAAAAGTGATTATACCTTTAGACTATGAATTAGCAATGCTTTCTTCTTGTTTATTGCCACAAGCACACAAATTAAAATTGTTTCAATAAGAAACTCAAGTACTCTTACAAAACTTTTGAAAAAGAGCTTGAACTTATACAAGTTTTAACTTGCCCAAATATGAATTCTACCGAGGATTCTAAAAGTCTTCAACACTTACAGTTTTCTTGAGGACCATATAAGAGACCATTCATGGTGGCCTTGAAGGTTCATTTCCTCTCCCAGCTTGGCAAAAAGGTTAGCAGATTGTTCTCAAAAGAATAGGCCACAAGCCTTACCCCATTTAGTTTATTAATGGATAGACCATCAGCCTGCGGACTGAAAGGTCCCAGGTTTCATTCTGGTCAAGGGCACGTGCCTCCATTGCAGGCTTGATCCTGTGTACAGGAAGCAACCAATCAATGTGCCACTCTCGCGTTGATGTTTCTCTCTCCTCCACTCTTTCTAAAAAATCCATGGAAAATCCTGGGTGAGGATTTAAAAAAAGAAAGACTAGGCCACAGCAGAGGCTGAGCCCAAGGAGGTCCCTCTCTAACGAGGCTATTTCCACCACATTGTCACCTAGATGTCCCCTTCTTCTCGCACTTACATGGAAAGCTCCTCTCCCAGAGCGCTTTCCATGGGAAAGTGAGCTTAGGAGATTGTGTATGCTTTACTGAGTTTCCCCAAAATGTGAAATCCTACTTCACACAGGTAGTGTGTGCTTTCCTTGCCCTTCTGCACAACTTCAATGGAGACTGCACATTCTCATTTGCATGGCAGAAAAATAAAAACACTATCAATACTATGTGCTTTACTTTTGAATGACAGGAAAAGAAAAAGAATAAGGACATGGATGACCCTCACCTTTGTGATCAAAACAATACAATCAAGATAGAAACTCAAGAACACAAATAAAATAAAAATTTATACAGAGAAAATTTTATAATTAATCTAACAGATTAAACAATTATGCATATAGACACAAAGGATATCTTCCTCAATTTGAGATCCTAATTCTTCTTCATCAGCTCCAATAGCAATGTAGTCATCTAAACAAAGACACAAAGAATTATCAAGAATAAGTGACTGTAACATATTTTTACAAAATCAATACAGAGTAAATTAAACTGCATTCCTATTTGTTCAACCCCATTTGCTGTCTATAAAGAATTCTTTTAGTTTAGTTTCATTGGGATCTAGTTCAGCGGTTCTCAACCTGTGGGTCGCGACCCCTTTGGGGGTCGAACAACATTCACAGGGGTCGCCTAAGACCATTGGAAAACACAGATACGATTCATAACAGTTGCAAAATTACAGTTATGAAGTAGCAACAAAAATAATTTTATGGTTGGGGGTCACCACAACATGAGGAACTGTATTAAAGGGTCGCGGCATTAGAAAGGTTGAAAACCACTGCACTAGATGATGCCTCTGGATTCACCTAATGTCACTTCCGAGTGGGGAAGTGATCTAGAAGGTAATTCCTCATTTCATAACTCTATATTCTGGTTGGCTCCAGCAAAGAGTAGGCAAAGTTATAGAAAGAACTGTCTCATGTCCTGTGGTTCAAAGAAGCCATTCATTTCATCTGCCACGCATATATATTTTCAGACTCAGAAGAATCCTATGCAAATATTAAAAATAGGAGGAAATATAAAGAAAAAAGATATAAAAGAGATAATAAGGGAATCAATGTAGAAAGGGCAGAGTAAGGAGAAAAGTAGGTCTTACTAACTATGGCTCAGTATAATAGAAAAAAAAAATTTCTTTGCGTTGATAAGTAAATATTCTTGTATATGGTATTTTAAAGCCAACTTTTTACATAATAAAAATACCTTCAAACTAAATTAAATTAGAGCTCTCATATATAAGTCAAGATTCATTTCCTCTTTTAAAAAGGTAGAAAATAAAATTATGAATACAAAACTGATATACTGTATGTCATATTAACATTTAACAATGTCACCAAAATACATTATCATTAACTGTCTATGAGGGAGGGGGGAATAAAAAGTCTGCAGACTAAAACGTGGGGGGAAAATATTTGTAAAAAAAAGTTTCAGGAAACATCCATACATTAGAAGGAATCCATTTCTTGGAATTATAAAGTAATAGGGAAAGGCCTCAGTATGTCTATACCTACCTCTCTGCCTTTAGCAACCCCTACTAACAACTACTACTCCCTGAGCTAAGCTAAGCAGTGGTGGTCAGCTATCAATGGGATGTCGCTGGTAAAACAGAAATATGGAGGTGGGCACATGGCATTGGTAGTGATGCTGATCAAAGGATTGAGCACTGAAATAACATATACTAAACTTACCTCCTGTCCGAAGAGCTGCAGCAAGCATCTCTCTACACTTTAACCGTACAGAGTCAGAAGTGCTTGGTGCCCGAGGAAATGATGACACATAAGTATCTCGAGCATTCGTCTCATCCTTTCTGCTGCTTACATTACCACTGGAGCTACTAACATTCACACACAAAATAAATAATAATAAAATACACACACCAAAAAAAAAAATCAAATATAAAAAAAAATTAGGGAAAACTCAAATTATCATTACTATCACTCTCTAAAAATTTTTTCAACCTAAATAAATGCATTACAAAAATTGCCTGCATATCGATTAAAAAGTTAAGATTTTAGTAAAGATAAGAGAAGTCTCATGTTTTGTTTTGTTTAACTAACTAAACATTTGACCTTAATTCTTTTAAAAATTAAACAATATTTTAAGGGACTATGACAGCTCCAGAGAATGATAGATCTCAACTAAAAAAAATGGGGGGGGGAGGGAGCCCTGGCTGGTTTGGCTCAATAGACAGAGCGTCAGCCTTTGGACTGAAGGGTTCCAGGTTTGATTCCGTCCAGGGGTACATGCCTGGGTTGCGGGCTCGGTCCCCAGTAGGGGGCATGCAGGAGGTAGCCAATCAATGATTCTCTCTCATCATTGATGTTTCCATCTCTCTCTTCCTCTCCCTTCCTCTCTAAAATCAATAAAATATATTTTAAAAAGACGGGGGAGTGGGGGTTTGGGGGGGGAAAGAAAACATGTTTAAAAAACCCTATTCCAATTAGGTAAACAATGAGGTTTACATTTAAAACATCCCCTTCAGGATAAAAACCATGTAGAGTGAGAAATGAGCTGTAAGAATATAAAAATGTCTCTTAATTTCTCATCACTTAATTAGGACAGTTCAATAATTTTCCAGACAACCTAATCATTTCAACTGCTCTGATAAATTTCTTATATTAGATTCTAACCAAAATACTTTTTTGACTGGATTTGGTTAACTTTTATCACATTTTTTAGAGATATTTGCCATAAACCTTTCTCAAGACTAAATTATTCACACTCCATAGATCTAACTCCCTTCTCTGTTGCAAGCAGATCAAGCAAATACCTCCTCACCTTCTCTCAAAAACGTTTTCAAACTTCACAAGATCACTGTGGGGAAAAAGGCCATTTTCCTGTGAACAACTTGTTCAAGGACCAAACGGTTCAGAATGGGAGACATTTGAGAACCAAGGTTTGACTGTACATTTATATTTTATATTCAAGGCATTAAATCAGTGATTCTTAATGTCACCAAACTAGACAATTGGAAGCATATGTTAAAAAATTCATAAATTATGGCCTGTACTTTTAAAAAATATAAAGGTCACGAAAGACAATGACACACTGAGAATTACTCCAGATAAAGAAAACTAAAGAGATATAACTAAATGATATTTTAGAAAAATCTTTTTCTCTTGCAATAAAAGACAGTGTTGAAATATGAATAAGGTATTTGGATTAGAAAAAGGTATCAATCTTAATTTCTGGATATATATATCTTTATTGTGGTTACATTTGAGAAAATGTCTCTGATCTTAGAAAATACACATTGCTGTAGCTAGCTAGCATTTAGGGGCATAAAGAGTATATGCCTACAAATAACTTATTTTATTTGTATATCATACGCATGTACACGGAATGGCCAGATTATTATGATCTCTGAACACTTAATAATCTGGCCATTCAGTGTATATCCTATGTAATAAAAGAATAATACGCAAATTGACCACCACTCCAACACAAAAGATAGCTGCCCCCATATGGGCATAAGATAGCCGTCACAAGATGACCAGCAGGGGAGGGTATTTGGGAGGGACCAGGCCTGCAGGGGAGGGCATTTAGGGGTGACCAGTCCTTCAGGGGAGGGCAGTTAGGGATGACCAGGCTGGCAAGGAAGGGCAGTTAGGGGTAATCAGGCTGGCAGAGGAGCAGTTAGGCATCAATCAGGCTGATGGGGAGTGGTGAGGGGATGATCAGGCTGGCAGGCAGAAGCGGTTAGGGGCAATCAGAAAGGCAGGCAGGCGAGCAATTGGGAGCCAGCAGTCCTGGGTTGTGCGAGGCATGTCCCATATTGGAGAGGATGCAAGCTGGGTTGAGGGACATCCCTGCCCCCCCCCCATGCATGAATTTCGTGTACTGGGCCTCTAGTTCTATATAATAAAAGGCTAATATGCAAACTGTCCCCTCAACCAGAGGTTCAACCAGTAGGCAGGCAGGGCAACCGCCCATGTCCCCTCCCCTGGCCAGGCTGGCCAGACCCCACCCATGCACGAATTCATGCACCGGGCCTCTAACACACACACACACACACACACACACACACACACACACACTGAGTGGCCAGATTATTATGCATTCAGAGATCATAATAATTTGGCTACTCAGTGTAAATATTGGGGCAATTAGTAGTTCTCAGATTACTCTTACAAATTTTCTAAAAGTTTAAAATTATCTCAAAATAATTAGAAAAACTAATAAATTTTATTAACAACTGGTGTTTAACCTTACTTTTAGCTTACCTCTTTTATTATCAAGTTTAGTTAGTATTAATATGTAAAATAACAGTGTAGGGAATATATATCTTTTGCTACTAAAAAAATGAGTACATTATCAATTTTAGGAAAATACTGAGAGATAAATGAAGTTAAAAAGGTAGCCTGAAATATGAGTGCATCAGAATCTCTTGAAAGGCTTGTTAAAAACATAGTTCTATCCTGGCTGGCATGGCTCAGTGTCAACCTATGAACCAGGAAGTCATGGGTTCAATTCCCAGTCAGGACACATACCCAGTTTGCAGTAAGGGGCGTGCAGGAGACAGTTGATCAATGATTGGCTCTCATCATTGATGTTTCTATCTCTCTCTCCCTTCCTCTCTGAAATCAATAAAAATGTATTTAAAAAACAAAACAAAACCATATTTCTAGGCCCTACTTCCAGAATTCCCAATTCAGCAATTTTAGGGTAATGCCCAAGAATTTGCTTTGCTGAAGTTGCCAGGTTCCCTGCTCTGACAGGGACCACACTTTGAGAACTATTGCCTAAAAATCAGTGGCAGGTGTGGAACTAAGGACAAGCTTTCCAAGGACAGAGGAACTGTTTTTAATCTACTAGACATATCACATTTTACGTCAATGTGTTGGATATCACAGTTCATTATCTGTGAGAAGAAAGAATAAACACAAAGAGCTTCTAAGATCTGCAAAACAATTTGAATTCTTCATTACTGAACTTCACATTTTTAGTTCTTATGACAAAAAGCTGAACTGGAAAAAGAAATAAAATCATAAAAAGAAAAATTAGATCCAGGAACAAAAAAAAAAATTTAAAAATCTGAAACAGAAATGTGGTAAGTAGATGAAACTATTTGAATTCCTCATCAATAGCTTCACTGCCAATTCTAGTATTACTAACCAAGTGATTCCATTCAAATAAAGTTGTAGAATACAATGTAAATAATTTCTTCTAGTTATATAGGATCTTCTAACTCTTTTTAGACTTCTAAGAAATTTTCTAAGAAACTTCAAAATATTTGGCTAATTCCAATAAATTAGAAAACGAAAGAGTACAGATATGGGGTCATAAGACCAAGGAACTGGGATGACATAAAACTATGATTTTCAACATAAATGAATTCCCACAAAGCAAAATACCTTTCTTCTCTTGCTTCAGGGCTATTCTGTGATGTAATTGCAGTATCTTTTTTCTTTTCCTCAGGATCTTTATCAGTTGATGGTCCATCTAAAAATTTATGGAATCCTTAAGTTGTTAGCATTTGTTAAAAAAAAACAAAAAACTGAACTATTACGTGTTACGAGGCTATTTACGAAACAAAAAAGCTAAAATTCTAAGTTTTCAACAAGTAAATAAAATTTATGCAAGCTATTCTTTTATCATATGTACTTAGGTATTTGTTACAATGAATTCTTGTCACCATTCCCAAATAAACTCCCTCATCTGGTAGAAACCACATATTTGTATGTCAATGGACCCTAAAAGAGAGGAAAAGTATACAGACAAAGGGAAGGGGGAAAAAGCAGCATTGTCATAACAATGAAAGCACAAAGTATATGTAACAATATTTTTTAATAATTTTTCATGAAGGCAAAAAACTTAAGGTGGCACCCAAAACATAAATAAATGTTTCAGGGGTAGTAACAAAAACATTTTCATAGAAAGTCTTTCATGATTAGTAAAGCCTACCCAGCACTTCCTCATTCTTAAGTAATATGTAAGTTAATACAGAGTGCTCAGGGTTTAAGACTGAAGGAGGTGAACAATTAAAACTGGGTAATAAAGCACATAAAATAGATTGGGCTAATGCAATATTCAAACTGGGTTCAGAAAATGTTTGGATCTTCCCGTCCTGAGACATTCAACCCAAATCTCTGGCAGTGAGGCATGAGCATCAAAATTCTGAAGTTTCTCAGATGATTCTAATAGCTATTCTGGATAAGTAACTGAAAGTTTGGTCTAAATCTCAATTCTAGAATTTATCTCATAAAGGTTACGGTTACCCAACCTGAATTCAAATATACTAAGTGTATGCTTTAATTTTCACATACTCGTTTTATTGCCCCATTATTCTCTCAAATTCACCTAAAAAACCCTCAAACATAAAGATGCTATAGTGTTGTAAAAAAAACAAATATCAATAATGACATTAAAGAATACAGCAAAAATAGGAAACCAAGATGGTGGCATAGATAAACACCTAAACTTCTGCCACACACAACAATATCAAAACTACAACTAAAAGATAAAACGGACACCATCCAGAACCACAGGAAAGCTGGCTGAATGGAAATACTACAACTAAAAGGAAGGAAAAAAGCACATTGAGACTCAGAGGAGCTGCAAAAGGCTGAAGTATGGAGACATGCATATGGAGAGGATGGGCGGCTAAATGCGTGGCTATCTTCCTCAAGCAGGAAGGAGACAGAAGTTCCCAACTCCCCTGAATTCCAGTCCCGGGTGAGACTCTGGGAACTCAGACCCATTTGAGGGGAATCTGGTCTGTCAGAAAAAGAGAAAGCACACTGAGACTCAGGGGAGCTGCGGAAGGCAGAGGTCTGGAGGCGCACACGCACAGAGAGGACTGACTGCTAAGTGTATGAGTGGCTGAGTGCTCGGCTGGCTTTCTAAAGCAGGTGGGAGACAAAGCTCCCAACTACGATGAACTCCAGTTCCGGGCCAGTTGGTGAAACTCGAGGGCAGCTTTCTTTCACAGGTGCTTGCAGGGATTACCAAAGGACACTGAGACCCAAGGGACTCATAGGGCAGGGCGGATGGGAAGCCAAAGCTGTCTGCTCTGCCCGGAGACTACACCCTATCCAAGCTGAGCACAGAGGCCTTTGCAATTTTGCAAGTCTTATCCCATAAGGGTGTCCCCAGCACAGAAGTTCTCCTAGATTAGACACAGCTGATCCTCACAGCCAATTGGCCTGGAAGTCAATTGCTCCCAGTGATACCAACAACAATCAAGACTTAACTACAACAAGGCCGTGCACCCAGTCCACAAAGGGGTGCACCAAGAGTGTCCACCTCAGGTAACTGGGGAGGCTGAGCCATGGACCCTATAGGATACCTAGCACACAAACCTACTCTACCAATTCAGGGAAGCAGTGAAAATGCAGAGACAAAGAAACAGATCACAAATGAAAGAAATGGAGGAAAGCAAATGTCTAGATACAGAGTTCAAAACCATGGTTATAAGGTTTTTTAAGAATTTCATAGAAAAGGCCAATAAATTTAGCAAGACTCTTGAGGATATGAAAAAGAACCAACTAGAAATTAAACATACACTGACTGAAATAAAAAATATTATACAGAGATCCAACAGCAGACTAGAGGAAGGCAAGAATCAAGTAAAAAATGTGAAATACAAAGAAGCAAAAAACACTCAACTAGAAAAGCAAAAGAAAAAAGTATTCAAAAATTTGAAGATAGTGTAAGGACCCTCTGGGATAACCTCAAGCATACCAACATCAGAATTATGGGGGTGTCAGAAGAGAGAGAGCAAGATACTGAAAACCTATTTGAAGAAATAATGACTGAAAACTTCCCCCACCTGGTAAAAGAAATAGACTTGCAAGTCCAGGAAGCACAAAAAACCCCAAACAAAAGGAATCCAAAGAGGACCACACCAAGACACATCATAATTAAAATGCCAAGAGTAAAAGACAGAGAATATTAAAAGCAGCAAGAGCAAAACAGTTAATTACCTACAAGGGAGCACCCATACAATTGTCAGCTGATTTCTCTCAATAGAAACTATGCAGGTCAAATGGGAGTGGCAAGAAATATTCCAAGTGATGAATAGCAAGAACCTACAACCTAGAGTGCTTTACCCAGAAAAGCTATCATTCAGAACTGAAATATAAATGAAAATTTAATAAAAGGAAATAAAATATAGAGTAAAAATGAGAATTTAAAAATTATATGCAGCAGCAAAAGTCAAAAAGCACTAATATTTTCATAGAATCTTATATTACACTAGAGGCCCAGTGCACAAAATTTGTGCGAGGGTGGAGTGTCCTTCAGCCCAGCCTGCTCCCTCTCCAATGTGCAGTCGGCCATCCCTCTCACAATCCAGGACTGCTGGCTCCCAACTGCTCGCCTGCATGCCTTCCTGATTGACCCTAACTGTTCTGCCTGCCAGCCTAATCACCCCCTAACCACTCTCCTGTCAGCCTGATTGATGCCTAATTGCTCCCCTGACAGCCTCTTGGCCCCTAACTGCCTTTCCCTGCAGGTTTGATCATCCTCAACTGCCCTCCCTTGCAGTCCTGGTCCCTTCCAACTGCCCTCCCTACTGGCCTTATTGCCCACAACTGCCTTCCTTGCAGGCCTGGTTCCTCCCAACTGCCCTCCCCTGCTGGCCAACTTGTGTCCACATGGTGGCAGAAATCTTGTGTGTTAGAGTGATGGTCAATCTGCACATTACTCTTTTATTTGAAAGGATAGAAGCCTGGTGCACACGTGGGAGCCAGCTGGTTTGTGCTGAAGGGTGTCCTGGATCAGGGTGGAGGGTCTCTAGGGGTGTGAGGTGGCCTGGGCGAGGGGCTTGTGGTGGTTGCAGGCTGGTCATGGCCCCTGGTGACCCAAGCGGAGTCCCTGGTATCTGGGATTTATTTATCTTCTACAATTGAAATTTTGTAGCTTGGAGCAGAGCCAAGCCTTCTGCTCGCAGACCCATTCAAATTTTGTTGCCTTAAGTCAGTGGTTCTCAACCTGTGGGTCACGACCCCTTTGGGGGTCAAACGACACTTTCACAGGGGTCGCCTAAGACTACTGGAAAACATGTTTCCCATGGTCTTAGGAACCAACACACTGCTCCTCCGTGTGGCAAAATGTGGCAATGTAGTTTACTGTTGTCATATTAAGACTGTTACCCATGCTATACCACGATTCAAGACAAAATTTCATTTATTTGTAATTAGAAATAAATATTTCACAATATATAATTACATATTGTTTTTGTGATTAATCACTATGCTTTAATTATGTTCAATTTATAACAATGAAAATACATCCTGCATATCAGATATTTACATTACAGTTCATAACAATAGCAAAACTACAGTTATGAAGTAGCAATGGAAATAATTTTATGGTTGGGGGTCACCACCACATGAGGAGCTGTCTTAAAGGGTCGCAGCATTAAGAAGGTTGAGAACCACTGCCTTAAGTGGAAGCCTGGGCCCGCCAGGGTGTGCAGAAAGCTCGACTTCCTCCTTCATCGCCAGGGGCAACCCAAGCCTCCCTCCTGCTCTCTCTGTGGCAGTAGCCATTTTGGTTGGGTTAATTTGCATATTCACTCTGATTGGTTGGTGGGAGTGGCTGGTTGATATAGTGGAAGTACAGTCAATTTGCATATTACTCTTTTATTAGATAGAATTTTGTTATCCTAAGACCAAACAATTAAATTTTAACATTTTTTAGTTCATTGTTACCAAGTTCTTATATGTATTTTTGTTATTACTATTGTGGCCTTTGAAATGTTAAAAGGTTCAGCTATTTTCTCTTCCATATAAAGCCAATAACTGATTAGAGAAATGATTAATTACAGGCATGGGACAAGGAAGATGAATGAGACCAATACATTTTGTGATACCAAAATGTGAAAGTAAAAAAAAAAAAGAAAAAAGAAAAAAAAATGTTGAAGGCTTATCAAAGGGACAAAGGAGCCAGTTGAAAGAACTGCCTGCTGGTCAAATTTTGGACAATGTAAATATCAATATAAATAGGAATAATGGACTATAAACCATTGTATGCTCATTATATAGAAAAGGAATGCATGTGACCACACCAAGAATCCTATATAATCTATATATAAAAGCCTAACTGACTGTGGCAACCAAAACAACCAAATGGATGACCGAACAGGTTGCGTGGGACGACCAGGCCGGCAGGGGGGAGAAGGGGTTTTCGGGGCATCCAGGCTGGTTGGGGAGGGGCAGTTGAGGGTGATCAGGCAGGCTGATGAGCAGTTAGGAGCCAGTGGTCCCAGATTGTGAGCGGGATGTCTGACTGCCGGTTTAGGCCCAATCCCTGTGGACAACCAGCAGCTGGACATCCCCAGAAGGGTCCTGGATTGGAGAGTGTGCAGGCTGGGCTGAGGGGACCTACCCCTGTCCCCCATGCATGAATCTCGTGCACTGAGCTTCTAGTAAAAGCATAATATGCTAAGTGTCTGACTGTTTGACCATTCCATCAGTCGCAATGACGTGCACTGACCACTAGGGGGCAGATGCTCAGACTGGTAAATTAGCTTGTTGCTGGGGTCCAGCCAATCGGGACTGGGCAAGACAGGCCGGACAAGCCCTGGAGCCCTCCTGCTGTCCCTCCCTGGCTGGCCAACCTCTTGAGGTCCTCTCGGGAGTTTTGCAAGAGGGTGCAGGCCAGGCTGAGGGACCCTACCTGTGCACGAATCCATGCACCAGGCCTCTAGTAGATAAATAATGGGGATGTATAAAAAGAAGGTTCCTTCTTAGAGCAGAATGATGATTTATAGAAAATCACTATTTTGTAACTGTCACTATAAAAAACAGTTTGGGGGGGAGGGGAAGGAGGTCTGATAAGGAGCAAAATAGTTTCAAGATCTTAAAGTATCTCTCACAGAATACCTATTAGATACAAGAGGAAAAATAATAAATGATACAGTATATACCTTGACTGGATATCAAAATTTATATCATCAATGCCTCTGGGTCTCAAACCCCAAGAAGGATACAACATACTTAAGCAGCATTGTAACTGTGGATGCACAGTCTGATCTAATCATGAGAAAATTGCAGATAAATCCCGAAGGTACAGCATGCTGTATTCTTCATATCAACATCATAAAAGATATAAAGGACATTGGGACAACTGACAAAAAATAGAATATTCCCTGTAGATTAAAGTACTAATCTCATGTTACATTTCCTAAATTTGCTGTATTATGATTATGTAAGAAAATAAACTTGTTTGAAGGAAAAAGACATGTATTAAAGGATAAAAGCATGACAGATGCAACATATTCACCAATGGTTCAGAAAAAATAATTTGTGTTTGAGTACATATATAGAGAGAAAAAGAGAACATGACAAAATAAATATGACAAATATATTTTTTAAAGTATGGCAATCTTCCCTTTGTGGGGAAATTGTCTTCTTACTTAAAGAGGTAATCTAGTTATAAATATTGAAAGACAAGAAAATCAAATTTGACTAGCTTAAAAAGCAAAACCCTCCAAGAGTTCAAACAAACACCCCTTCACACTTATTCAACCAAATGTTTGAATAAACCAGACATCATAAATATACATAAGGTAAGATCAATTATACCTAATAACTTTTTCCAAGACTTGATGAGAGACTTTGCTAAAGATGTAACTTCTTCATCTGTACTCTGCTTGCGAATAGCATTTACTGACATTCCAATTCTTGTGGACTGCAAGGCAATGACAAAAAAAAAAAATTGGTATTAAAGATATTTGAGTACAATTACCTATAAAAAAATTATGACACATAGCAGTATATACCTGTAATAATTCCAGGGTCATAGGAATATTCTTAAGCTCCTTCAGCAAATCCAATGCTCCAGCCTATAAAGTAAAATAATTTTATATTGAATTTCCCGGACAGTAAAGCAAAAACTAACTAGAAATTTAAATTTATGGTTTACTATTCACAATTCATTATAGCTCAGATATTCATATGAGGGAGGTAAATACACACACATCTATATGTATATGTGTACACACACATGTGTATAATAAGAGAGGAAGAGAAAAGGAGAGTTTTCCAAATATGGGTTGAAACTCAGAAAGGATCATAAAATCCATTTACTGAGTTACAACCAGTACTTGTTAAATATTGTTTTGTGAACGTTTTTCTTTGTTAAGTTTATCTTTATTGTTTAAAGTATTATAGATGTCCCCTTTTCCCCCCATTAACCTCCCCCTTCCCACTCTTGTATCTTCCCCTCATTATCATCCCACTATTGTGTCCTTGGATTATGCATATATGCATATGAATTATTTGATTAATCTCTTCTTGCCTCCACCCCCAACTCCTTCCCTCTGAGATTCGTCAGCCTGTTTCATTCTTTCATATCTACTGTCCAATACTGTTCGTCAGTTGATTTTATTCACTAGGTTCCATATATAAGTGAGATCATGTGATACTTGTTTTTCTCTGACTGACTTATTTCACTCAGCATAGTACTTTCTAGGTCCCTCCATGCTGTCTCAAAGGGTAAAAAGATCCCTCAACATCACTAATCATCGAGATGCAAATTAAAACAACAATGAGGTACCACCTCACACCTGTCAGAATGGCTGAAATCATTAAATCAACAAACAACAAGTGCTGGCAAGTATGTGAAGAAAAGGAACCCCTTTTCTTCTGATGGGAATGTAGACTAATACGGACACTATGAAAATCAGTGTGGAGTTTCCTCAAAAAATTAAAAATGGAACTACCATTTGATCCAGTGATCCCACTTCTAGGAATATAGCCTAAGAAGCCTGAAAAACGAATCAGAACGAACATATGCAGCACCCCTATGTTCATAGCAGCACTATTTACAATAGTTAAGATCTGGAAACAGCCCAAGTGCCCAGCAGTAGATGAGTGGATAAAAAGCTGTGGTACATTTACACATTAAAATACTATGCAGCAGTAAAAAAAAAAAGTTTTTTTAATAGTATTTGTTTATATGTGTACCAAGCAGAAAAGTAAAATATACAGTATTTCTTATTGTGCTATAACACATCCCCAAATGTCCAAGCAGAGCACTTGCCTGATAAAGAAGCCAAGCTGAGAAAATGGGAATGGGGGTTAGCACCTTTAGCAATTCACTCACACAGAGAGACAGTGGGAAGGACATCTTTACTAGAATTCTCATGATGTCTCCGTATCTCACTGGTCTGTGACAAGAATATTGCCAAATCCGATTGGAGAAATCCAAGATGGCGGCATAGGTAAACACCTATACTGCTGCCTCGCACAACAATTTCAAAACTACAACTAAAAGACAGAACGGACATCATCCAGAACCACAGGAAAGCTGGCTGAGTGGAAGTTCTGCAACTAGAGGGAAAGAGAGGGGCTCACGGAGACCCAGAGGAGCTGCAAAAAGCTGAGGTATGGAGACGCGCGCTGAGAGAGCGGGTGCCGGAGTACCTGGCTGGCTTTCTCTGGCGGGAGGGAAACGGAGACTCCCAACGGCATTGAACCCCTTATCTTACGACACTAAACCCCAGATCCAGCCGAAACTCATACGGGGGGAGTTGGACTGTGAAAAGGGAGAAGTGCACGGAAATTTAGGGGAGTTGCAAAGGATCGGAGGTCTGGTCGCGCACGGCACCACGCGGAGGACGGATTGCTGATTGTGCCGCTGGCTTTCCCAAGTGGGCGGGAGACAGACCCTCCGAACTGTGCCACTTCTGAGTCCACTGAGCCCCTGTTTTGGGCGAAACCCTGGGGACCTAGACTCGTGTGGTCCTGGTGCGCAGGGGAGCCGGAAAGGCAGCGGTTGGAGGCGCTGCGGGTGCGCGTGCACAAGGACCGCTCCAGCCATTACCCAGTCACGGGAGACTCAGGGGCAGTGGAGGGCGGGGCCGACTGGAAGGCAAGGCGGTCCCTTAAGCCCTGAGACCCCACCCCTCCCAAGCTCAGCAGAGGCTTCTGCGGCTGATTCCAGCACAGAAGTTTCCCCGGCACAGTGAAAATGCCGAGACAAGGGAAGGGATTACAAGCAAAAGAAATGGAGGAAAAAAAACGACTGGATATAGAGTTCAAAACCACGCTTATAAGGTTTTGCAAGAATATGCTAGAAAAGATGGATAAATTTAGTGAGACCCAAGAGGAGATGATAAATACACTGACTGAAATAAAAACTATTATGCAGAGTACTAACAGCAGACTAGAGAAAGGCAAGGATCAAGTCAAAAATTTGAAATATAAAGAAGCAGACAACATTCAACTGGAAAAGCAAGAAGAGAAAAGAATCCAAAAATGTGAAGATAATGTAAGGAGCCTCTGGGACAGCTTCAAGCGTACCAACATCAGAATTGTGGAGGTGCCAGAAGAAGAGAGAGAGCAAGATACTGAAAACCTGTTTAAAGAAATAATGACTGAAAACTTCCCACATCTGGTAAAAGAAATAGACTTACAAGTCGAGGAAGCACACAGAACCCCAAAGAAAAGGAACCCAAAGAGGACTACACCAAGACACATCATAATTAAAATGCCAAGAGCAAAAGAGAAAGAGAGAATATTAAAAGCAGCAAGAGAAAAACAGTTTATTACCTACAAGGGAGCACCCATACGACTGTCAGCTGATTTCTCAACAAAAACGATGCAGGCCAGACGGGAGTGGCAAGAAATATTCAACGTAATGAGCAACAAGAACCTACAACCAAGAATACTCTATCCAGCAAAGCTATCGTTCAGAATTGAAGGGCAGATAAAGACCTTCACAGAGAAGAAAAAGCTAAAGGAGTTCATCAACTCCAAACCAGTATTATATGAAATGCTGAAAGGTACCCTTTTAGAAGAGGAAGAAGAAAAAGGTAAAAGACAAAAAATTATGAACAACAAATACACATCTGTCAACAAGTGAATCTAAAAATTAAGTGAATTAAAAATCTGATCAACAGAATAAACTGGTGAATATAATAGAATCAGGAGCACAGAAAGGGAGTAGACTGATAATTCTCAGGAGGACAAAAATCATAAAGCATCAAACAGACTGTGAAATTATAGCAGAAAGATTAAAGTTAGGTGAGGTAAATAAGTGATCAATCAAAGGACTTGTATGCATGCTTATAAACATAACCAATGATCACAGACACTGGGGGGTCGGGGTACGCCTGGGAGGGAGGGGGGCAATGGGGAGATATGTATAAAAAATTAATAAAAATTAATAAAAAAAAAGAATATTGCCAAATCCAAAAATTAAAAGAGGAATCGTATTTGCCAATATCACCCCAATAAATGCAGTAAAAAGTAAAAAAAAAAAAAATTTTTTTTTTAATGAACAATGAAATTAGATGAGAAGCAGGAGCACAACTTACAGCTTGTGGCCAAATATTCTAACTTTATATATTTAATCTACCATATTTCACCTAATCTAATACATTCAGTTAATCATATTATACTCAGTATAATATGCACTTAATGTATTATGTTAACACATCAATATTCTATATATTAATAAAGAAAAAGTATTAACTAGGACAGTGTTTTCTAACCACTTCTTTTTACTTTGGTTTATTGAAAGAACTAGAGGCCCAGTGCATGAAAATTTGTGCACTGGTGGGAGGTCCCTCAGCCCAGCCTGCACCCTCTTGCAGTCCAGGAGCCCTTGGGGGATGTCTGACTGATGGCTTAGGGGAGTGGGACTAGCCGCAGTCAGACAACCTTGGTGCTGCCAGAGACATGAGAGGCTCCCACCATCTCCACTGCACTCGCCAGCCATCAGCACTGACCACCAGAGGGGCAGTTCCAGTCTCAAGCCCCCATCGCCCCACCGCCTTCTGTGGGAAGTGACCGACACGGTGATCGGGGGACAACGCCAGCTGGTGGGCAGCTGGCCCCACCCTGTGATCGCCCCTCTGCAGCCACTGGTTGCCGCCACACCCTCCACTGCTGTCCTCTCCCTCTGCCCAATGGCACCTGCCTTGGCTGGCCTGGTGCCGCCCTATTGCCAACCGCATCCCCCACTAACCAGTCATTCCACCTTTCAATTGATTTGCATATTAGGCTTTTATTATTTATGAGGATAGGGATTCTTTTAGACTTGGAATTTTTATATTTACCTTTCACATATATAAAGAGAAAAACATAAGCAAAACAAAGTGCCTTTGGTGCACCTAAAACTACTTTGCTTCAGAGTCCAATGCTTATGAATCACTTTATGACTCAGATTTTAATATATATTTATTTGCTTTTGTATTTTTATTAACATGACTTTAAAAACAAGCATCCACACCAGTAAGGTGGGAGAAGAAGGAAGGGGAGGATAGGGCAGAGAGTCGGGAAGGAATTCTGCTCTATTGGTAATCACATTAATGTTTTTATCCTACAAAAAGTTGTATCAAAAATACCAGTAATGCAGCACTCCATAAAAGAATCCATAAAAGAATCAAAAGCTCTTAGCTGGCTTTGTATTGTGTGGAGCTAGCCATTTTCATTCCCACTGTTTTTTAACCATTTTGTTTCTTGAAGTTCAAAGAGCACTTCACTAATGTCTCTTAGATTTTATTTCAAGCCCATGATGACACTTATTATGCAAATGTTGATGCTGGGTTTGATGTTCTGCCTGTGAAAGTATATCCTAACATCCATCTGGCCAAAAATACATGTTACTCATTTTGCTTTCTGAAATGTGAAAACGAGGTATCCTATGGGTCAGTGAAATACAGATACCCCAAGAAAACAGAAAGCCAAAGAACATGCCCCTCATTATGCACCCCACAGGAAGAAACAAGCATGGAATCTCATGGCATCATTATTATTTCTTAAATATAAAATCAAGTAAAGGTTTCCAGTTACATAATTTTTCCATTTAAAGTTGACAGATCGTAGACTTGGCTGTGGAGAATAAAACAGAATTAACTTTTCTTCTAGCAACAAACAAATAACATCATTAAAATTTAACCCAGTAATTCACAAATAAAAACTTAAGTTTAATAGAAACTATGATACAGGTTGTTATAAAGGATTTTAATGATTCACTTCCGACTTTAAAATTCTATAATTCTTTTTTTTATTGTAGGCAAATAAAAAAGGGGAACATTATAGTTGTTAAAGAAAGCTAACATTGACTTTTGCCCTAGCTGGTTTGGTTCAGTGGATAGAACATTGGCTTGCGTACTGATTCCAGTCAAGGGCACATGCCCAGATGTTGGGATCAATCCCCAATAGCAGGCGTGCAGGAGGCAGCCAACTAAAGATTATTCTCTCTCATCATTGATTGTTTCTATCTCTTTCTCCCTCTTCCTTCATCTCTGAAATCAACAAAAATATGTATAGTTTTAAAAAGCTAACATTGACTTTATATTTACACTTAACAAGCATTTCTATAGGCCTGGCATTCTTATGAGTTAATAAGATCTTCAATTTCATATCTATAAGTCCCAAAATCAAAAACCTTTGACAACCAAAAAATATCTCATAGGTTTTCAATAAACTCATTTGACAGCAACATGTAGATATGACATAAGCTATGTATGTTCTACTTATCCCACTTAAACTGCATTTCATTATAGAAATGATGATGTCTGATTACTGGAAACTGCCTAAACCTCAATGAGGATATTATGTAATAATACACAATATGTACAAAATTGGTTTTACCAAATCTGAAAAATTTGGAATTCTCAAATATATCAGGCTCTAAAGGTTTTAAGAGATTGTGGACCTATATCCTATATTTACCATGGACATTTTTCTTCTACCCATGTCTCCATGGACTTTCTCATCCATTTCTGATTAAGAATGAATTAGAAAATAAGATTTTTAAAAATCATACTTCTAGGAATTCCTTAAAAAGCACAATCTCCCTCCTTCCATAATGCTGTCTATCACATATAAAAGTGATTCTTCCAATACATCAGCAATGTGGCATAAGGTTTAAGTTGTTTTCCAAGTAGAAGCAAGAGCTTTGCATTAATTTCATCACACTCTCTTTTAACTCAGATCTCTTTGGTGACAATGGCGTTAGAGATACAGACTATGGAAAGAAGAAAAAGCTAAATAATACTCGTGGGATAAAACTATGACCTTTATCATAATTACACTGTATTCTAACAAAATAAGATGAATATTTCAATTAAGCTTCTTTAAAAATTAAACAACTATGATTAAAATTTAAGAAAAAGACAAAGAACAGATTCAGTGACAAAATTTGTGTTAGTAGTGCCAAGAATTGTTAAATATTTTGCATATATTATTTCATCTTCACAATAAACCCTACAGTACTTTTATTATCACCATTTTATAGATGATGAAATTGAAGTCCAGATAAATAAAGAAGTCTGTACAAGGTCACATGATTACTAACTAGAAAAAGTGAGATCTATGTAGTTCTGTCAAATTACACTCTATTGCCTCTCAACAAATACTCAAGTTCTGCTCTGTGCTGGAAGATAAAACTATGGGCAAGACAGAAACCCTTCCTGACTTTAGGAAATTTTAAAACATAAATCTTTGAGTGTCTTCTTCAAACCCTCAATTATACAAAGAAAGAGACTACTCAGAAAAAGAAAGTGACTTGCCCAAGATCATACTGATGGGTAATACAAAAGGACAAGAACTACTATCTCCTGACCTTTATACTACTGCTCTTTTCCACTGCACAAGTCCACAGGTGGTAGTTCTGCCCTGTGAACTAGAAGTGAATAGCATAACCTAACTTTTCTTAATCATCAACTGCCTCTAAAGGTCAAGTCTATTAGATTGCAGCATCTCCTAGAGATAATGATGCAAGAGAAAGAAAGATTCTACCTTAACTTCCAGAGTCAAATTTAGGTCTCAGTACTGCCTGAAAAATAAACAGCCGCTCTTACACTACTTTATTACATCATTAGTACTCCTTTGTCAATAGAAGTACTTTTACAAAATATGGTATTAAAACTTGTTCTGAGTATCCAGTATATACAAGACTACATAGGATACAAACATCCTTCTCCGGGAGATGTTAAGAAGGAAGCAAAATAGAATATACAGTTAAGAATATAAGCTATATAAAAGACAGATCTAGCCCTGGCTGGTTTGGATCAGTGGACAGAGCATTGGTCTGTAGACTGGAGGATCCCGGGTTCAATTCCGGTCAAGGGCACATGCCCGGTTGCGGGCTCAGTCCTCAGTAGGGGGTATACAGGAGACAACCAATCAATGATTCTCTCTCATCATGGATATTTCTATCTCTCTCACCTTCTTCCTTTCTCTCTGAAATCAATAAAAATATATTTTAAAAATAAATAAATAAAAGATCTAGATTCAAATCCACATACTATCATTTCCTAATGATAAGACTTTGGGAATGTTATTTGTCTTTTTTAGGATTCAGTTTCCTATATGTAGGTGAGACAATACACTGACATCAAATAGTTAAAATGGTCATATAAGGTAATAAACAACATATGAAATATCAAAATAGAGTGCCTGAGACACAGGAGATGGATAAGGAATACAAAAATATAGTAAGAATTATCTATTTCTACCATAATAATAAATCTCAAAAAACCATAAGCCAGCATTTTAAGAAGTGAGCATTATTGAAGCTCAATCAACTCAAACACATCTTAGTAAGAATTATGAGATTTCAAAAATTTGAAAATTAAGATTTTTTTAAAGGAAACACAATTATAGCCTGGCTAGTGTGGCTCCGTGGTTGAGCATCCACCAATGAACCAGTAGGTCACGGTTCAATTCTCAGTCACAGCATATGCCCAGGTTGTGGGCTCAATCCTCAGAAGGGGATGTGCAGCAGCAGGCAGCTGATCAATAATTCTATCATTGATGTTTCCATCTCTCTCCCCTTCTACCTTCTTCTCTTTAAAATCAATAAAAATGTTTTTTTTTAAAGAAACACAATTCTAAATATTTGAGTTACTGCTCAACAACATCACTATAAACAGGAATTTTTATTTTACTACTAGAAGCCCATTGCATGATATTCATGCAAGAATAGGCCTTCTTTCTACTGGCTTCATTCCCAGCCACCTGGGAGCCACAGGTCCCCTCTCTTCGGCTGCCTGGGAACCAGCAAGTCCTCGCTTCTGACAGGAGCACAATTCCAGTAGCTTCCTCTGCCTCCCCACTTCCCCTCATAGTAGGTGTCACTCCCCTCCCAGGCTCTTCATGCCAGCATATGCAAATTAACCTCCAACAAAGTTAAGGTTGGCTGTGGGCATAGCGAAGTGATGGTTAATTTGCATGTTTCTCTTATTAGGTAAGATGTGATCTCAAATTTATAATTACTCCACACTGAAAGCATAAATGACAAAAGAAAAAAAATATATAAATTTGTCTTTAAAATTAAAATTTTCTCTATCTCAAAAGATACTATCAAGAGTATCAAGAGAATGGGAGACTAAATATGCTAATCCCATCTCTGATAAGGGTCTAATATTCAGAATATAAAGAATTCTTTACAACTCAAAAATATAAACACACAATTAAAAAAAGGGAAAGGATTTGAGCAGACAGTTCTCCAAAGATATGGCCAACAAACAATGAAAAATGTTCATCATCATTAGTGATTAGAGAAATACAAATCAAAACCACAGTGAGATACTGTACAGTACTACAATGATTATAATAAAAAAGACAGCTAATAACATGTATTGAAGATGTGGTGATATTGGAACCCTTAATACACTGCTAGTGAGGATGTAAAATGGTACAGCAATTATGGAAAATAGTCTAGCAATTTCTCAAAAGGTTATCCATACTTATATGATCCAACAGTTCTACTCCTGGGTACATATGGAACAAAAATGAAAACTTATGTCCACACAAAAAAACTTGTACAAGAATGTTATTAAGCAGCATTACTCATATAGTCAAAATGAAAAGAGCCTAAAATGTGATAAACCCACTAGTACACTGGAGTAATATTCAGCAATACAAAGGAAGGAAGTACTGATACATACTATTAACATGAAAGAACCTTGAAAACACTAAATGAAGAAAGCAAGTCACGGACCACATATTGTATGGTTTCATTTATATAAAATGTCAGAACAGGTATCCATAGAGACAGAAGTAGATTAGTGGCTGGGAAGGTGGGGAGACATGGTGACTTCTTCATGGGTTACTTTATGGGTACTGGTTTCTTTTTTGGAGCCATGAAAATGTTCCAAAATTATATAGTTGCACAAATCTATGAATATACTAAAGTCCACTGAATTGTACACTTAAAAAGAGTGCATTTTACTTTATATCTCAAGAAAATTGTTATAAAAGATTGTGTGGTCATTCTAAATTTTGATTTATGCTAATCACTCTAACCCTAATATGGAAACCAAAGGTTCTTTTTTCAACCGGATATGTTAAGACTTAGAAACCTACACATTTCAGGAATCTCGGCTCCTATGAAATTCTAACATCTAATTTCAATTCCTCTCCCTGCAATTTAATCCCATTCTGCCCTGTGCCTAAATTTAAAAATTAACCTCAACACAACTCACAAAATCTTTCCATGAACTTGAAAATTCTAAGTTCTTACCTGACTGCTTCTACAATGTAGCACCAAAAATCCAAGATTTTTAGCCATTACCGTATCTTATGCACTGGTAAGAATTTTATATTCATCTAATCTTCACTAAATTATCTCCAATTTACCATCAAGAAAAACATTTTAGAGATGTTAAGGAACTTACCTAAGATCACACAGCTAAAATTCAGAAAAACCAAATTTGAACCTACATTAGGAATTAGACTTGCACAATGGCATGAAGTCATAATTACAAGAAGAAAGCTAAGTAAAAAATAACCAATATGTGAAAATGTCAATAACTTATGTGGTTCATCATAGCCTCAGGAGAGGACATTTGTAAAATTGCTAATACTGTTTAAGATCAAGTATACCTAGGGGGCAATATTCTGAGTAGTACAGGTCAGGATATTGATTAGGTATGTAGAGAAACCGGTCTACCCCAGCAGAGTAAATACCCTTACTTCCCAGTCTTAAATTCACTTAATTATACCCACTCTCAACCCCCAAAAAGAATACACTTGTCCAGGGACTCCTGTGGTTAATTGGGCCCAAATTCATAAAGAGTCTAACAGCCATTGTTTAGAGACCTCTCACCTCTCAGGGAAAAGCCATTGACTGACCAGCCAAACCCCCTGCATTGTGTTCCTGCCATCTGAGCAGACCCTTATACAAAACTCCTGCTATTGTATTTTAACTTAATGGACTGGACTTCCCCCATCCAATCAAAAGCTGGCAGCTATATCCTCACGTGCATGTTTACCAACCAACCAGAGCAACTCCAGAATTACCAATCAGAACAGAGAGAACTTGGAAGTCTTCATTTGCATGAAATTAGACCTACCAGGAACAGGGAGCAGGCATTTTTCTCTATATGACAGCCTCCCCTTTGTCTCCCAGGAGGGCATTTCCAGAGTTTTCAAACTGTGTCAACTGAGCTGTTTCACTGGAGCAGCTTCACTTGAATAAAGTTTCTCCCTTCACAGCACCACAAACTGGGAATTCTGTTGGCATTGGACTGGTGGCAACAACCTTTTTTATACCATGCCAAGTTCAAAGAGAGATGCAAGGGTCTTGTAGCGAGGCATTGAAGCTTAACAGAGAAGTACTGGCTTTGGAGTAAAACAGATTTCAATTCACATCTTCATTTGATCACTATCTTTTAACTCTCTAAATATTTAGTTTCCTCATTTTTCTTTTATTTTTTAGTTAGTCTTTTTAAAATTTTTATTGATTGATTTGAGAGAGGGGAAGGGAGATAAACATCAATTTGTTGTTCCGCTTATTTTTGCCTTCATTGGTTGTTTCTTTTATGTGCCCTGACTGGGGATGGAACCCACAACCATGGCATATCGGGACAATGTTCTAACCTACTGGACTACCCAGCCAGGGCTAGTTTCCTCATTTTTAAAATGGGGATAACCCTCATTTTGCAAAACTAATTGAGGAATAAATGAGACACAGTAGGTAAGTACTTAGTAGAATGCTAGCTTAGAGTAATAGCTCAATAAATGATAGCTGTTTTTATTATTACTAAAGTATGACATCTGTAGTTTTATTAAAACAATATCCAGCCCTGACTGTTTTGGCTCAGTGGATAGAGCATTGGCCTGTGGCTGAGGGATCCTGGGTTCAATTCCAGCAAGGGCACATGCCCAGGTTGCAGGCTTGATCCCCAATGGGGGGCATGCAGGAAGCAGGTGATCCATGATTCTCTCTCATAATTGATGTTTCTCTCTCTCTCTCTACCTCTCCTTTCCTCTCTGAAATTAATAAAAACATATTTAACAAATAAATAAATAAATAAATAAATAAATAAAACATTATCCAGCCTGGTTGGTATGGCTCAGTGGTTGAGAATCAACTTATGTATGATCTAGGAAGTCACGATTTGATTCCTAGTCAGGGCACATGCCCAGGGTTGCAGGCTTGATCCCCAGTGTGGGCATGCAGGAGGCAGCCAATCAATGAGTTTTTCATTATTGATGTTTCTATTCCTCTCTCTTCTCTCTCTGAAATCAATAAAAACATTTTTTAAAGAAACACACAATATCCAGTAACAGACTTATATATGTCAGTAAGACTATTATTTTTCAAGCAAGATTTAGTTTTTCATAATATAAAAATAACTCACAGAGAAAAGCTGGAAACCACACAAAAAAGAAACAACCATAATCCAACAACCCCCAGAACAACTTGTTAAACCATTGAACACTTGGGAGGGTGGGTAGTAGTCAGACCATTTCCCTTTCTCTTTATTTGCCTAGTCGAATTTCTATAATGTAAAAAAGGAGGAAAACAAAATGTAAAACAGCCACTCAATTTTGCCTTCCTGTGAGGGTGGGGGGCAAGTTTTTATACTATTAAAAGTTTTGAACTATTAGAAAAATGAGATTTGAGTATTATCTGTAGAGTTGATCCTCATTCTCTCACAGATCCATTATCAAAGATCTCAAAATGCATTTATAACTTGAGAACTGAAGGTAAAACTATTGAGCCCTGGCCAGGTAGTTAAGAGTGTCCTCCCAATATGCCAAGGCTTCGGATTCGTCTCTCTCTCCTCTCTCTCCCTCTCTCTCTCTCTCTCTCTCTCTCTCTCTCTCTCTCTCTCTCTCCCCCCCTCCCCTCTCCTCCCCTTCCCTACCCCTTCTTCTTCTCTCTCTCTCTAAAATCAATCAATAAAAAATTAATGTGTTAGATGATTAAAGGTTACACATTATAGCCTGAGTTAGAGAAGAAGAAAAAAAATACCCAACAAACTGCCTTTTTCCCTGGACCTTCTACTTTGGGAGTCTGAGGAACTCCAGGAAAGGAGAAAAAATTTCCAGAAATATTCAGCCTATCAAATATAACCAGAACTCACAACCGTGCAGCAGGTAATGAAAGGGAAATCAACAGGAAACATACATAGCAGAAATCATGTCCAGAAGAGAAAACAAACAGGAAATACTTTAAAAGGCCAAACTGCAAATACAAATCAACAGAGTACAAAATTAAATACTGGGTGATGCACCTGTTAAAGGGAAAGAGGAACAGACTACGAGGTCTTAAGCCTTCAGTGTAAACACTAGTTCCTGCTCTGGCATGCTGGCTAAACATCCAAACTGCTTAGCTCCTTAGTTCTGACTCAGTTTCTTATTCTGTAAAAAAAAAAAAAAAGATGCATTTTGCACATCTGGTTGGTAACGCTACACAGCGCGGTACCCATCAGCAGCATCCCTCTCCTACTTCACGTTAGCGTAATATGGAATTCATTCCACAGGTGGGAGTAGGTTATTTCAGGTTCGCTGGTACGAAAACGCGCGGAGCCTGGTGGAACCACAACCGTGGAAGTTTAGCAAGAAAACCGAGGACTCTGAAGCCAGGAACTGCAAGCGGCACAGGCAAGTACACAAAAATGCAGAAAAAAATTGGACGACAAGCCTCCAACGAACCACAAGAGAACATGCTCTCATAAACACATTACCAATAACAAATAAGATAAAGCCCCCGGTATTAACGGTGAGCCACTCAGTGAGCGCCCGGCAATGCCGTTCGCCCAGACGCAGCTCCCGGTCAGAGCACCCGGGTGAGCTAACGCGTGTGCTCTGCGCCTGGCTCCTCGGCACACGCCCCGCCGCCCGGCAGTCCCACTTTCCCAGCCGGAGTTTCCAAAGCAGGTCGCCCGCCGCGGCGGGGTGCTCGCTCTAGTTGTTGGCCAACAATCGCGGGAGAAGAGAGTGGATTCTTTAAAGTGAGGACTTCCTATACTGTTCAATCCTTAAGCCGTCTTAGTGAGGATTTTCTACCGTGAAAATGTAAAACCAAAGGGGAGGCGGCCTCGGCCAGGTTTACATTCGCGGTGGGAACAGCGAGGGACTTGCCAGACCCGGAGCCGGTCCCAGAGCCCGCCGCCGCCGCGGGACCTCCCCCAGGACGCTTCTCCCGGACGCGGGCGCCCTCCGCGCCGCCTTCCCACGCCAGGAGGGCGGGCGGCGGCGGGCCGGGGGCCCTTCTCGGGCCGCCCGGGGGCCCTCCTCGGGCCGGCCGGGCACCCACCGCGTCCCGTCCCCGCGGCCTCCGTCGCCGCCCGGCCTCGCTTCGACCTCCCCGCCGGCCCGCGCCGCCCGCCGCCCGCCGCCCGCCGCGCTCACCGCATTCTTCTTCTGCACCATCTTGTCCATCTTCTTGGCAATGCGGACCACCTCGTCCTCCATGGCTCCGGCAGGTCTTCCCCGTGCCCAGCCCGTTGGGGACCGGGAGCGGGTGAAACTGGGGCAGAGACGTCGGCGGGACGCGAGCTCGGGCGCTCGGCGAGCCCAACAAGGCAGGCCCGGCCTAGGCCCTTCCTCTACAACCCGGCCGGCGGCGGCGGCGGCGGCGGCGGCGGCGGCGGCGGCTCCTCCCCCCCAGGCAGCGCCAATCAAGCTCCGCGCGCTCCGTGCAGGCGCTACCAATCGATAGGGGGATCGATGTGAAGCGGCGGGCGCGTCGCTGGGGCCCGGAGCGAGCCCGGCGTCGGCGTTTCCCGCCAGGCCCCGGCCCGGAAAGCCCACAGGCTGCGAGGCGGGCTCTGGGCGCGCGTTCATCCCGGGCCCGTCTCCACGCAGAAGGAAGCTTCACCCCGGGCCGGTCTCCCGAGGAGCCCGAAGGTTTGGAACCTGCGGAGGCCCACGGAGCTCTGAACGGAGGTGGGTTTGCAGAATGGAACGTTGTCGTTTTCTAAAACCAGTGCACAAACCCAAGCACACGGCCTTGGAAAGCAGACACCCCTCCCTGTACTCTAAAGCCATTTATCATGTGAGTTTAATCCTCTTAAGTTTTTCCTTTGCATTTTTTAAACACTTTTCTTATTGTGGATAGTATTAAATGGGATAGCTCCCATTTCCCCCCAGCTCTTACCCACCCCCACCCCCTAGGTCATCCCCTGGGGCTGGGGCTGGGCTGGTACAAGCCTGCCTGGTGCACACCCTTGTCCTGGAGAGGCCCTATCCACTGTGGATCTCTTGCAGCTCCAAACACATAGCCCAGGGGCACTCACAGGTAGCGTCTGACATTGGCCTGCACCAGAGTCCCTCCCAAGAGGCCCCAGGAACACCCAAGGGCAGTTTCAGGGACCTTTCAAACAAAATGAAGCACAACACCCGCATCCTGGCGGTGGGAGGAGAACAAGAGATGAAGAACCTAGGAAGAAATAATAACAAAAAAAAAAAAAAAATCCACAACTGGGTGAAATGACACCCAAGGCCCGGAAGAAACTCCCAAAACAAGATGAACACAAAGAGGCTCAACTCCAAGACACATCATAATTAAAATGGCAAAGTTTAAAGACAGAGAAACTTCAATGGTTTCATAGAATCATAGCTTGGCTGCCTCCGGCACGTCCCACACTGGGAATGGAGACTGCAACCCAAGCATGTGCCCTGACCGGAATCAATCTGCGATCTTGGTGATAGACACTTAACCACTGAGAGCAACTCCGGCCGAGCAAGAGGCAATCTTAACAACCAGAGAAAAGACAGTTATCTACAAGGGAGCTCCCATAAGGCTGTCAGTTGATATTTATCTTCACAGAAATATTTTAGGCCAGAAGGGAATAGTTTGAAATATTCAAAGCCATGAAAAGAGAGGACCTAGAACCAAGATTACTTTACCCAACGATGCTATCATTTTAAAATGGAAGGAGAAGCTTTGTGCAGTGGCAGTATCTTGGTCAATGCGGTTTATCCAAGGCATGATTATTGCTAATTGGAAAAATAATAATTAATATAAAATTGAAGGAGAAATAAAAATCTTACCAGATTTCATTACCATTAAGGTAAGTACTACAAGAAATGTTATAAGACCTTTTTGAAGATGCAGGAGAAGGGGAAAAAAAAGAAAGAACAAGAAAAGAAGATGAATAGGTGAAAAAGTAAAATCACTTTAAATGTAAATGTCTTAAATGCACCAAACACAAAAGAATATAGTAGCTGCATAGATGAGAAAACAAGAACCATATATATACTGCCTACAACAGACCCACCTCAGAAGTAAAGATACACCGAGACTAAAAATAAAGGGACAGAAAAAAGTATTTCATGCAAATGAAAAAAAGCTGGGGAAGAAATAGTGTGGTGAAGTCCTGTGGTGGGATGGGAACAGGGTGGTAGGGGATAAAAAGGGCAGGGGGACATCTGTGATACCCTGAACATAAAAATGAATTAAAATTTTAAAAAAAGGTAATAATAAGTGTTGGCAAGAATGTGGAGAAACCCTAACCAGTTTGGCTCAATGGATAGAGTGTCAGCCTTCGGACTGAAGGGTCCTAGGTTCGATTCCAATCAAGAGCATGTGCCTTGGTTGTGAGCACATCCGCAATGGGGGGTGTGCAGAAAGCAGCTGATTGATGTTTCTCTCTCATCAATGTTTCTATCTATCCCTCTCCCTTCCTCTCTGGAAAAATCAATAAAATATATTTTAAAAAGAATGTGGAGAAATTGGAACCCTCACACACTGTGACTGAAAATGCAAGATGGTGAAACCACTTTGGAAAACAGTCTGGCAGTTTTTTAAAAGGTTAAAGATAAGATCCAGCAATTCTATACATACCAGTGATCTGGTACACGAAATTCGTGCACATTACAGGGGGATTAATTAGAGAAAATATTTTATATTGCTATCTGCCCTTTATAATAGAAGTGTCAGAGATAAAAGAAAATTAGTAGAATGAATATGAAAACCTTTCTCTTGTCAAGAGTCTGGGGGGCACCACAGGACCCAGAGTCAAGTCCCCACCCACCCACATGCGCCTCAAAATCTCAAGAGACCCAGACCAGGCTGGTCCCTGCCTCCATTGGGCTAGATCCAGACCTGGCCCAGTCCCACCCTTGTCAAGCCCCGCCAGGCAGGGGACATAGCCTCAGGTCCCTTGACCCAGCACCAAGATGGGGGGTATGGCCTGAGGTCCCCCAGCCCAGACCAGCGCAGGGGGTGTAATTTGAGGTCTCCTGTCAAGCCCTGCCAGGTGGGAGACATGGCCTAAGATCCTGTCAGGCCCTGCTGGGTGGGAAGCATGGCCTGAGGTCCCTGTCAAGACCCAGTAGACAGGAGGGGGGCAGCCTCAGGTCCCCTGACCCGGTGCTGGGACAGAGGGTGCAACCTGAGATCCCCCAGCCTGGTGCTAGGATGGGGGACACAGCTTAAAGTCCCCTCTCAAGCCCCTCCTGGTGGGCGGCACGGCCTGAGGGCCCCCAGCACCATGCAGCCTGAGGTCCCTTAGCCTAGCACCAGGACAGGAAGCACACCTTGAGGTCCCCCGTCAAGCCCTGCCTGGCAGGGGTCATGGTCTCAGGTCCCCTGGCCTGGCGCCGGGGTGGGGAGCATGGCCTGGGGTTCCCCAGTCTGATGCCAGGGTGGGGGGCGTGGCCTGAGGTCCCCTGTTAAGCCCTGTGGGGATGGGGGTGGGGGTGGATGTAGCCTCAGGTCCCTGCTGATTGCTAGTTAAGGCTCCTTATGGGAACTTGGCTTCAGCTGTGGGTGCAACCATCTTTGTGATGGAGTAATGGTCAATTAGCATATTCCCTCTTTATTAGATAGGATTTTACCAAGAGAATGAAAACATGTTCATTTGGATATGAATGTTCATTGTAGCATTATTAATGCCAAAAGTGGAAACAACCCAAATGATGAATAGATTAAAAAATGTGGCTGCTCCATACAATGAAATGTTAATTCAGCAATAAACAGAAATGAAGTATCTATGATACCTTGAAAATATCTTGCTAAATAAAAAAGGCAGTCATGAATGATTCCATTGATATGAAGCATCTAGAATAGACTAATCTATAGAGACTAAAAGTACAGTAGTGGTTTCCTAGGGTTTGGAAAGGTGGGGAAGTAGAAACTGGCACAGGATAGTTGCTAAAGGGCACAGGGCTACTTTATAGGGTGATGAAAATGTTCTAAAATTGATTGTGATGATGAGTATAATTTTGAATATAGAAAAAGTCACTGAATTGTACACTTTAAATGAGCAAACTGCATGGTATGTTATTATATCTCAAGGCTGTTACCAAAATATATACATGTGTATATATATGTATATCCTAAAAAAATAATATGCAAATTGACTGTACCTCTGCTACACCTACAAGCCATGCCCACCAGCCAGTCAGAGCGAGTATGCAGATTAACCCAACCAAGATGGCTACAGCCACAGAGAGAGCAGGAGGGAGGTCTCTGCTTAAGGCAACAAAGTTTAAGTGGCTGTCACCATAGAGTGAGGCTTGAGTTGTCTCTGGTGATGGAGAAAGCCAAGCTTTCTGCATACCCTGGCTGGTAGGCCTCCTCTTAAGACAACAGAGTTTCAATGGCTGTGTGAGCAGAAGGCTTGGCTCCACTCCAGCTACAAAGTTTCAGTTGTAGAAGATAAATAAATCCTAGATACCAGGGCCTCCACTTGGGTTGAGGGGGGCCTGGCCGACCTGCAAACCACTACAGGCCCCTCGCCCAGGCCACCCCATGCCCCAAGGGAACATCCACCCTGATCCAGGACACCCTTCAGGGCAAACCAGCTGGTCCCTACCTGTGCACCAGGCCTCCATCCTACCTAATAAAAGAGTAATATGCAGATTGACCATCACTCCAACACACAAGATGACTGCCCCATGTGGTCAAAAGATTCTGCCCCCATGTGGACACAAGATGGCAGTTGGCAGGGATCAGGCCAGCAGGAGAGGGCAGCTGGCAGAGACCAGGCCTGCAAGGGAAGGCAGGGGTGGATCAAGCCTGCAGAGGAGGGCAGTTAGGGATGACCAGGCCTGCAGGGGAGGGCAGTTAGGGGTGACCAGGCCCGCAGGGGAGGGCAGTTAGGGGCAAACAGGCTGGCAGGGGAGCAATTAGGCATCAATCAGGCTGGCAGGGGAGAGGTTAGGGAGTGATCAGGCTGGCAGGAAGAGCAGTTAGGGGCAATCAGGAAGGCAGGCAGGTGAGCAGTTGGGAGCCAGCAGTCCTGGATTATGAAAGGGATGTCCCACTGCCCATTTAGAGGAGCAGTGGGACATCCCTCAAGGGGTCCCGGATTGGAGAGGGAGCAGGCTGGGCTGAAGGACACCTCTCCATGCACAAATTTTGTGCACTGGGCCTCTAGTATGTATATATTTGTATATATGTATACATATATGGTGACTGAAGGAGATTTGACTTTGGATGGTGAACACACAATGAAATATACAGATTATGTATTATAGGGTTGTATACTTCAAACCTATATAATTTTGTTAATATCAGCTCAATTAAGAAGTTGTGGTATATATATACAATGGAATATTATTCAGCCATAAAAAATAATGAAAACATACCATTTGAAACAACATGAGTGGGTTTAAGAGACTATTTAGTAAGTGAAATAAGACAAAAAGACAAACATATAATTTCATCTACTTGTGGAATATGAAAAACAATAAATGAACAAACAAAACAGAAATAAATTCGTAAGTACAGAGAACAAACATGGGTTGCCAGATGATAGGGGTACTGGGAGGCTGTGTGGGAAAAATTGAAGGGATTAATAAATACAAACTTGCAGTTACAAAATAGTCATGGTGATGTACAGTTTAGGGCAGTGGTTAGTAAACTCATTAGTCAACAGAGTGGCAAACTGTGGCTCGTGAGCCATGGTTTGCTGACCACTGGTTTAAGGAATATAGTCAATGATGTTGTCATAACTGTATGTATATCAGGTAGGTGCAGGACTTATTGGGGGCATCATTTCACACATTATATAAAGGTCTAACCACTATGTTATACACCTCAGACTAATATAATATTGAATATCAACTGTAATTGAAAAAGAAAAAAATTGCCGAAACCAGTTTGGCTCAGTGGATAGAGCGTCGAACTGCAGACTGAAAGGTCCCAGATTTGACTCTGGTCAAGGGCATGTACCTTGGTTGCGGGCACATCCCCAGTAGGGGACGTGCAAGAGGCAGCTGATTGATCTCTCTCTCTCATCGATGTTTCTAACACTCTATTCCTCTCCCTTCCTCTCTATACAAAATTAATAAAATATATTTTTTTAAAAAAGAAAAAGAAAAAAATTATTTAAAAAGAGAAAAAAATATTTGTATAACTGGTTTATGACACTAATTTAAAAAATCCCATGAATTCTATATAATAAAGTGGTAATATGCAAATTGACCATCACTCCAACACACAAGATGGTTGCCCCATGTGGACAGAGTTGGCCATAAAAAGATGGCCAGCAGGGGAGGGCAGTTTTGGGTGGTCAGACCAGCAGGGGAGGGCAGTTGGGGAGGACCCAGGCCTATAAGGGAGGGCAGTTGGGGACAACTAGGCCTGCAGGGGAGGGTTGTTGGGAGGACCCAGACCTGAAGGGGAGGGAAGTTGGGGGCAATCAGGCCAGCTGTGGAGGGCATTTAGGGATGACCAGGCTGGCCGAGGGCAGTTGGGTGTGACCAGGCCTGCAGGGGAGGACTCCTCAGGGGGACCAGGCCTGCAGGGGAGGGCAGTTGGGAAAAACCAGGCCTTCAGAGGAGGGCAGTTGGGGACAACTAGGCCTGCAGGGGAGGACTGTTGGGAGGACCCAGACCTGAAGGGGAGAGCAGTTGGGGGTAATCAGGCTGGCAGAGGGCAGTTGGGTGTAACCAGGCCTGCAGGGAAGGACTCCTCAGGGGGACCAGGCCTGCAGGGGAGGGCAGTTGGGGAAAACCAGGCCTGCAGGGGAGGGCAGTTGGAGGTGACTAGGCCTACAGGGGAGGGCAGTTGGAGAGAACCAGGCCTGCAAGGGAGGGCAGTTGGGTTGACCAGGCCTGCAGGGGAGAATAATTGGGGGTGACCAGTCTGGCAAGGGAGGGCAGTTGGGGGCTGACTGGGCCAGCAGAGGAGGGCATTTAGAAGTAACCAGGCCTGCAGGAGAGGGCAGTTGGGCGTGACCAGGTCAGCAGGGCAATTGAGGGGGACCAGGACTGCAGGGGAGGGCAGTTTGGGGCAACCAGGCTGGCAAGGGAGGGCAGTTAGGGGTGACCAGGCTGGCAGGGCAGGGCATGGGGGTGATCAGGCTTGCAGGGGAAGGCAGTTAGGGGCGAGCAGGCCAGCAGGGGAGGGCAATTAGGGGCAATCGGGCTGGCAGAGCAGCAGTTAGGCATTGATCAGCCTGGCAGGCAGTGGATTCGGAGTGATCAGGCTGGCAAGCAGAAGCAGTTAGGGGCAATCAGGTAGATAGGCAGGTGAGCACGGTTGCGAGCCAACAGTCATGGATTGTTAGAGGGATGTCCGACTGCCAGTTTAGGCTTGGTCCTGGTGGGCAGTCAGACATCCCTCAAGTCCCAGATTGGAGAGGATGCAGACTGGGCTGTGGGACATCCCATTCACCATGCATGAATTTTATGCATGGGCCCTCTAGTATTATATAAAAAGATGATAAAAGAAAACACCAAACAAAACTTCTTAGTTTAGGAATGCTAAAAAATAATGTTTTTTAGCTTATTAAAATTGCATAGCAAGAGCTTTTCTAATGCCTAGTTCCATTTTTCTCTGAATGTATATTCTTGTGATTACACTGACATTTTCCTCCTTTTCATTATAGACAGTCATTCCAAGGCAAACCCAAATGTTAAAAGTAATCTTCAAAACAGCAGTCACAAAAAAGTGAGAATTACATTTTATTTCACATTAATAGAAACAGTGGAAAAGATTTACATTTTTCCCACATTACAGCACATTTCAACAGAATATTATCTCTTACTATAAGTCATATCTTGCTGATCTGTATAAATGAAACATTTATATTTTTCAAGGTAAATCAAAATGACTTATTAAATGATTGTTTAAAATTTTTAAATCCAGACATAAACATATGGCTTCCTTATTAACATTCTACATAGTCCATTACTAAATTATAATAAAGATGCATTCCTAACATTGTTTAGTCAGTTGGAATACAGAAGAAAAATTAACAGTCCAGAAATATGAAACGTACATTTTTGTTACACATTAAACTGTGTTAACCATATGCATTTGAGTTCTGACTAACCTTCATAGCCGATAAATTTGTTTTCAAATAGTTTTTATCAATAATCTAAAAATTCCCAACTATTTAAAATCAAATAATTGCTACTTTTAGGTTTGCACAAAGTTTTTTTAAAATTATCTAACTAAAATGAGAATTTCAAATAAATTCTTTGGCAGATGAAAGTAAAGCAAATTTTTCTAATGGACTGTTCATTTTCTATAGTAGCTGATTAAAAACATATGTAAAAAATATGCAAACTCAAATTTTCTGCTACAAGGAGAATCGTCTTAGAGCAAATCATCTTAGAAATACAGTTTTTAAGATCAGTCTTAAATCTTCCAAAACATACTAGTCTATGACCTAGTAATTACTTTGAGTTAATTACAGAAAAATACAACCACAGAATTATTCCTTACCTAGACTGAAGATTCTATTAACTATGTAAGTCTAACTTTGGCCTAAGTTACAGTTTAAAAAACAAGTAATGTAGGAAGTCTGAAGTGATGTTTGGTTTCTTTATATATGTGTAAATACATTTTAAATACTACCATGTTTGTGATTCAGAATGTCAAATTACAGCATAAATTGATAGCAGATGTCTACGGCAAGGAGGCAATATTTGGTCTGTTATGAAGGATAAAAGGAAAGAATACATTTCTTTTCTAGAGAGGAAAATAGAATCTTAAGTAATTGTATTCCGGCTGGGTAACTCGTCCCAATATGCCAAGGTTGTGGTTTCAATCCCATCAGGGCACATACAAGAATCAACCAATGAATGTATAAATAAATGGAACAAATCAATCTTGCTCTTTTTCTTCTCTTCCCTCTCTTTCTCTGAATTCAATAAATAAATACAATTTTAAAGAAATTGTAATAGGGAAAAGAAAAGCCTGGTCCCCAAAATAAAAGGGCCATTCATTGAAGAGAGCAATGTTACTCTTTATTGACACTTAGAAGCAATATCCCTATTATTAGGAATAATGTAGTAACACCTCATTCTTTTTATGTATTATAATCATTAATATATCTGAATACAAATATAAAAAATACACATACTGCATGGTGACTAAGTAATTTTGGAATAAGTCCACAGACTAAGTCACAACATTCATAAATAGTTTATATCTTAACTGCTCATTTATCCCCGAACAAGTTTTCATTAAGCAGACTAATAATTTTCAAATGATGTAATAGAAAAATCTGATGTAGCATTTTATTATTTTGCCGAATTACATTTGGGGAGAAAGAAGCTAGCTGCTTCACTTACGCTAATGCTAGTATATCCTGGATCATGTTATACAAATTCATGTATTGAAACTTTAAAGATCATAAATTTTCCACAAGGAGATATAGACTGTATCATTGGTGTGTAATTGCAAAAGATTTTTAACATTGCAAACATTATAACTTTCAAGATCCAGCACAGAAAGAGGTTTATTCTCTACTACAATGATGCTGGTGTGTACTTCTACACAAGGCGCCTTAGTGATGTCAATCAACTGGAGGTAGGATTTTATCGATGAATTGCCTGATATCCAGCATTTCCTGTTTGGAATAAAATGATTTAATAAGCAGTTACACAAGTCAGAAATTAAATCCCCACTAAAATACCACTAACTAAATCTGTGGTTTGTGTACAAAAGGTGAAACAACATTTTTACTACTACTATCCCTTGGATTTTTTCCTCATGATATCCTCCTATGGTGATTCTTCACTGATCAATAATATTGATAATTATTCTAAATGTTGACTACAGGCTTGAGCTTCAAACAAGTATTTCTAATATCTGATGAAATAAAAAGTTGTAACAGAGAAAGGAGGCTCTAATAGAAATTTCAGATCATTTTTCTGATTATTGTACATTCAATATGGTTCACATCTAATATCTACTCCCATGAAAATGGACTGCATTTTTCTATACTTGAACAAATAAAACATGGGGGTGAGGAGGAATAAAGGGGGCTTAGAAGTGACAATAACCTATACCGAGAAGTATTAAGAAGTATACAATGACTGCCAACTACATATACATGGAAAAGCCTAGTTTTTCACATTCTCTCGTGAGAATAAAATGCTAAATATTTTTGCATAAAATATTTTTGGCCTTGCATCAGGATTTTGATATAATCAACTATTAGAAAGATAGCAAGCACTTAAGATAAGCCTGGAAAGATATGAAAATATAACCCAAATATAAATATTACAGCAAACTGTGTAATAAAAGACCCCTGCACTTGTCTCACAGTTGTCTCACTTCCCCACATTTCATTTCCTCCAATTAACTCTAGTATTTCAAGGCTTAGCCCCCACAAATCAGTAATACAGAGAACCTTCAATCTGATACCTTAATTACTCAGGAAAAAAAAAAGAAGCCACAGCACAAAAGTGATCCTTTTTAGAGCACTTTAAAAGTTTCCTATGACACCATCTCCTACTTTTCTAACTCTTCTCACTTTCTGCTCCTAATCATCCAGAGTCCTCCAATGTGACTGCATAAAAAAATCATCTAAGGAGCTTTTATTTAAAAAAACATCTCCATACAAACACAGATGCCTGAGTTCAACTCCAAACCCCCAATGTGCTGAATCCGAATTACTGAATTTGGAGTTTGGGGGTCTGTATGTTTATTAAGCTCTGGGGTCCTTGTGATACAAAGTCCACTTGGAAAACTACTACTCTAGGTCCTGGATGCTCCCAGTGCCACCTTCCTTTCTGGAGTCAATACTTCACGACAGTTCCTTTCTTTTATGTTATCGATTCTATAAAAACAAAAGGTTATTTTAAAAAAACTTCTAGAAAATTGTGGGTATGACATCTGTTTGATAACTCTAATTACAGAAAGTCTAGAGACCCACAAATACAAAAGCAAGGAACTACTTGACAGTTTTAACTATGTCCTTAATAATACCCTAGCATCTCAGGCCCCTTGTCTTTCTGGATAAATCATATTACTACTTGCTGTCTCTGCCCTAAAGCAAATGATTTAGCCAGGTTGAGCAGTTAGTTGCAAACCATGGTAACATAAACTGCCTTAATGGTTAGCCACCAATTTTTAGAATAGGCCTCTCTAAGCCTCTAAATCTATCCTGGCCTCCTTTGTTCTTATTAAGGGACCACATCTCCCCTATTTTACTGAAAAGATTGAGAGGATCTAATATGGGCTCAAAACTACTTTTTACCATATCTCAACAATCCATTCATGTTCATCCATTCTCTTCTATCTTGATTCCAAAGTGTTTTTTTCTCCTCTTTTAAGGCAACCACTAACCATTTCAAGACTTAATTATATCATCCCTCTAAGACTTCCCACTATCAGTTCCCAATCTATCAGGGTCTTTTTCTTCCATCCTGTTAAATAAAGAACCTCCCTACTCTTTTCCAATTTTACCAGAATCTTTTTTTTTAAAAGGTTTATATATGTTGCCTCTACTTCCTCATTTCCCTGATCTACTTCACATAATCTACTGCAGTTTGGCTCTGTCTCCCCCAAACATCTGAGGTGCCTTCTTACTGGATAGTTTCTTCCTGGCCTGTTTCTCCTTAATCATTCTCTGAATCATCAGTTATTGTTCCCATCCACTCAAAAATTCTCTCTTCCTGTACTCTAATTCAACATTTAACTCCTTTGAACTCACCCAAAGTTCTATCTCTTGAATTTTTTTCTCATGATATCCTCCCATGATTCTTCATTGATCAATAATATTGATAATTATTCTAAACCTCAATTACAGGCTTGAGCTTCAGACAAGTATTTCCAATATCCCATCCTGATATCATGGGAGCACACCAATCTCTATATGATCATTAAACTCAGTAATTATATCTCCTTCCTGTTACCCTAAAACTGTTCCTTGTACTACATACTTTTGAGTGGCATCATCATCATCATCATCTGAGCTAGAAATATAAGGCCGCATTGATACTTTCCTATTTAGAATTAATCACTAAATCCTAATGGATTCTGCTTCACTTGTTTCCAGAATATACATTACATCTTGCTTTGATTAAAAAAAAAAAGTCAATGGCTTTCTGCTGTTTAGAGAACATGTCCACTCTCAACACAACATAGAAGCTCTGTACAATCAAGTCTTTCCTCCCTGTCTCTATCCTATGACACCTAGCTTTTCATGAGTCTACAGCAGTGGTTCTCAACCTTTTTTAATGCCACGACCCTTTAATACAGTTCCTCATGTCATGGTGACTCCCAACCATAAAATTACTTTTGTTGCTACTTCACAACTGTAATTTTGCTGTTATGAATCATAATGTAAATATCTGTGTTTTCCGATGATCTTGGGCTCTACAACAGCGGTTCTCAACTTATGCATTCATTGGTAGATTCTTGTGTATGCTCTGACCTGGGGTCTAACCTGCAACCTTCATTAAGACCCACAGGTTGAGAACTGCTAGCAGGGTCGCCTAAGGCCATCGGAAAACACAGATACTTACATTGTGATTCATAACAGTAGCAAAATTAGTTATGAAGTAGCAACGAAAATAATTTTATGTTTGGAGGTCACCACAACATGAGGAACTGTATTAAAGGGTCATGGCATTACAAAGGTTTAGAACCACTGGTCTACAGCCTAATGGGACAGCTTGCTTCTTTTGTCCTACAGTCTTTTCTCTGCACACTTACTAAATCCTACCCTGTTCAAAATCTAGCTCTTTCATCATGATCCAGTGTCTCCTAAGATAAAGTTAATCTTATTCTCTTCAGTTTTTCAAGTAACTTTTTAAAATTTCCAACAGAACATATATCACAGTTACTTAGATATATATCCTTCTCCCCTATTAAATTTTTAATGTTAATGAATCCTTTCTAAATTTTAACAAAAGGAAGGTTTTTTTGGTCTTAGAATTATGTACAATGCTTGCATATCATAGGAAATCAGTGAGTGTTGAATTAAATTGAAGAAGCTTTACCTAAGTCCTGCTAACCTATGACTCAGAATGAATTCATGTACTCCTTTAAAGCCCCAAATGGTCAAAATATTATTTATCTTGAAATATCACATGGAAAAAGGAGCAAATTACATCTCTACAATCACTGTTTCCAGACATTTACCTGTGGACATGAACTATGCATCATGCCTTCATAGACTTTGAAGGTGACATTGGCTGGATTTACCAATGTTTTTAGCTTTTCAGCAGTAAGAGAACCAAACATTAGAGGAACTAAAGGGTCAGCGTCTCCATGGCACTGAAGTATAGGAATATCTCTATTAACACCACTGATAGGACCCTGCAAAAACAAAACAAACAAAACCCCCACAAAATAAAACTAGTATTATTTATTCAAATACATAGAACATTAAGCCAGGCGTTTAAAACTATAGGTAGATATGTGCATACAACACATATTAGGTTATATCTGGCCATAGAAATAAAATTCCTGCCATCCTTATAATCTCCACATCTCTTTATTTAAACTGTTATAGGACATATGGATCACCCTGTCATATATTTTATGTTTTTCCAATAAATTGGTTCCTTGAAGCAGATTCTATTCTTTTATCTGTTCTTACTGACCTGATATGAGGTATGTTTTAGCTGACCCATGTTGTTCTCAGTTCTTATTTAATTGACTTAAGCAAGATGGTTTAGCCCTGGCCAGGTAGCTCAGTTGGTTAGAGCATCATCCCAATAAGCCAAGGTTGCTGGTTTGACCCCAGGTCAGAGCACACACAAGAATCAACCAATGAATGCATAAGTAAGTAGAACAACAAATCAATGTTTCTCTCCCTCTCTCTCTCATTTCCAATAAATAAAATAAAGTTAATAAATAGCACTTCATATGTAACCAGAGTTACTACAGAATGACAAGAAAAAAAACCCTATATTTAAAGACAAATTTGAAAATAAAGTCTACACCTCTCATGTATACTATATACTGCTCTAACCTGTTGGGTATTTAGAAATTATATTTTATTTTGCAAAATCTGCTGTCAGTGAGCATATTAAATATTCAAAAATATTTCTATGTATAAAAAATAGCCCTAATTTTTATATTATCTTAAAATGTATCAACCACTTTGTTGTTTTTTTAAAAATATATTTTTATTGATTTCAGAGAGGAAGGAAGATGAAGAGAGAGACAGAAACATCAATGATGAGAGAGAGTCATCAATCAGCTGTCTCCTGCTTGCCCCCTACAGGGGATCGAGCCCGCAACCCAGGCATGTGCCCTTGACTGGAATTGAACATGGAACCCTTTAGTCTGCAGGCCCATGCTCTATTCACTGAGCCAAACCAGCTAGGACTCAACCACTTTAAATATAAGACTTATGACAGTAGAACTTATTTCTTATTCCATTCTATGTAATCCACAATGAAGACAATGTAATGTACCCATAAAGCCAAGTAATATATCACAAAAGTCTAAGAAAATTCTGCTCAGCATGGCTCAGTGGTTGAACATTGACCTATGAACCAGGAGGTCACAGTTTGATTCCCAGTCAGAGCACATGCCCAGGTTGCGGCTCAATCCCCAGTAGGGGGCATGCAGGAGACAGCTGATCATTGATTTTCCCTCATCACTGAGGTTTCTATCTCTCTCCTCCCTTCCTCTCTGAAATCAATTAAAAAATATATATTATTAAAAGTTTAAGAAAGTTATTTTTTTTAAAGTATGATAATATAAACTCTGGGTTTTGAGTGATGATGTATCAATGTAGGTTCATTGATTCTAATCAATGTGTCACTGTGCTGTAGAATGTCAACACTGGGGAGGCTGTGCATAATAGACAAAGTGGGTATGTAGGAACTTTCTGTGTCTTTCCACTCGATTTTGCTGTGAACCTAACACTACTCTAAAAAAATAAAGTTTATTAAAAAAATGACCCTCTCCCCAATGTTATTTGCTATCTCTTAGCTCAGTCGTCTAATGTTGCATGAAGCAATCAGACTACCTGTGGAAATGAAGACCGAAGTGGAAGCCAACAACTGAGTGCAGTGACACCTCCCAGTTTCTGCTGTGTGGTCAGAGCCGTGTATAAAGATAAAGCTCCTCCCTAGAAAGACAAGCAGGGAAAGTCAATGGAGCACATCCTTTGTTAACAGCAACTTAAGAAGTTTCTTGTTGTTAATAATGTACATAAAAAAATCAAACTGGGTGGCTGATGTCAAATCAGGCAAACAAGTAGAAATACATGCACACCCCACTGGGTCCTAAAGCACACGATTCTCTACACTGCAAACAACTGTGAGAACTTAGCAAATACCTAGTCAGTCAAGGCACAGTTAATCAGAGTTAACTGCTGGACTTACAACTGCCTTAGAAGCATTATAGATTCATAGTTACTATTTTCTCCTCTGAAAAGTCTTCATATAAAATCAAATCTTAAACTATTTTCCAAAACAGTAATTCAAGATAATGAAGTCTATGTAGCAGACACCTTTAAAGTATCTGCCTACCCAGCTCACAACACCCTACATTCTAGGAACTGCATTCCCATCAATCATCTAGATGCCATGTCACTCTGGCCACGCCCACGAGTCACTAGGCCACATGAAAACGTGAGATCCTTTCTCATCTGAGATAGTTATGTTCTTTCTCCCAGGATTCTGAAATTGGGACTTAGTGACTGTCAATCTGTCAGTGTGGCTGGAAATGTAATATATAAACTCAAAAACTCCACAGTAAAGCAGGAAAATCTGCAGGGCTCAACTAATGGGAATCTGTGACAAAAAGAAGGAAGAAATTCTCTTGTCTTCTACCTTACTGTTCCTATCACTAGTCTCTCCTAGACTGGGGTCTTATACCTCTATTTAGAGTTTTGTTTAAAGAGTTATAGTGTTAACATTCCAGATTCCAATCAATTTACTTAATAAATCTATTTTCAAGACATACTCCGTAGCAGCGGTCGCCAACCTTTCGGACCTCACAGACCAACAGTGGTCCACAGATCACCAGTTGGCGACCGCTGCACACAGTAAAATTATAGCTGAAAAGAGAAAACCAGAAAAGCAAAAGAGTACGAAGTATTCTCTCATTAGTAGTTATTTCTAGTTCATTTGAACTTAATCTAGCATTAAAGGTAAGTAATATCAGTTTCTATAACATCTAAAAAAAGGAGATGTTATAGAAAAGGATTGAAGCCACTGAATTCTAGATAAATATACTGATGGTACTGATATACCACCCAAACTTTATCTTACCTGAGAAAATCCTCCCAAAATAATTCTGTCTGAAGGAATGCCATTCTTCACCTCTTGGTCTATCAAAGATTTTACTAAAAACAACATGAAAGTAATATTACTAATACTTTCATGTCATTAATACAATTTAAGTAGAAAAAAGATTTAATGACAGAAAAATACAAAGTATATTAAAGGTCAAAACAAGTGAAAAACTTGAAGCATTCTATTAAAATAGAAAATTAGAATGCCATTTTCATGATAAAACTCAGATTTTGCATGTGGTGCTTATACTGTTCAACTATTTCTTGTTACATAATTTGTAAAACAGTTATTTCATCAATAGATGAATATTCTTTTATGCATGGCCAATTCTGCTCAGATATATTTTGTATTTCTCTCTTCAAGGGACCATAGGCATTTGTACCTAAAAGTTATAATTTAAAATTTTAAGTAATTAAGCAGATTGCATAGTTTGTGATTTACAGTGTTTAAACACTTCATTCTATTTTTTTAAAAAGACAGTATTATATTTTCCTATAGCCAGTAAAAGAAACAAGTGAATTTTTCCTTCTGCAAAATATATTTGTATTGGCACACATCATTAAATATATGACTTGATACCTCCTCAAATGACCTTTACTTTATAATCAGTCCTGCATTTTAGGAATAACTGCACCTTTAATAAATGTATCTTCTTTCATTTTTTACATATATGTAAGTCTTTCATTTTTTTAAGACTAAAATTTCCAACTTTATATTTCCTTTTTATTAAAAACACACAAACATATGCTTTTATTAGACTACTACAAATACCCAAATGCCCAAATTAAAAATTATTTTGTTTTTGTATATAGTTTAGTTCTTCATTAGAATTAGTATGAAAAGCTACATGGGAGAATGGGCTAAAGAACAGTAAAGAAGACTTAAGGAATGAAAGCACTGTGGAGAAGTCTGAGGGATTTATTTAGGGGAGACTGCACAGCCTCTGACAGAGGCACAAGTAGCAGAAACAACCCATGGGAAGGCTGTGGTTGGGACTTGCTGAATGTTAGCTGCTAGCCAGTCAGGTGCTGCTGTATTTCCCTCAGGTTCACAAAGCTTTACATGCCATGGTACATCAACTGCTGAGATAAAGTTAAACTCCAATGGCAGCAGTCGGTTGTGGAATAGTAGGTTCTAATTTCTGCAGCAGGGCCAGGGAACCACTGTGCTTCGTGGACCTAACCTGAGCACTCTTCTTTATTCAGTGGCACAGTCTCAGCCCTCAACTTAAGAGACTCCTTTCTTTCCCAGCTCTGAGCCTGAGCCTGAGATATTACATTATCTCGGAGAGGAAGGAAATCGCGAGTCTAGGACCTAGACCAATCCGATCATGAGGACACAGGACGTTTCCCCCTCTGGACTTACCAGCTCACCTGTCTTCCCAAAGCCCAGCTCCTGTCTTCCACAGGGACTTACAACTCATTTCCCATACCCAACACATGTTTTTGTCATCCATTATTTTTTGACAAATACCTAGCTATAGGAATATAGCTTTTATCTTTTATTCATTCTTTTTAAATCCTCACCTGAGGATATTTTTTCCATTGATCTTTTTTTAAAAATATATTTTTATTGATTTCAGAGAGGAAGGCAGAGGGGGAGAGAGAGAAACATCAATGATGAGAGAGAATCATTGATCAGCTGCCTCCTGCACGGCCCACACGAGGGATCGATGTTCCCTGACAGAGAATCAAACTGTGACTTCCTGGTTCATGTTTTAATGCTCAACCACTGAGCCACACTAGCTGGGCAGTCCATGTTCGTTATGCAAAAAATAAGCAAAATTAAGACATTCCTTAAGGCAACATGGAATACTAACCAGAGAACAGACTTTGGAGATTCTAATACTTGGTTTCATAGGAGTGTTAAATGAGATGATTTATAAGAATGATCTAGCTTTTTTAATATTACCACACCAAAATTAACCATTATATAGTTTTCATTATATATATTATTACATCATTATATCATTATTTTCATCCTTATTTCAAGTCTCCTTAATGAAGATAACTGGCCACAGCTATTAAACATTTTGTAATTTTCTCCATTTGATATGTAAACCAAAGCAAAACTAATTATCCAACAGTTAAAGTTTAATAACTGTCATTCCTCCCTGTCCACCTCACTTTCCTCGAGCATAGTTCAGTCCATGTGGCCATCATGGCAAACAAGTTAGTGATCAGAAAGGAAGTAAACAGCACCACCTCCCAAGTACACATAATTGTGTAATATTACATCAACATCAATAAAACTGTTGTCTACTAAAAAAACATAAGAATGCTCTTGTTTATAAAATTATGTACTTACCATATTCTGCTGCATGTTTAATTCCAGGTTCATCCTCCTGTGAATCTGGTGAAAGCCCAATAATATCAAACCTGGAAAATAAGGCAAAATCTTAAAAGAATATCTACTGATGGTAAGAGTGTTTTACTAAACTTGTGGTAGTTGGGATAAAAAGGAATGGCAAACATATTCCCTAGAACATGAAACTCAATTAAAATGTCTTCAGAGGTGAAACAATTAAATGCATGATTGACATTCTATCAATCCTTTCATCCCAACTAGATATAGATTCTAATGTTAAGTCACAGTGCTACATAATTTTAGAATAAGAATATCATCCAATCTTGCACCCAAGCAGGAATCTCAACCCACATATACTCCTAAGAAGTTTTCAATAAATTTCAGCTTCTCATTTCCTCTTCTATTGTATAAGTCAACCCCATGGAATAGACCTACTTTATTATGTCACTTTTGCATGCACTACCTCATACCTTTTGAAGATAGTTATTTATACTGATCTTTATCCATACTCTGCAAAACTTTTTCATTATGTATTGTAGATACTTCAAACCAGAGACCAAGAGAAGCTTTCCTTTGTCCCTTTCTACTTCTCTATCAGATTATATGCTTTTATTATGGTCTCTAGAGACATTTAGATAGAAATTCTGGTTCTGGACAGGAATTTTGACAGAAAGAGAAGATTTAAAAAACCAAAGGCCAAGGTAGGCAGGAACCTGTAAAAATTGCCAAGGAATCTGTGCCGCGCCAGCACAGCCAAGGGTTCGGCGAGCCAGAGGGAGGGCGGGCGAAGGATGAAGAAAAGACAGGCAAAGAGAATAAGGTGGGTTTAGGTGGATCTTCTGTGCCTGGCTGAGGCCACAGAACAGATCAAAACTGCAAGCTGATGTCTTATTTTATAATCAGAGGTAAAGAAAGTAATTTTACCATGTTCTTGGAAGTTTCACTTGTTTTGGCAGCATTTGCTGCACCTTTCATAGCCCATTAGCTACCCAGGAAAGATCTAGGGAGCAGTCACAAGATCGAGCTTAATTATGCTAAAAAGGCTGTGCCCTCTACGCTGGGACTTGTTTGCAGCTTTGCCAGCAGGTCAGTCCAAGGCTTAAACCTATAACCGTTCCCTACAAAATCTGAAGTTCATAAAAAAGAAAGAGTAGGGATGGGTTAGAGATGGTTGGGAACAAGCAGAGAGGAGGACAGCAAACTGCAAGTCCTGATGAGGTCTAAGAAAAAATGCTGTGGGAACAGGGAAGCAAACTCAAGAGATGAGTAATTATTCTTAATATCAGGTTTGAATCAAGTGACTTCAGAGATGGCACAGTTCCAGATGACAAGGCCCAACGATGACTGTGGATGACCATCAGTGTGAGAGGAAAATGTTACCGTAGAAGAGAAGAGCCAAGGAAGTAAGTAACAAGCCAGACAAGGTTGTGAACGAGTCATTTACACTGGATCCTGTAGCTACTCAAAAGATAAAGTGGTGGCATGAAATAGAGTCGAAAGGAAAATACTAATCAGGTGTCAAAGTCATCATTTTTTAAAAGACCTGTGGCAGGAGTCTCAGAGAACTGCAGGGAACAAAATCAAAGTTTAGAAGTGGGTTCTTAGGAGTGAAGAACTGACTCTACCTACTATGGGGAATAGCAAAAATATCTTAAAGAGGGCTCAAGAGGAAATGGCTTCCTTAAAAAATTCATCAATCTTCCCAAAAAGGGAAGAAATAGAAGTGTAAAGAAGCTGTTGCTTAACCAGAGTAATTGCTACCTGGGGTCATTCAATGTTTGGTTACTGAAATCAACAAAGGTTTATTAAGCAGTATTTCTATTCACCTATTCTCTCCTCTTTCTCTACCTATTGTGCAGTCCCTGAAGTTTATCCCTGAAACTAAAATATAAAAATTTAAATAATTAAATAAAGGTTGAATTTAAAGTGAATTCTATAACTTTGACACTTAAATTGCCATACACAAAAGTACCTCTGATCAAGAAAATTAAGTATAAATAAAAAGGTCTTATTGAATAAGTAAATTCTTACTTACCAAGAAGTCATGGCCATGTTCATATTTAATGTCACAGGCATAACTGGTCTACATGGAAAGAAAAAAAAATAGCAAATTAGAGTAACCTAACAAAGCATAAAAACTCATAAAATTCCATCAATTAAAGATAATTACTTGAGGCTTATGTAGCTTACTGCTATGATTTTAACATCTGAGGTATTTCACTGCATCCACACCTGTACAGTTCATTTTTGTATATGAGTAAATCTTCAAGTGTGTTCTGAAAACAGAGCAGCAGCTGGAAAGATCTAAGTTTGACAAATAAAAAACCTTTTTCCTTTCTCAACACCCTCACTTAGTATTTTCAAACCCAACATGAGAAGGAAAACCAGTAACCAGGACAGTTGGAAATGAATAGAATATGAAATTCTGGCTAAGGGGCTAAAGATATGACCAATTTGTTGAACAGGTACTAGAGCATCAATTCCCATATATTCAGATTACATTTTTTTTGCTTATTTTCTAGTTCTTAGCTATATATCTGGCTTGTTTCAGAGATCATTAAATAAGAGAAATATAAGTTTTGCCTAAGGGTTCTTTATACCCAATTCAAGTTTATGATGAAAAATTTGTTGGACAACCTGAATGTAACTAGGTTCAAAAGAAAAATAAATATACTAGGACTACAACTCACCATTATTTTCCTGAATCATGAAACAAGTACACCTTAAAGATTATAAAATCTTATCAAAAGTTCTTGGGGAAATAAAACTTTCCTAGGTTGGGAAACAGCCTTAAACCAAATCCAATTCTTGGGCCAGTAACAATATAGCAAAATTTTCAATATAATCAACAATTCTAACAGCACTAGCACTGTCTTCTTACTTAATCTCAGATATTTTTCCTCTTTCCATTTTCACTTTCATATTTATCACCTGACTGCTACTACTACTTCTGAGGATGAATAACTAAGTTACTGACATGTATATAATCCCATTTGTCTTCTCAGCAGCCTTTGATCTACAAACTTGCCCCACCAGTGGGGCTCAGGGGTTGAGCGTCGACCCATTAACCAGGTGGTCACCATACCATTCCATTCCCGTATAACCAAGCCATCCTAGCCGGGCATTAATCTTTACTTTTTTACTATTTTTAAATTTTATTTTTTCAATTACAGTTTACATTCAATATTACTTTGTATTAAGTTCAGGTGTACTCTATTTTTAAACTGAATATTTAAAAGATAAACATTAATTATAAATGCTTTTCTAGAAAAGTAAAGCTATTACAATTATTCCTCTCCAGATTCTGAATCACAAGCCTAAAGATTAAAAATACTTACGCATGTGGGCAGATATATTTGATATGTGATCTTCTGATACGTGCAAAGGCTTCTTCCCATCCATGCCTAGTAGAGAAATTATTTGAACAATGCCATTAGATACTGTTTTTGTTAATGCCCCATAAAATAGTATCAGAATAGTATTATTAAAAAGTTTGTGAAAATTAATGTTAACCCTTTAAAATATCTTAAAAGTGTGGGCCATCGATGCTATTAAAATACCAGCACCAGCCGAAGCCAGGTTGGCTCAGTGGATAAAGCGTCGGCCTGTGAACTGAAGGGTCCCAGGTTTGATTCCAGTCAAGGGCATGTACCTTGGTTGCGGGCACGTCCCCAGTGGGAGGCGTGCAGGAGGCTAATCGATGTCTCTCTCTCATCAATGTGTCTAACTCTATCACTCTCCCTTCCTTTCTGTAAAAAATCAATAAAATATATTAAAAAAGAAAATACCAGCACCAACCTAGAAACAATCCAAAGAATACTGTTTCGGCTTTATATGGATAAAGGTAATTTTTTTGTGATTTCTAAAAAGAATTGTTTTCTTTTATGTATTTCCACAGGTCTTTAGAATTTACAAAATATATCTTTTATCTCTTTATTAAAGGCCCGATACACAAAATTCATGCACGGGGGGAGGATGTCTCTCAGCCCAGCATGCACCCTCCCCAATCTGGGACCCCTCAAGGGATGTCTGACTGACCGTTTAGGCCTGATACCAGTAGGATTGGGCCCAAACAGGCAGTCGGACACCCCTCACAATCCAGGACTGCTGGTTCCCAACTGCTCGCCTGCCTGTCTTCCTGATTGCCCTAACTGCTTCTGCCTGCCAGACTGATCACCCCGTAACCACGTCCCTGCCAGCCTGATTGATGCCTAACTGCCCTCCCTTGTAAGCCTGGTCACCCCTAACCTGCCCTCCCCTGCAGGCCTGGTCACCCCTATCTGCTCTATCCTGCAGGCCTGGTCCTCCCCAAGGGCTCTCCCCTGCAGGCCTGGGTCCCCCCCCATAATAACCCTTCTCTGCAGTCCTGGTTGCCCCCAACTTCCCTTCTCTGCCAGCTTAGTCACCCAACTGCCCTCCCCTGCAGGTCTGGCTCTCCCAAATACCCTCCCCTGCTAGCCATCTTGTGGCAGCCATCTTGTGTCCACATGGTGGCAGCCAACTTTGATCACCTGGGAGCAGCCATCTTGTGTATTGGAGCAATGGTCAATTTGCATATTACTCTTTCATTACACTTCATAATGTGCCTAACAAGTTAGGCAAGACATAATTCACATTTTACATTTTCAAAAAGTCTCATAGGAATAAAGTAAGTCATCTGTCTGGTATCTCTTTATGGTTACTACACTACTAAAAATAAACTTAACTAGCTTTGCAAATAGTATACTTGGATTTTAATGTACAAAAGCAGCAATATTATGCAGTAATGATAATTACCTGGTTTATGAACTGCCACTACCAGATTCTGGGCCCAGACCAAAAATTTATCACACCCTGTGCCACTCAGGGATCTTTTCAACATGGTACTCCAAGCATTCAAAACACAAAACCTATCTACTACCCCTGCAAAAGATAACAGTATAACACATTATAAAACGTGCCATCCAAGGTCACTGCCAATACTAATTTTATGTATGCTGTTTCAATTTCTCTTTTTTGTTTTTGTTTATTGTGTTTTCTATTTCAGGTTTTGTGCCAATAACCGGGGGGGAGGGGAGGGAAACTAAGTAAGCCCTAAACATCATTTTATTATTTTAGCTCATTACAACTTTGAGAATGTGTAGTCACTAAATATAACACTTACAAAACACAATTTCCCACCTATTAGGGTCCAAACTGGAATAGTTGCAATTATGCACCTTAAAGCATTACTCCATATAATAAGAGCTTGATTAAACGAGGCTGACTTCCTCACACGTTTATATTTTATAAAGTAAAGCCACTTTAAAAGTTTATTAGGAAGTAAAGACAAGTTAATGGTGACTACAGAAACAGAATTAAGTAAAATTTAAAATTTTGCATGGAAATTTTAGAATTGTTCTTAAAACAGTAAAATCTCAGCTATTTTTTCATACCAAAGGGTTCTTAAGGCTGACTTTTTAAATACTCATGCCATTACATAGTTCTCATATGTATATATGCATACATTTGGCTAAAAATAAAAAAGCTAGTATCCAGTGTGGTAAAGTACAAGAACTTCAGGATACAGACTCTACTGTTCAAAGGTCTTCTGGTTTATTCACTAACTAGAGACCCAGTGCACAAAATTTCAGCATGGGTAGGATCCCTAGTGGCTGCCAGGCCTCCCTTTATTCTGCACTGCCCCCCAGTGGTCAGCACACGTCATAGAGAGCAATCAAACTCTTGGTTGGCTGAACTTCCAAGGGAACACTTTACATATTAGGCATTTATATATATACATTAGAGACCTGGTGCACGGATTCATGCACAGGTGGGGTCTGTCAGCCTAGCTGGCTCTCTGGGCCAATTGGGGTGTCTTGCCCAGTCCCAATCAGGGCCATGGGAGGTTGGCTGGCCAGGGGGAGGGGCTGGGAGGCAGAAGGGCTGGGAGAGGTTAGCTGGCCATGGGAAGTTGGCTGTGGGAGCACACTGACCACCAGGGGGCAGCTCCTGTGTTAAGCGTCTGCCCCCTGGTGGTCAGTGTACACCTTAGCCACTGGTTGATAGTTTTTCTGGTAATGGTCGCTTAGGGTTTTATATATATAGGTAGATTCCTATATGAGGTGAGGCTGTTAATGAGTTCATTTTTAATTATGCAACATAAATATGTAGTGAAGCAATATGTCACATTAAACCTTAACTATTTGTAATTCTACCCACTATTTGTGTCCAAAATTGGAATCTCACAATTATTGGTAGGAATTACTCATCTCTATTTTGTGCTATACACATAGTCTTTGGCCAACACTACACTAATGGAACAGGCCAGGAAAATGCCTTTCTTATAACAAAACGCATGTTAAAGAAAAAAAAGCTAGAAGTGGAATTTAAAAAAATAATCATAGTTATTCTACATGCATGAAAGATACAAAAATTAAGAGGGCTATGTCCTCTGTGAACCTACAATCTAGTAGGAAGTGTAAGGTGTCAATATACTATACAAATGAAAATTTAAGCACTACAAAAAAATTATGAAAAATGTAACAACATGAAAGGGGTTAAGGTTACTTTCAGCTGTGGAGATCAGGAACCTACAGAGAAGCTGTAAGATATAGAACGTTTTCCCCATCAAACACACACATGCACGCACACACACACTATAGTAAGTTTTATTCCTTATAACAATTAGGGGGAAAAGTAAAACGAAAGTGAAAAGCATGTTTGATAGCACAATCAAGAAAAATAAATCAACAATTCAATGAATGTGCTTCTATTTTATGGGAATTTGCTATATCTACAGTTTTATAATGTACTTTTTTGCACATAAATGCCTGGAATTCTAATTTACCAAATACTTCTTTAGTTGGACAATTTAGTTGTCCAAATAGATAAAAATACTTGATTCAACTATATGCTGTGAAGAAAACACTCACTTGAGATCCAAAGATACAAGTTAAAATGAATGGACGGAAAACAATATTCCATGCAAATAATAACCAAAAGAGAACAAAGGTGGTTATACTAACATCAGACAAAATAGAGTTTAAATAAAAAAAGGTTAAGAGATAAAGGAGGACATTATATATTAATAAAAGTTTCAATATAGCAAGACATATCAATTATGAACATTTATGCTCACAATGATACACCATTAAAATACATGAAGCAAAACCTGAAACAATTGAAGAGAGAAACCAGCAGGTCTGCAACAATAACAGAAGACTTCCATACCCTGCTCTCAATTAATGGATAGAACAACCAGACAGAAAAAAAAGCAAGGAAACAAGAGACTCAACATAATAAACCATCTAGGTCTAACAAACATATACATAGCACTCTACCCAACAATAGCACACATATTCTTCTCAAGTACAACTGGAACATTTTCCAGGGCAGACCATAAGTTAGGCCACAAATTAAGTCTCAATAGGTCTTAAAAGACAGATATCATACAACATATCTTCTCAGACCACACAGGATAGTTAGAAATCAATAGAAAGGTAAAATTGAAAATTCACAAAACTGAATACAAAAAACTTTTATTATTTTTGTTTTTCTATATAGCAATTTTATTGCGATATAATTAACATATCATTCAGTTCACTTCCTAAAAGTGTACAACTTTTATTTTTTTAACTAGAGGCCCGGTGCATGAAAATTCATGCACTGGAAGGGGGTCTCTCAGCCCAGCCTCCCTCTCGGTCTGGGAGCCCTCAGGGGCGGGAGGTGATGTTCCCATCACACGTCTGCTGCTGCCACTGCCAGCAGCACAAACCTCAGCTGGCCCTGGTTACCTGAGCCTTAGGCAGCCCTGGGTGGCTAGGCAGCCGCCATCCAAGGATTGCCTGTGCTTTGGGCTGGCTCTGGGCAGCTAGGGGGCTGAGGGACTGGGGGACTCTGGAGTGAGGGTGTGACAATTAGCATATTCCCTCCTTATTGGCTGTGGGCACCACCATCTTTGAAGGCATGACAGTCAATTAGCATATTCTCTATTAGATAGGATATCACCACAATCAATATTAGAGCATTTTCATCACATTAAAAAAAACTTGTACCCCTTAACAGTCACTCCTCTTTTGGCCTCCTAATCCCCTTGCACTAGTAGTAGGCTGGAACAGCAGCACACTAATCTACTTTCTGTCTCTACACATTTGCCTCCTCTGGACATTGCATATAGATAGAATCATACTTTGTGACTGGCTTTCTTTCACTTTGTATATTGTTTTCATTCATTCACATTGTAAGAGTACTTACTCTTTATGGCCAAATAAAATTCTGTTGTATGGCTATACCAGTATTTAACTATTAATCAGTTGATGGACATTTGGGTTGTTTTGCTATTATGATTATTGCTGAGGTGGACATTTGTGTACATGTTTTTGTGTGGATATGTTTTCAATTCTCTTGGGTATATATCTAGGAGTGGCAATTAGGAGCCAGCAGTCCAGGACTGGAGAGGGTAACTGTGGTAACTTTGTTTCACAGTTTGAGAAAATGTCAGAATGTTTTCCAAAGCATTTTATATTCCATAAGCAGTGTAAAAAGACATTAGTTTCCCCATATCCTTCTGAACACTTATTATTTGTCTTTTTTATTACAGACATCCTAGTAAGTGTGAAGAGTTAACTCACTGTGGGTTTTTTAAATTCATTTTTATGTGATATAACTGACATATAGCATTGTATTATTCTTTGGTATATAACACAGATTATTTGATATATGTATATATTGCAAAATGATTACCTCAATAAGTTAATATCCACCAACAAAAAGTAACCAATTTTTCTTATAAGAACTTATGATTTACTCTCTTAGCACCTTTCAAATGTATCATACAATACTGTTAATATATAGGCTATTACATCTCCAGGACTTTTTTATCTTATAACTGGAAGCCTGTATTTTTTTTTTCCAAAATATATTTTATTGATTTTTTACAGAGAGGAAGGGAGAGGGATAGAGTTAGAAACATCGATGAGAGAGGAACATCAATCAGTTGCCTCCTGTACACCTCCTATTGGGGATGTGCCTGCAACCAAGGTACATGCCCTTGACTGGAATTGAATCTGGGACCTTTCAGTCTGCAGGCCAGTGCTCTATCCAATGAGTCAAAGTGGTTTTGGCAAAGCTTGTATCTTTTTACTATCTTCTCCTATTTCATCCATACCCCCAACAGCTGCCTGTGGCAACCACAATTCTGTTTTCTTAAGATTCCACATGTGAGATAACATAGTATTTGTCTTTCCTGTCTGACTTAAGTTCCATCCATGTTGTTCCAAATGGCAGGGTTTCCTTTTTATGGCAGAATAATATCCCATGTATGTGCGCATTTCTTTATTCCTTCATCCACTGATGGACAATTAGGTGGTTTCCATGTCTTGGTAATCCTATATAATAAAGAGGTAATGTGCAAATTAACCCTCACAACCTCACAAGATGGCTGCCTGTGACCAGGCCAGCAGGAGGGTTAGTGAGGAACGACCAAACAACTGAACAAGCAGGCTGCATGAGGCAACCAGGTCAGCAGAGGGTTAGTGAGGGACGAGCAAGGACTGAACAAAGAGGCTAACAGGGCAACCAGGTGAACAGGGGGATTGGTGAGGGACGAGCAAAGGACTGAGCAAGCAGGCTGTGTGGGGTGACCAGGCCAGCAAGGGGGTTAGTGAGGAAACAAGCACACTGCGTGGGGCAACCAGGTCAGCCGGAGGGTTAGTGAGGGAAGACCAAATGACTAAATAGCAGGCTGCATGGGGCAACCAGGCTGCGGGGGTCCATGAGGGGTGACCAAGCCAGCAGAGGGGACAGTTGGAGGCAACCAGGCCGGCAGAGGGGACAGTTGGGGGCCATCAGGCCGGCAAGGGAGACAGTTGGGGGTGACCAGGCCGGCAGAGGGGGACAGTTGGGGGTAACCAGACTGGCAGAGGGGAACAGTTGGGGGCCAACAGGCAGCAAGGGAGGTAGTAGGGGGTAACCAGCAGGGGGTGGGAGGCAGTTAGGGGTGATCAGGCCAGCACGCAGAGGCAGTGAGGGGCAACCAGGCAGGCAGGCAGGCGAACAATTAGGAATTGTTGTGCACTGGGCCTCTAGTCTATGTATAAAAACCTAAGTAACTGTTCAACCGGCAGCTATGACACGCACAGACCACCAGGGGGCAGGCACTCAGTGTATAGGCATGGAAACATGGAACAGACTGATGAATCTCAGAGGGAAGAGGGGATGAGGGAGGGCAGGAAGAGATTAATCAAAGATCTTATATACATACTAGAGGCCTGGTGCTAGAGTCTGTGCACCTGTGGGGCCCCTTGGCCAGGCCTGTGGGGATCAGGCCGAAGCCGTGCACTGGGCTTCTGACATCCCCTAAGGGATCCTGGATTGTGAGAGGGCGCAGGCCAGTATGCAAGGGTTCCCCTTTTCCATATCCTTACCAACTCTTGTTGGTGGATTTGATTGGCATTCTGACAAGTGTGAGGTGCTATCTCATTGCGGTTTTAATTTGCAAATCTCTGAGATTACTGACATTGATCTTTTCATGTTTATTGGCCATATGTATGTTATCTCTGGACAAATAATCAATTCAGATCCTCTGCCCAATTTTTATTTGGATGTTTTTTTTAGCGTTGAGTTATATGAGTTGTTTATAAATTTTGGATATTAAACCCTTATCAGCTGTATCATTGGTAAATATCTTCTTCCATTCAGGAGGCTGTCTTTCTGTTTTGTTGATTGTTTGCTGTGTAAAACCTTTTTAATATCATCCCATTTTTAAACAATTTCTTTTGTTTCCCTTGCCCTAGGTGATATATAAAAAAACAGTATTTCTGCCCTAGCCAGTTTGGCTCAGTGGATAAGAACATCAGCCTGTGGACTGAAGGGTCCCAGGTTCAATTCCAGCCAAGGGCACATGCCTGGGTTGTGAGCTCAATCCCCAGTAAGGGGCGTGCAGGAGGCAGCCGATCAATGGCTCTCATCATTGATGTTTCTATCTCTCTCTCTCTTCCTTCCTCTCTGAAATCAATATATATATTTCTAAGAGAAATGTCTGAGATTTTACTGCCCATTTTCTTCTAATTTTATGATATTGAGTCTTACATTTTTAAGTCTTTAATCTATTTTGAGTTTATTCTTGTATAAACTCAACATGGATATCAAAATCTAGTGTAAAAAGGTGGACTAGTGTTTTTTTTCTCTCTCATGCTTCTGTTCAATTTTCCCAACACCATTTACTGAATAGACTGTCTTTACCCCGTTGTATATTCTTTCCTCATTTGTCAAATATTAATTGCCCATATAAGCATGGGTTTATTTCTGGGCTCTCTATTCTGATCCATTGATCTGTATGTCTATTTTTATGCCTGTACCATGCTGTTTTGATTATGATGCCTTGTAATATAGTTTCATATTAGGTAATGTGATACCTCCAACTTCGTTTTTTCTCAAGAATGCAGTGGTATTCAAGGACTTTTGTGGTTCCATATAAATGTTTCAATTATTTGTTCTAGTTCTCTGAAATACACCAATGATATTTTGATAGGAACTGCATTACATCTATAAATTGCTTTGGGTCATCTGAATATTTTAACGATGTTAATTCTTCCTATCCATGAGCAAGAGCACAGTATATGCTTTCATTTATTTGTATCTTCTTCAGTTGCTTTCTTCAGTGGCTTATAAATTTCTGAGTATGTCTTTTACCTCCTTGGTTAAATTTATTCCTAAGTTGTTATTTTTTTAAATCCTCACTTGAGGATTTTTAAAATTGCTTTTAGAGAGAAAGGAAGGGAGAGAGGAAGAGAAACATCAATGTGCAAGAGAAACATCACTCAGCTGCCTCCTCTAAGCACCCTAACTTGGGATCAAACCCACAACCAAGCTATGTGTCCTAACCTGGAATTGACCCCGCAAACTTTTTGGTTGTTTGGATGATGCTCAACTATCAGATCTAGTAGGTTTTTTGTGGCATCTTTATGGTTCTCTATATACAGTATTGTCATCTGCAAATAATGACAGTTTTACTTCTATTCCAATTTGAATGCCTTTTATTTCTTCTTGTCTGATTATTTTGGCCAGGACTTCCAGTACTATGTTGACTAAGAGTGGTGAAAGTGGACCTTCCAGTCTTGTTCCCAATCTTAAGGAAATGCTTTTAGTTTGTCCCCTTCGAGTATGATATTAGCTGTGGGTTCATTATATATGGCCTGTATTATGTGGAGGTATATTCTCTCTATTCCGACTATGCTGAGTTTTTATCATAAATAGGTATTGGGCTTTGTCAAATGTTTTTCTGCATCTACTGACATGATCATGTGGTTTATATCCTTCATTTTGTATTATGTTAATTGGTTTGCAGATATTGTACCAACCTTATACTCCAATAATAAATCTTATTTGATCATGGTGTATGATCTTTTTAAAATATTGCTGGATTAGGTTTGGTAATAGTTTGCTGAGGATTTTTGCATCTATGTTTATCAGGAATATAGGCCTATCATTTTTTTCTTTGTAGTATTTTTTTCTGGTTGTGAAATTAGGATACTGCTGGCCTCATAAAGTACACTTGGGTGTCTTCCCACCTCTTGAATTTTTTGCAATAATTTGAGAAAGATAGATATTAGTTCTTGGAATGTTTGGTAAAATTCACCTGTGAAGCCTTCTGGTCCAGGACTTTTATTTGTTGGGAATTTTTTCTTTTTATTAATGCTTTGATTTCACTAGTTGTAGCCAGTGTGTTCTGATTTTCTTGATTCTGTTTTAGAAAATTGTATGTTTCTAGGTGTTTATCCATTTCTTCCAGATTGTCCAATTTGTTGGCATATAGTTGTTTGTAACATTTTCTTATAATTCTTTGTATTTCTGTGTTGTCAGTTATTAGTTCATTTTTTAATTAAAAAGAAGTATCTCAAACCAATAATTTAAAATTTACAAATTGAGGAAATAGAAAAAACAAAAACAAAAACTAAATACAAAGCCAGCAGAAGGAAGGAAATACTTTAAAATTAGGGCTGATATAATATGAAATAGAGAATAGGAAAATAATAGAGAAAATGAATGCAACCAAAAGTTGGTTCTTCAAAAATATCAACAAAATTGACAAACTTTTAATTAGATGGACAAAATAATGAGAAGACTCAAGTTACTAAAATCATTAATAACAGTGAGTACATTTTTACTCGTTCAACATAGATAAAAATGATTATAAGAGAGTATTATGAACAATTGTGTGCCAAGAACTGGATAACCTAGATAAATAATGGACAAAATCTTATAAACACAAAACCAACTGAGACTAAATCATGAAAAAGTATAAAATCTGAAGACCTATAACCATTAAGGAAATTTAATCAGTAATCAAAATTCTCCCCCAAAAGAAAAGGGTCCTGATGGCTTCACTTGTGAATTCTACCAAATTTAAAGAATACCAATCCTGAAACTTTTCCAAAAAAAATTTGAGAGGAATACTATCTAACTCATTCTTTGAGGCCAGCATGACTCTTGTACCAGAGCCAGACAAAGACATTACAAAGAAAGAAAATTACAGACCTTAAAAACGTGTCAGGAGAGAAAATTGTGCAATAATACAGAAAGAAGAAGTGAGAAACCACAAGGCCACAAAAGGCAGTGAGAATACCTTAGTGTAGTTAGTTGAACAATAACCCCAAAATTCAAATTCACCAGGAACCTCAGAATACGACCTTATTCGGAAACAGGCTGTTTACACAGGTAATTGGGTTAATATGAGATCATACTGAGGTAGGGTGGGTTCTAAAGCTAGTAAACAGTGTCTTTATCAAGAACAGAGAACACTTATAAACAGCATTTGAAAAGCTGATGTAAAGAGAGAAGTGGAAATTAGAAATACGTTGCTACAAGCCAGGGAATGCCAGGAGCCATCACAAACAAAAAGGCAAAGGATTCTTCCTTAGAGCTCTCGGAGGGAATGTATATAGTCCTTCTGATACTTTGATTTTGGACTTCTAACCTCTCGAACTACCAGAATACATTCCTATTGTTTTTTTTTTAATATATTTTATTGATTTTTTTATAGAGAGAAAGGGAGAGGGATTGATTTTTTTATAGAGAGGAAAGGAAAGGGAGAGAGTTAGAAACATCAATGAGAGAGAGAGACATCGATCAGCCGCCTCCTGCACACCCCCTACTGGGGATGTGCCCGCAACCAAGATACATGCCCTTGACCAGAATCGAACCCGGGACCCTTCAGTCCGTAGGCCGACGCTCTATCCACTGAGCCAAACTGGTTTGGGCTCCTATTGTTTTTAAGCCATCTATTTTGTAATTATTTGTTTTTGTGTTTTTCTTTTAAATATATTTTATTGATTTTTTACAGAGAGGAAGGTAGATAGATAAGAGTCAGAAACATCGATGAGAGAGAAATATCAATCAGCTGCCTCCTGCACACCCCCACTGGGGATGTGCCTGCAACCAAGGTACATGCCCTTGACCCAGAATCGAACCTGGGAGTTTTCAGTCGGAAGGCCAACGCTCTATCCACTGAGCCAAACCGGTTTGGGCTGTAGTTATCTGTTATGGCCCCGGGCAGTGGCTGACAGGAGGACCCAGAGCCAGTGCACTTGATGGACAGCTTCAGACCATACCAGATATCAACTCTCCATACCCACAAGTGACACCTCAAGGGGTAGACTCAGTGAGCACCAAAGCCCCACTGAAGTAAGTCCTGCTCCATAATGGTGTCTCCTACACCGCAGCTCTTTCCCTGTAGATGCGGCTATTCCTCACAGCAACTGGCCTGGAGGTCAAGTCCTCCCAGTGACGCTAACAGCAATCAAAGCTCAACTACAACAAGACTGTGCACACAGCCTACAGAGGGGCGCAACTAGAGTGTCCAGTTCAGGTAACTGGGAAGGCTGAACCACTGGGCCCAACAGGACACCTGCTACACGAGGCCACTCTACCAATTCCAGGAGATATAGCAGCTCTACCTAATACATAAACAAACCCAGGGAAGCAGTCAAAATACAGAGATGAAGAAACATGTTACAAATGAAACAAGTGAAGAAATCTCCAGAAAAAGAATTAAATGAAATGGAAGCAAGCAAACTACAGTGGATCCTTGTTTCTCAAACTTAATTCATTCCAGAAGGCTGTTCAAAAACCGAATCATTTTTTCCCATTAGAAACAATGTAAATAGAATTAATCTGTTCCAGACCCCCAAATGATTCTGTTTTAACCTTTCTTATATATAGTACATGTCTAATGTACTGTCTAATCTATAAATACTTTATAAACAAAAAGGCCATGAAATGTAAATTAAAAGTTAAAAAGGAAAGAAAATGTACAATAAAAAATGAAAATTTAATAATAATAACAATTAGCAACAACAAAGGCAGAAAAACACAAAAATATTCACAGTACAATATCCAGAGATTGTAACTGGTAAACTGATTCATACTCGCACATTGTCTTCTTTGTTGCCTGAGAGACTTGCGACTGATCATACAGCTATCAACATGAAAGGGTTGTCAGGTAAGAAGCAAGTTGCTCAAGATGGGAGAGATTTGAGAATTGAGGTTTGACTACTGGATATAGATTTCAAAACAAAGGTTATAAGGTTGCTTAAGGATATTAATGAGAGCTTCAAGGGACTTAGTGAGAATGTCAAAGACATAAAAAAGGACCAGTCAAAAATTAAGCATACACTAACTGAAATGAAGAATAATTTACAGAGATTCAATAGTAGAGGATTCCGAGAATCAAATCAATGATTTGGGATATGAGGAAGCAAAAAAACACTCAATCAGAAGAGCAAAAAGAATCCAAAAATACGAAGATAATGTTAAGAGCCTCTGGGACAACTTCAACCAACATTTGAGAGAGAGTAAGATACTAAAAACCTACTTGAAGAATAAGGACAGAAACTTCTACCTGGCAAAGGACTTGCAAGTCCAGGAAGCACAGAGTCCCAAACAAGAGGAACCCAAAGAGGCACCCCCACCCCCGTACCCGAAATCCCACACCAAGACACATCATAGTTGAAATGCCAAGGGTTAAAAACAAAGAGAGAATCTTAAAAGCATCAAGAGAAAAGCAGTTAGTTACCTACAAGGAAGCACCCATAGGATTGTCAGCTGATTTCTCAACAGAAACTTTGCAGGCCAGAAGGGAGTGGCAAGAAACATTCAAAGTGATGAATAGCAAGGACCTACAACCAAGATTACTCATTTAGAATTGAAGGTCAGATAAAGAGCTTTACAGACAAGAAAAAGTTAAAGAAGTTCATCACCAGTATTACATGAAATGTTTAAGGGTATTCTTTAAGAGGAAAAAGAAGAATAAAAAATATGAACAATAAATACATATCTATCAACAATCAAAATAAACAAGGAATCTAATGCACAAAATAAACTGATAAGTAAATCAGAACCAGAGACATGGAAACATGAAACAGACTGATGAATCTCTGAGGGAAGGCTGGGAGGGGGTGGAAAGAGATTAACCAAAGATCTTATATGCATACTAGTGGCACGGTGCACGAAATTTGTGCATGGCTACGGTCCGTAGGCCTGGCTGGCGATCAGGGCTGATCTGTGGGGTGACTAGAGGGGGGGGGAATCAGGGACCCCACTGGCACCCACCTTGGCCAGCCTGGCACTGCCCACTCACCCACTCCCCCACCCCCTCTGCCACTGCAGCTGGTTGCCTCCCTCTGCAGGAGGAGACCAGTGATGCGATTTGCAGGGGGATAGGGGGGCCCACTGGCACCTGCCTTGGCTGACCTGGGGCAGCTCCTGGGTTAAGTGTCTGCCCCTTGGTGGTCAGTGTGCATCCTAGCAACCGGTCATCCTACCAATCATTCCACCGTTTGATTTGCATATTAGGCTTTTATTATATAGGATATGCATTACCTATGAACACAGACAATAGGGTAGTGAAGATCTGGTGGAGGAGGAACCAGTTGGAGGGGGACAATGGAGGGAAAAAAAGGAGGACATCTGTAATAATCTCAACAATAAACATTTTTTTAAAAGTGAGACAGAATAATACACACCAAAAAAAAAAGGTGACATATTTTCAAAAGAAATTTTTAAAAAATTCCTCTACACTTCTTTTTAGTAAAATAAACCTGTCATTTTCATAGGACTACCTGGTTGCCAGAACACAATCCTACGATCTTTTCTGTTACTCCATACAAAGTATGTGTCATGTTACTTCTACTTAATAAGCATAAAAGAATAATAGGCAGAGGGAAGGCAGGGGAGGATGGGGAAAAGGGGGGAGATCAACCAAAGGGCTTGTATGCATGCATATAAGCAAAACCAATGGACACAGACATTAGGGGGGTAAGGGCATTAGCCGGGAGGTGGAGGGGAGGCAATGGAGGATAAGGTCAGGGAATACCTTAATCAATAAAGAAAAAAGTAAAATAAAAACTAAAAAAAAAACTATCAGCAATAACATTTAAGATTTAATCTAAAAATAAGAAAAAATTATTTTAACCCAACACCTCTCTGTAAAGATTTAAATTCTTTAGCTACTTCATCAAAATTTATCTACCTTCAGTTTTTTGCGAATTCTACAATATTGTAACAACTTGACCTAAGTTTCACTGATTTAAATTAAAAACAAAATCTTTCAATGTAGAAAAAGCCTAAGTGAAAGATAAATCATTTATCTAACGTTAGCACAACAAAATCGGTTTGATAAGCCTCCAAATAAATCATTAAGTTGCCTCCCTTGCCCTTCACCTGATTTTTTTCTCTTAAGGGAACATCTAAGTTCTCGTTCAGAATGCTGTAACACTGCACATGGCTATTGTCTCTCTTATCAAAATCAACCAGTTCTTCTAAACCTGCCCTGAAATTTTAACCCTCTGGAAAGCTCAAACATTCCACCCTTCTCTGCTATCCAATACCCACAGCAACTCAAGGAGGAGTTTGCAATTTAAATATGTTCCAAAAACAAGAATTGAAAAAATGACGAATTCAAGATGACGAGGGGAAATTTTGGAGGGTTTTCAAAAATGAAAAGATTGTGTCTTATTACTGGATTGTAAGAAGTAGTACAGTAGTACTACTAGCAATCTTTATACAGTCTTACGAGCTCATAAATATGAAATCATTGATCGCTTGGGTAGATTGCATAACCCCACTTTATTGCTAAAGTAATGGTACCTACCCTGTATCTCCCAATCCATGAAGGAAAATCACCTGGAGGAAGAGAGGAAAAGTTAATAAGCAATGCCTAGGCAAATCCACACGTAACTGTTACACACGGCAACTCTGGTTAAGGTAGAAGCCAGACTTGCAGAGCACCGCCTCCAGCACATTAATGCATCTCGACAGACGTCTCTTCCACGGCGATGGAACACCTAACTTCTCTCCTGGGGGCTCCTGAGATCATTCCTGTGCGGCTTCGGCACAGGAAAGAGGTCCCACTTAGACCTTTTTAAGTGCAAAGGATCACTTTCTAAGACAGGGTCTCTTTCAAGTCAAACCATGAAAGATCTCCTTTACACTGTACAACTTTTCCATCACAAAAAGGAACTTCCGGAGGTAAAAACAAGTTTGAGCTCCTTAAGTAAAGTTTCCTAAAAAAAAAAAAAAACCCACAAAAAACACAGCACCTCTGATCTTTCAACACACGAACGCTCCGAACTTCTTTAATTTAGGATGAGAAGGCAAAGTAAGAAAAGTCTTCCGCATGCACACCCACACCGGACAGACACATGCCCAAAGCCACCTCGAGGGAGCGCGCCTCTGCCCCAGCGCAGGTCCGCCCCAGCGGGGGCCGGGGCCGGGGGCCGGGCGCCGGGGGCCGCTCTCGCCGCGCAAGGCGGAGGGCTCGGGCTCGGGCTCGGGCTCGGGGCGGGGGAAGGGGTGTCGCGGCCCGGGAAGGGGGGACCATCCGACCCCCCCCCCGCCCCCCGGCCCGGGCCGCGACACCCCGTGCTCCCCCCGCACAGCTGGGGCCCGGGACGCGCCGACCCTTCCACCTCGCCCCGTCAGGGCGGGCGGGGCGTCCCCGCGCACGGGTCGCCACCCCGCGGGCCCAGCCACGGGGCAGAGGGGCGGCCACCGACAGCGGGCCGCGCGGGACGCCCCGAGCTCCGGCCGCCGCCACTCACCGCAGCGGTGGCCTTCCGGGCGGCGGGAAGCGAGGCAGACATGTTATTGCCGCACATTCACCGGCTCCGCTCCGCCGACGAAGCGCGCGTCGGAAGCGGAATATAAAGCCGGCGCCCGGGAGCGGCCCAAGGGCGTGAGAACGGCGAGTCCCGCCCGCCCCGCCGAGCGCGCGCTCCGGCGCGTGCGCGCCCCCGAGGCGCCGCGCCGCCCTCCGCCGGCTCTGCGCCCCCGGGTCCGAGGGACCTGTCGCCCTGCCCCTCCTCCGCCGCTCTCCCCGCCTTGGCGCGTCACAATGTCCTGCTTCTCTGCCCGCGATTGGCTGTGACGGACCCGGTGCCTGAACTGACCTCCTCATCCCCCCCCCCCCCGCCGCCCTCCTCCCACCTCCCTCCGCTCCCCGCGTCCACCGGCGGCGCCGCGCGCCCGGCCCCGGGGCACTTCTTCCCGCGGGGCGCCCGGGACACCTCGGGGAAGAGGCTCTCCGGCCCCGGCTGGGAGCGCGGTCCCTGGAGCCCGGCTGTGCCTTCCTCTCTTGGGGCGCCGTAGTGAACTGAAAAGAATGAGCCCCGAAGCCACTCCGACCCGACCGCAGATACTCCTTTGTTTCCCAAAGCCAGCGTGTACTCCTTTGTAAAAGTGAGATGGGTCCAACTTTTGCTGTATTTCCACCTTGGGCTACACCCAGGGGCAGTTTTGGAGTTGACTGGCCGCCTCCTTTAAAAGCAAGCTGAAGCCCAGGCCAGTGTGGCTCGGTTGGTTGAGCGTTGTGCCCTGTGCACCAAACGATTGCCAGTTTGATTCCGGGTCAGGGCACATTTCCAGGATGTGGGTTTGGACTCTAGGTGCACAGGCAAGCAATCTGTCTGTCTCTGTCTCTGTCTGTCTCGCTCTCGCTCTCGCTCTCGCTTTCGCGCTCTCTCCCTCTCTCTCTCTCTCTCCCTCTCCCTCTCCTCAGCCCTCCTCCTCTCCTTTCCCAGCTCTAAAATCAATAAAAAAAATACTTGTTTTTTTGCCTTAGCTGGTTTGGCTTAGTGGATAGAGGAATGGCCTGCAGACTGAAAGGTCTTGGGTTCCATTCTAGCCAAGGGCACCTGCCCTGGTTGCAGGCTCCATCCCTGTGTGGCCCGGAGGCCACTAAGCAATGATTCTCATTATTGACATTTCTCTCTTTCTCCTTCTCCCTCTCTGAAGATTTTTTTTAATGTATTTTTTTTTAAATAGAGCTACTCCTGTAAAAAATAAATAAAAACATTAAAAAAAAAACCCTAACTGAAGCTGGAAAGGAAAACATTCCATTGTCACTGAGAATGCACAACTTAATGATCAGTGGATAATGAGATAGTGCTGGTTTAAATGAGAGACTAGATGTCCCTTTTCTGCATGGTTATTTCAATGCATATCAAGTACATGGTAGGCTAGGGTCTGAGATAGAAGCACCTAAAGGCAAATGCTTGTTAACGGAAGGATGGACGAGGGCCTCTCCCTAGTTGCTAGTGGGAGTGGAATTCTTGCAATATCCCGAGAAAGAAGAATTTTCTGAGACTCGTGGGAGAACAAGTGATTTTTATTTCCCTGAAATTAAATCCCTGAGTTTCCAAAGTCCCATTTCCCTCATGGAAAATGTGTAGCTGGGGCTTCAGTAGAGCTAAAATCAGAGCCAGTGTCCAGAGTTTCCTTTCCAGGTTGAAGCTGAGTCCAGTCCATCATCAGCCTTTCAGTGGCCACACTCATTCTGGCAAATAATCTTTGTGTTTCCTGATGCAATCCATTAGTCCATTGCGTGTGAGGTCCATATTGCCGTGGGCCATACGGGCAAATTCAACCAATCTAAGAGCGAGCCAAGAGCACAAGAGCAACAAGAGAACCAAGTGCACGGAGAGAGCCAAGAGAATAAACTCCTGTTTAGGAGACTATGTCTTCCCAAGTTTTTGTGCACTTGCAGTGGCCACACTCATTCTGGCAAATGATCTTTGTTGCCAGGTGTCAGACAAGTACCTTTCCCATGTCACCCCAACTTTACTGGGCATGAGTCCATCTTCCCTTTGTTGGATCCCTTTCCCTAGTGTTTTGCAAGGAATAGGCCGATGGTTTCCCGAGGACTGCAAAGTTGCTTCCTCTTCCACAAAATACCACGTGCAGGCGTGCACAAACAATACAATTGAAACTTCGTGGCCATGCGCAGAAGTCGGTTTTCGGCCTGGGTGAGTCTATTTTGAAGAAGTGGTTCTAATGCCGAGCCACACTCAAGGGGCCAAACAGCTGCATGTGGCTCATGAGCCGAGGTTTGCCCACCACTGCCTTAAAGAAACTTACAGAATATAAACAATCCTTAGGTAGTACAGTGTAAGATAGGAAAGGAAGCTGGTGAACATAGAAACAACAACAACACAAAAAACCACTTCGCTTTAATTCACATGATAACCAGAGTGCTGGAGGATTACTGGGGAGAGGAAGGATGTCTCATTTGTGTCATATTATTCTTGTCTTGAATTTGAATGCTTGGATTTTAGAATTTTGTGGACTCTCAGAGATTTATGGTTTATACTGATTTATTGACGATGATAATGTGACTCACATTTCACATCCAAGTGTATATTTAGACTTGTAACTATTTGGTTGTGTTGACCCTCAGAATGAATGGTGGATAATGAGATAGAGCTGATTTAAGCTTGGGACTAGACATCCATTTTCTGCGTATAGCACAGCTGTGATGTTTTTCAACTCTGGTGTGAGCTGTTTGCACCAAATAAAGTCTTTCTCCCCTCCTTGCATCCCAAACTGGGGACTTCTGTAGGCATTGAATGTTAGTGATGATAGTCTTAGGTGACAGTTGTGATGTTAATAGAGAAAATAATACTCTCTTTAGTTCTTACTATGAACACAGGACATTCAAATCACTAGAATGTGAATTTTTCTATCATGTAATATCAAGAGCCACCAATTGGTTCTATCAATTAACTTCCATTAATGCGAAGTAGGACAGCTCAGGTTGGTGTATTTCAGTCATCCTCCTCTCTTTCCAAGTTCAAATACTACTATTTCTATAAGGTTCATCTAAGTTCTACATTCTTTAAGCAACTTTAGTATTTTAATTACAGTTGACCATTGAACAACTCAGGTTTGATCTGGTGGGTCTACTTATCACAGATATTTTTCTCCAAACATAGTATTGGCTCTCTGTGTTTCCAAGTTTAGCATCTGGGAATTCAACTAGCTAGGGATGGAGAATACTGTTCAGGAAAGTACATATGAGGCAGCCTGGCCTTATGCATTGATCTACACCATCTTATATAAAGAACTTGAGGACTGGAATTTTGGTATCTGCAGGGGTTCTGGAACTAATCAATCCCCTTGGATACTGAAGGATGAGACTCTTCTGTTAAATTTGGAAGAGTCAATTGTTATATGTGGATTTTCTACTGTGGGGGAAGGGGATGCCCCAAACCTCTGTGTTGTTCAAGGGTCAACTATACTTTCTTTCTCAGGTAAGAGAATGAACTAAATATTATAATTGAAAAAATACAAAATTATCATTATTTTCAGATGATTATACAAAGGGAAAGTTTAATAAAAGTAATTTCAAAATTACTAACAAGAAAATTTAGGAATATAGTCAACCACTAAATCAATATACAAAAAAATAATGTTTTTTTCTAGCTACAAACAAAATCTGGATAGAGTATCTAACGGAAGAAAAAAAATATTCACAGTAGAAATTTTAAAATATATATTTTGACAAAGCTTAAGAATGTACCAGACATATATTGGGAAAAGTATGAAGCTGCCAAGATACAGAAAAGACAAATAATTGGATAGGAAGATGCAATATTATAAGGTTATCAGTTTCCTCAGAACTAATTGACCAATTCAATTTTCTCCCAATTAAAACCTCAAAAACTTATACTTTAATAAAAATTGTTTTGGATGTCCTAATAAGATTTTTTAATTTTATAAAATAACTCTAGCCCTAGCCGGTTTGTCTCAGTGGATAGAGTATGATCTTGTGGACTAAAAGGTACTGGGCACATGCCTGGGTTGTGGGCTTGATCTCCAGAAGCTGGTATGCAGGAGGCAGCTGATCAATGATTCTCTCTCATCATAGATGTTTCTATCTCTCTCTCCCTTTCCCTTCCTCTCTGAAATGAATAAAAATATATTTAAAAAATAAAAAAACTAATTGTAAACTTCATAAATATGGGAGAATTAGAAGCTAAAATCCCTTTTCTTTTGTCATTTCTCTGTAAATGTATTTCCCTTTGTTGAAATGGTACATAAGTGTCCATGTCTGACTTGCTTTTCATGTCATTTCTGTGAGGGCCTCCCATATGTATCTGTCATAAACTTTTTTCTCCTATTAATCTGTTTTGTGTCAGTTTAATTTGCAGGGCCCCGTCACTGCACCTAAGAGAGCAGAGAAAAAAATTTTTGCCCTCCCATCAACATAATCTAGAATTACAAAAGGTAAAAAAATAAATTACCAATGCAAGAAAGAACAAGCAGAATAGAACATTGACTGACTGCCTTTAATTACTGGGATTTATTTCTAAGCAGATTTAAAGGGCAAATAAGTAAATAAATAGATAAACAAAAACCATACAGAATAAACAGGTACCATTTTTTCCGGCATATAAGATGACTTTTTAACCCAGGAAAATCTTTTCAAAAGTCGGGGGTCATCTTATATGCTGGATGTCATTTTATAAGGCGAGTATATCCCAAACTATATTTTAACTGGAAAAGTTGGGGTTGTCTTATATGCACTGTCATCTTATATGCCAGAAAATATGGAACATGTTAAGGGTGGCATTTTAAATCAGTTTGAAAATGGTAATTTTTCAGCAACTGATATTGGAATAACTGGAGGAAATTCAGATGGTTCCTCCATTTTTCCTCCCATGAAATTTTAGGTAATATCCAGAAGTGAAAATCCGAATGATTAACACTTAAAAGGAAGTACCTAATTATCCAAATAATTTAAAAATGCAAGTTAAAACAATTTACTACTTTAGACCTGTTATAGACAGTTAGACAGACACGAGCAGCGCCAAGATGATAGGCCAGGTACAGAGGTCACCAGAGTGGGAAGACCTGAGTGCCTAGCAAGGGGCAGAAACGGGAAAACAGAGACCTTGAGCCCAAGGTAACCTTTCCTCCCCTAGCATATCACTAGTCATCAGTTTAAACCCTCTGACGTTTTTCTCCCTAAGATAACATCTAGGCCTCAGTTGTTTTTCAGCTCTTAGCCCAAAAAAAGGAGCAAAACCAGACAAGTGACGCAGTGGCTGATTCAGGACCAACTGCATTGACTAATGACCCTCTGCCTTGGCACTGACCAAAAGAACACTGCTGGAAAGCTGGTGAATATTCTCTTGAGACCCTTCCCTGAAACCTCCCCTAAAATTTCTACCTGCATGAGAGAGATAAATATCCTTTACACAGGTAAGGATCCAGAAGGTGCTCTTCCCAAGGAGAGGACCGTTCCCTTCCCTTCCCTTCCCTTCCCTTGCCTTCCCTTCCCTTCCCTTCCCTTCCCTTCACTTCCCTTCCCTTCCCTTCCCCCTTCTTTCCTCTAAGGGACCCCAGGAGACTTGCAACCAGGGGAGCAATGATGAGCAGTGGCAGCTCATCTGGGGCTAACCCCGGGACCTGTCTCCAAGGCCCCTTTTCTCTAACTGCCCAGTGAGCAAAGAAGCCCAGCCTCGGCTCTCCTGTTGTTACTTTCTAAGTCCTTCCTTGGATCACTTTCCTGAGTGTGTTTTTGCTGTGGCCAATAAATTCTTGCTTGCTTTGCTGTACTTGGTCTCTTTTTTCCCCCATTAGTTTTATTTTTTTAGAGAGACTGGAAGGAAGAGAGAGAGAGAGAAACATTGATGTGGGAGAGACGCATGTTGCTGGTCAAGGGCACTTTGCCTCTTGATTGAAATCTTTCCTTTAAGAAGATAAGAACCTAGGTTTCATCATCTCATCAGTATCAGGCCCATGACATTGGACAGGACAAAACAAGGTTACATTGCATACACTGCTAAAGGGAGAACAAGACTGAATGACTTCGAAAGAACAATTGGGGAAGATCTAGTAAAGTTGCAAGTTTGTGTAGCTATGACCCAGCAACTCTACTCTGGGGGTCTACTTTGGAAACCCTCCCATATGTGTGCACAGAGAAACATATAGGTATATTATCAGCAGCACTTTTTGTAAAATGAAAAACCCAGAGCAATCTAAACATTCATCAACAGGAAAATGGATAAATTCACTCTGTCATAGTCATATGAGTTATTATACAAAGGTGAATATGTATAAACAAATTACAAGAACTTTAAAAACATTAATATATTTTTATCTCTTTCTGCAGTTTTATTTAGGTATGTGGCATACAATGAACTGCCTATAAAATATACAGTTTGATAAGTTTTGTCTTAGCATGTACTCCTAAAACTATCACCACAGTCAAAATAATGAACATCACACACAAAAGTTTTCTTGAGCTCCTTTGCTATCTATCCTTGCTTCTTTCCTCTGTGGGGAAGAGACACATCTTCAGGAGACCTCTGATTATTTTGTCATAATAGATTCATTTGTGTTTTCTAGCAGTTCTTTTATTCAGCATCATTGTTTAGAGACTCATCCATGTTGTTGTATCAGTTGTTCACTTATTATTGCCAGGTAGCATTCCATTATGTATATTTTGTCGACCTGTTTACCTGCTCCTGGACTTTGTAGTTATTTCCAATGTGGGGCTATTATGAATGAAGAAAGCTTCTATAGCGAAAGCTAGTGTATCTGATCAGATCTTTTGTCTGTGTTTTAACTGGGCTGTCATTATTGAGTCATAAAAATTTTATACTTTTTTTTTTTTACCTATGAGTGTTTTGTCAAATACATATTTTGAAAACACGTTCTTCCAATCTGTGACAGGACTTCTTTTTCATTATCTTAAAGCTTTTAAAGCGTGAAAGCTTTTAGTTTTAATAAGGTCAAATTTATTGGTTTTTCTTTTTTATAGTTGATATCTTTTATTTCCTTTTATGCTTTAAGAAATTTTTGTTTATCTCAACATAACTAAGACTTTCTGCTAGGCTTCCTTATAAAAGATTTATAACTTACAAAAAATAAAACCTTTTTAAAGAAAAAAAGAAAAGATTTATAATTTTAGTTGTGTGAAAATGAATAAAGAAAAACTTGATTCAAAATGGAGTCAGGAAATCACAAAGGGAGTGATTTCGTGAACATACCATTCATGACGCCTAATTTAAGACACCCCAGACGCTCGAGTCGCGGTAAACTGGTGGGTCGTGTGCAGCCGGCCGATCCGCGGATTACTCCTATCTCAAATGTTGCTCGTATTTCAAAGCAAAAAGCGCTCGCTCAGCGGCTCGTATCTCAAAAATCTCGTATGTTAGGGCACTGGTATCTCGAGGTACCACTATTTATCTATATAATGGAATATAACTGAGAAATGAAAAGAAATGATACATAGGGAACATTGAAAACATTGTAATAAGTGAAGGAGCCAGTCACAAAAGACCACACATTTTATGACACCATTTATGTAAAATGACCAGAATAAATAAATCCATAGAGACAAAAGCAAATGAATGGTTCCTTAGGGCCTGGGGGTGAGGGAATTTAGGAAGAAAGGGAGAGCAACTACCAATGGATACAGAGTTTCCTTTGTAGGTCATCTAAATTTTCAGAAATTGGCAGGTGATGATGGTTGCACAACTTTCTGAATATACTACAAAACATTTAATTGTACATCAAAAAATATGGCAACTGTATGGTATGTAAGTTGTATTTTCAAAAATCAATTGTCTTTAAATTTATGAGTCTACTTTTAAATTCTCTATGATGTTCCACTGATCTGTGCCTATTCTATCACTACAATCAAAATAATGAACATCACATTCAAAAGTTTTCTTGGGCTCCTTTGCTATCTATCCTTTTTTTTATATTATATATATATATATTTTTTTTTTTTTTTAATTTTTTACAGAGAGGAAGGGAGAGGGATAGAGAGTTAGAAACATCTATGAGAGAGACATTGATCAGCCGCCTCCTGCACGCCCCCCTGTGGAGATGTGCCCAAAACCAGGATACATGCCCTTGACCGGAATCGAACCTGGGACCTTTCAGTCCGCAGGCTGACGCTCTATCCACTGAGCCGAACAGGTTTCAGCTGCTATCTATCCTTGCTTCTTTCCTCTGTGGGGCAGAGACATCCTGTTACTGTAGCTTTACAATAAGCTTGGAATCAAGTAGTGTTAATCCCTCTACCTTGCTTTTCTATTTCAAAGTTGTTTTGGCTATTCTGTGTGCTTTATATTTCCATATTCATTTTAGAATTGACTTGTTTATTTCTCCAAAAAAGCCTCTTAGGATTTTCATTGAGATTCTCTTTAATCTACAGACCAACTTGAAGAAAACTGACAAATGAGTCTTTTTATCCATGAACCAATATATCTCTCCATTTATTTAGGTAATCTTGTACTTCTGTCAGCAATGTTCTATATTTTTCAGTGTATAGGCCTGCTTATCTTTTGTCAAAGTTATCCCTAGAAAATCCATATTTTATGCTGTTGTTAATGGTATATTACATTTCAATTGGATAGGTAAATATGTATAAGTAATTTTTTGCATATTGATTTTGTAACTGTAATCTTGCCACACTGACTTAAAAGTTCTAGTAACTTTTTTGTAGATTCCTTGAGATTTCCCTAGATGATATATACTTGAAAAAAAAGATAGTTTTCTTTCATTTTCAATCAGTATTTTTTCTTTTGCCTTATAGTTCTGTCTACAGCCTCCAATATAAACGGTAAATAAACATTGTTGCTTCATTCCAGATCTTAGGGTAAAAGCATTCAGTATTTTGTACTGATATTTAATGTTAGCTGTGGGGCTTTTGTAATTAGTCTTTATCAGCTCGAAAGCGTTCCCTTTTACTCGTTTGTTGAGAGTTGTACTGAATGAACCTTTGATCACGTCCAAACAATTTTATATTTATTAAAAAGACGTTTTCTTGTAGTCGGTTAACATAGTGAATTATATTGATTGATTTTTAATATTAAGTCAAACTTTCATTCCTGGGATAAACCCCACTTACTTATGATATATTTTCCTTTATATTATTAGTTGCAGTCAATTTGTTAAAAGAGAAGAATTTTTAAATCTATTTTCATCAGGAGTATTAGGTTATAGGTTTTTTTTTCTTTTCTTCTTATAATGTTTTTATCTGGTTTTGGTATCAGGATAGTGCTGGCTTGCCTGGCCAGAGTGGCTCAGTAGGCTAAGTGTTGTCCTGTGTGCAAAAAGGTTGCCGGTTCGATTCCTGGTCAGGGCACAAAACTGGGTTGCAGGTTGGGGCACTGGGGCATGTATGGGAAGCAACCAATGTTTCTTTCTCACATCGATGTCTAATCTACTTTCTGTCTATAAATTTGCCTATTTTAGGAACTTCATGTAAGTGGATACATACAATATTTGTCCTTTTGTATCTGGTTTATTTCATTTAGCATGTTTTCAAGATTCATCTATGTTGTAGCATGTAGCAGATCTTCATTTCCTTTTAGGATTACATTTGTATTATGCACTATATTATACACTACATTTTGTTTATCCATTCATCTCCTGAGGGATATTTGAGTTATTTCAACCTTTTGGTTTTTGTGAATAATGCTGCAACGAACATTGACATACAATTATTGAGTCCCTGCTTTTAATTCCTTTTGATATAAACCTGAGCTTTCAATACTTGATTATGATGTGTCTGGGTGTAGACTTCCTTTAATTTATCCCACTTAGATTGTACGATTGTATATGCAATGATTTCATCATATTTCAGAAGTTTTCAGCCAGTAGTTAATAGTTTTCTGCTTCTCTCTTGCCTCTCCTTCTGTTACTTTCATTACACATATGTTTTCATGCCTACTGGTGTCCCTCAACTCTCTAAGGCTCTATTCATATTTATTTATTACTTTTTCTCTCCATCCCCCATATTTCATAATCTCTATCAAACTATATTTACTATTTTCTGACTCTTCCATCTTTCAGTTCAAATTTACTGTTGGGCTCCCCTCGTGAATAATTTTCCAGCTATACCCTTGATGTTCTTTCCAGAACATGCTTTCTCAAATTTTTGCTATATGGATATGCTGAGACTTTTCCAAACTTTAGTTTTGGTTTCTTTTTCTAATTCATTACCCAGTTCTGCAATTTCAGGAATTTTTTATAGCAATACCCTACTTCTTGGTACCAAAATCTGTATTCGTTTTTTAGGCTGCTGTAACAAAGAACCACAGACTGGGTGGCTTAAACAGCATAAATTATATATTTTTTTTCTCAATTCTGACAGTGAGAAGTCTGAGAACAGGGTGTTAGTAGGATTGGTTTCTTCTGAGGCCTTTCGTTTTGGTTTGTGGGTTACTATCTTCTTCCTGTGTTTTCACAATGTCTTTCCTTTACTTTTATTTTTTTATTGTCTAAAGTTTTACATGTCTCCTTTTCCCTTAGTTGACCGCCCTCCCCCGGCCATTCCCATCCCAGGCAAGCCCCCGCTACCCCAGTGTCTGTATCCATTGGTTATGCTAATATGCATGTATACAAGTCCTTTGGTTGCTCTCTAATCCCTCCTCTTCCCCTACCATTTGTCTCTAGATTGATCTATTCTTGTTCATTAAATTATGTTGATCATTATATCCCACAAATGAGTGAGATCAGGTGATATTTATCTTTCTCTGACTGGCTTATTTTGCTTAGCATAATGCTCTCCAGTTCCACCTATGCCGTTGCAAATGGTAAAAGTTTCTTCTTTTTTATAGCGGCATAGTATTCCATTGTGTAGATGTACAATGGATTTTTAATCCACTCATCTGCTGATGGGTACTTAGGCTGTTTTCAAATCTTAGCTATTGTAAATTGTGCTGCTATGAACATAGGGGTGCATATATCCTTTCTGATTGGTATTTCTGGTACAGTGTCTTTCCTTTATCTAGGTTTTTGTTCAAATATCATTTTCTTATCAGGACATGAGTAATTGTGCATTATGGCCCACTCTAATGCCCCACTTACCTTAATGAAAGACACTTCCTCCAAATACAATCAATCACTTTACAAGGTATTGGGAGTTAAGATTTCAACATACGAATTTTGCAGGACACAGTTCAGCCCATAACATCTTTCTTAGCATGAAACCTGCATCCTATTAGCAAACTGGCACCAACCACAGTATAGCTTCCACTCTAAGAGTAAGGGAGATCCCTGACTGGTTTGGCTCAGTGAATAGAAGAACATCAGCCTGTGGACTGAAGAGTCCAGGTTCGATTCTAGCCAAGGGCATGTATCTTGGTTGCGGGCACATCCCCAGTTGGAGGTGTGCAGGAGGCAGCTGATCGATGTCTCTCTCTCATTAATGTTTCTAACTCTCTCTCCCTCTCTGTAAAAAATAAAAATAAAAATAAAAATAAAAATAAAAATAAAAGAGCAAGGGCGAATTGGGGTAAAAGGGCTTCAGTTCTTTTGGCTGCACTTGCCTGGAATAGAGCTTCTGTAACCCAAAGCTGAGTATTAGAGATACCAGTAGCCTACTTTCCCAGGAAAAAACTGTCACCCTAATCTGAGAGCTAGGAGAAGAAAGGAAATCCCATCTTCTTGTTCATAGCTGCCAAAAGAAGAGTTCATATCTTTCCAAGTTGGGGGAGGGCTGATGTTAGGAGTGGGACATGGCTTAAATGGCACAGACTCTTGCTGTTCTTACCAAGACTTATTGGATGTTCTTGAAGAAATTTTTCTTCATTTGCTTAATGTCAGGACAATTTACAAAGAAATTAAGTATTAAAAAAGATTAATTTTCACCACTGAAGTAATTGTTTCACTGGTGAAATGCTTTGCTAAATCATTACACCACCATTCCAGAAGTTGTCTCTTGCTTATTGAATCAGATAGTTTGTGGCTTTCAAAGAATTTATTTTATTTAAGTTGCTAAATTTACTGGCATAAAATGTGTCCACTTTATTCCTACATCTCTTTCAATGTTTGAAAGATCTGTAGTGATGGTTCCTCTCTTACCTGCTATTAGCAGTTTATGTTTTTTCTTTTTATCCTGGTTGGCCTTGCTTGAGCTTTATCATTTACCTTAACCTCAAACCAACCATTTTTTAATAGATTTTCTCTTTTTTGTTATTTTCATTGTCAGTTTTTCCCCTTTTTCTGCTTATTTGGATTTATTTTTTTCTTTTTCTAGCTTCTTAGCTTTAACCATTGATTTGCGATTTTTCTTCCCCCTCCAAGATGAGTGTTTATGCTATAAATTTCCCTCTAAGATCTATTTAGCTCCATGCCACAGTTTTGATATGTCATTTTTATTTTTTAAAATATTTTAAAATTTCTTCTGTGATTTCTTATTTAATCCATGAGTTATTTAGTAATATGTTTAGATCCCTTGTATATGGGGAGTTTTCTGATATCTTCCTGTTTATTCTTTTTTAATTTAATTCCATTGTGGTCAGACATTATACGTAGTTTGTATGATTTGACATGGACAACAATGTGGTGATTGGGGGGGAGGGTGGAGGTGGAAGAGTACATAGAGGATAAGTGGTGATGGAAAAATTAAATAAAATTTAAAACAAAGGAAGTTGAAAAATCCTGTAAATGTACATTTAAAGTACTTACATTATTTAATTGCATTGTTTACCATGAGAGAACTAGAATACTAGGAACAAATAGTTCAAATTATCTAAATATTTATCCATCATAAGATAAGTAAATAAACGTCAAACCTTGAAAAAACAATTAGCCCTGGCCAGTGTGGCTCAGTTGGTTGGAGCGTGGTCTCATGCACTGAAGGGTCTCAGATTCAATTCCCAGGCAGGGCCCATATCCAGGTTGAAGTTACAATTCTGGCCTTGACAAAGGCCAATCTTTACCATAAATAAGCCCGTTTATTTTATTGTCCTTTTGCATCTAAGATAAATACCCTTGGAATTCAGAGAAATCTTTGCAAGATGCCTCAGGGCACACCTACACATCAGAGCCCAGAACCATAGAACCCTTCATTGTTATCTTGTTTCTGAAATACCATCTCTACCTGCTGTAAATTAGAGTAAAAATTGTTAACTATCCATCAATGTAAAAGAAGTATGTGTGTCTGCACAGAATTTACTCTTTATCCAAAGTCAGAGATTTCCCCCCATTTTGCTTTCGCCTACCTCCCTTATCTACCACCAATGACTTCCATGTAACCCTCCCTTGTTTCTTCCTTTGATTCTAATGTATAACATAAGCTGTAAAACTGCCATCCTAGGGAGCATTTTCGGAATCCGTTGAGATTTTGCTTCAAATTGCAATTGTCATCAGTTCGGCTCAAACTTACACAAATTCTCTGTAGATTTGGATGTTTCTTCTGTCAATACTGCCCTCCAAAATTTATTTCTCACTTTTACTATTTGTGATCACTAAAATAGATCAGCAGGAAAAACTCCCTAGGAAGATGGTGAAATATAAAAAGAACAACAAAAAGAAAGAAATAGGTGTTCTTCTATATTACCCTCACCTAAGACAAACATTGAGAAACTGACGTTTTTTTAGAGTAAAAATGTTAGGTATTTTGTGCTGCATATATTCGATTTTTATATTATAATAGGAGGCAGTGGAAGTTTAAATCCTGGCTCTGCTGATAGTGTGAGGCTTTGGTCAAGCTACCCAACCAACCTTTCCAAGCCTTAAAAGGTATTAACATCTACCTTTACTGTTAGAAGCACCACGCACTGACACCAGAGATGTGTTACCAGATAGATGTATTACTGAGTCAGTGGGAGAAGGCTGTTCTCAATCTCAATCCTTGTCTTCTCATATAAATGAATTTATACGAGAGACCTTGGCTGTGTTGTGAAAAACCAGTTTATTAAAATATGTACCTTTACTGAAAAACCAATGCAAGCAAACCTATATATCTGATTTATGAAGCACAGACAGGCTCTCAGCTAATCTGAAGAGCGAGTTGGGTGGGGGTCTGAGGCGTTATATACCCTCCTGCCTATAGGTTTCTGAATTCCTTTGCTGAATATTTTGGTACAGATTAATTCTCAAGCTCCCTTTGTACTTTGTTGTTGCCTTCCCAGAATTCCCGAGAAGCACCTGGCAACTTTCCCTTGCCAAACCTGAGACTGCTGGCCTCTCTGCTTAGGGAGTAAAATTGCCCTTTTTTTCTTTTCTCCTTTCTCCCTCCCCTTTCTGCATTCTCTCGGTAGGGAGGTTTTTAACCATTTGCTCTCAGGTGTCCCTGGCTGGGGAGAACAATGGCTTGTTAGTTACAAAATGATGCGAATTGCCCACAGTGTTTGGCCTTGTTTTAACTTTCCTGTCTCAGTTTCTCAGTTCCTCCTGCCCTGGAATCCTGTGACATTTACCAACGGTTGTTGAGTCAGATAATCGAAAAGGACCAATGTAACCCAGCGTCCTGCATGCATCTTACCAAGCCCCAGTATGCTCCTATCATCATTAATAGCCAGTGAAGCTAGTATCCCAGGGTCTCAGTCAAAGCAACATAGGTGCACACGGAAGAGGACGCTTCGTTTGAATCTTATTCACACGCTGGTAGCAGCCAGGCATTTAACAGCCGGACCCCGAGTCTTTCACTTAAAGGAAAAAAAAAAACATTAAAAACATATAAAAATGGCCAAAAATATTAAAAGCATACAATTGTCCGTACCTACTTGCGCATATTGAGTTTTATTTTCTTATCTTACCACAGGTGATCACCCAAGCTCAAAGCTAGTCATTTGGAAGAGCGTTATTTCATTCCCGGCTCCAGGCTGAGCTCAGGGTGCGCTCCCTCCCAAAGGACTACCAGCCCCAACGCCAACGCAAAGACTCGCTGACGGCGGCGTACGCAGTGGGTGGCGGGAGAGGACCTAAGTTAAAAGTCCGATCTTCAGGATCGAACTCTCAACCTCCGATCACATGTCCACGCCCCCCTCCCCCCCCCCAAAGCCGGGCGGACTCCAGGTTCCCGGCGCGACGGGGGCGGGCAGCTCCGCGGGCGCTGCAGTACGACAGAGGCGGGGCCGCGGCCGTAAAGCAGCGCCCCGAGGCGTCACGTGGGCGCGGAGGTGGCGGCGGGCGCCCGTGCTGGTTCCCGGCCGGCGGGTCATGGCCGGTCCCGTGCGAGGCGCCGGGGCCAGGGCTCTGGACTTGCTCCGGGACCTGCCCCGCGTGAGTCTGGCCAACCTGAGGCCGAACCCAGGCTCCCGGAGGCCGGTAAGTGGCTGGTGACGGCGCGGGGAAGCCGCGGGCGGGGCGAGGAGAGCGGCCGCTCCCTGCGGGCCGAGCTGGAGGCTCCCTTCCCCCAAGGGCTTTGGGGTGAACGTCGGGTTGCTGAGCCCCGGTAATCTTACTTTATCGCTCAGAGGGAAAGTCTTCCCACCTGGTCCCGACTCTAAATAAGATTTACATTTAAAAGCACAATTACGTGGACTAGGGAGGGGGAGCGAAGTCGCGAGAACTGCAAAAACGACCGCTTTGTTCAGAATGGGGTTTAAAATGAAGTGCTTTTCCAGTATGTTTTGGTCTTCAGGGGGAAGATTTGATTTGTTTACATTAAATGTCTTGAAAACCACCGAATACAGCTCTGAAGAGTTCTTAGTTGACACTGTCATTTCGAAGGTCAACACTTGCTTTTGAGAGGGGACAGAAAATAGTATTTTCTTTATAAGTTAGCCTTTCCGTAAAACAATGTAGGTAACAATGACATATTTACAACTAATTGCAATATACATTTTCTTGAATAGCCGGTATCATTGTTCGTTGGGGCTTTCCTGTATAGCTCCCTCCCTGAGGGCTTTGTCCCACAAACTTGGATTATGCTTCGGGTCCTTTTCCAGGGCCTTGCAAGAATTCCTTTGCAAGAGGACACCCGGGTGTTGGGGATCTCCGGGCCATCGCTGCTGGTCTGGCCTGGCGCCAGCGTTAATGACCCTTCCTCCCGGCAGTGTGCACTGTTCACAGTAACAGGTTCTGCAAGTCCAGTATCGGGAAAGGAGAGAGGGACTTACCATATTTTCTGGGGTAAAGACGACTTTTTAACCCAGGAAAATCTTCTCAAAAGTCGGGGGTTGTCTTATACGCTGGGTGTCGTCTTATAGGGCGAGTATATCCCAAACTCTGTATTTTAACTGGAAAAGTTGGGGGAGGGGGGTCGTCTTATACGCCAGAAAATACGGTAATTATAGGCTATCAGCAATGTACACTGAGCTTGCTGGCTTGGATTCAGATCACTAACCCCACATATCAGGGTTACATTGGAATGAGCCCTTTTCAGCCTTTTCATTTGTGGATGTTTAATTCCAGGCTTTTTTTCAATGCCAGATTATCATAGAATCCTTATCCCCGTTCCATCCTGGGGTCATTGCTTTTGAAACACAACTTGGACTTTGGAGGAATCAGCTGCACTTCAGAAGCAAAGATACTGCTTTAGACTATGTAGAATTTAGAGCAGCTAGAATTGTAGCTAGTACTGATTGGTTGGATGAATAAATGGCATACAAAATATACAGTGACAAGGTAAAATAAAAATTTTAAAAATGCATCTGTGCTTTATAAAACTCTTTATTTTAGGAAAGACGACCAAGGGGTCGGAGAAGAGGGAGAAAATGTGGCCGTGGCCATAAAGGAGAACGGCAGAGGGGAACCCGGCCCCGACTGGGCTTCGAGGGAGGCCAGACCCCGTTTTACATCCTAATCCCCAAATACGGATTTAATGAAGGGCATAGGTAAGGTGCCTTTTGCTTTGTAAAATAAAAATCACTAATTTCACTGAGAATGACCTAAAAAAAAATAGCTTGGTATGTAAATTCACTTTGAAACCAACTTTTGCTACTGTTTCTCTGAACCATTTTTGGTAATGAAATTTAGCCTGGATTAATAGGAACAAAAACCCAGACGTTGCACTCAGACCTGCAAAATGGAGATGATAATGCCTGCTTTTGTGGTTGTTCAGAGCTTAGCAAAATATATATAAACTCTAGAGGTCCTGTGCATGAAATTCATGCATGGGAGGAGGAGGGGGGGGAAAGGAGGGGCTGTCCTTCAGACCAGCCTGCTCCCACTCCAATCTTGGACCCCCTTGAGGGATGTCTGACTGCCCGTTTAGGCCCAATTCAGGTAGGATTGGGCCTAAACGGGCAGTCAGACATTCCTCTCACAATCCAGGACTGCTGGCTCCCAACTGCTCACTTGCCTGCCTTCCTGATTGCCCCTAACCGCTTCTGCCTGCCAGCTTGATCACCCCCTAACCACTCCCTTGCCAACCTGATTGAAGCTTAACTGCTCCCCTGCCAGCCTTTTTGCCCCTATAACTGCCCTCCCAAGCAGTCCTGATCACCCCTAATTGCCCTCCTCTGCAGGCCTGGGTCCCCCCCAGCTGCCCTGCCAGCCCGGTTACCTCTAAGTGCCCTCTCCTGTAGGCTTGATCACCCCCAACTGCCCTCCCTTGCAGGCTTGGTCCCTGGCAACTGCCCTCCCCTGCTGGTCATCTTGTGATGGCCATCTTGTGTCCACATAGGGACAGGATCTTTTACCACATGGGGGCAGTCATCTTGTGTGTTAGAATGATGGTCAATCTGCATATTACTCTCTTATTAGATAGGATAGAGGCCTGGTACATGAGTGGGGGCCAGCTGGTTTGCTCTGAAGGATGTCCTGGATCAGGGTGGAGGTTCCCTTAGGGCGGAGTGTGGCCTGGGCAAGGGGCCTGTGGTGGTTTGCAGGCTGGCCACGCCCCCTGGTGACCCAAGCGGAGGCCCTGGTATCTGGGATTTATTTATCTTCTTACAATTGAAACTTTGTAGCCTGGAGCAGAGCTAAGTCTTCTGCTGGCACAGCCATTGAAACTTTGTTGCCTTAAGTGGAGGCTTGGGCCAGCCAGAGTTTGCCGAAACCTTGGCTTCCTCTATCGCAAGGGGCAACCCAAGCCTCCCTCCTGCTCTTTCTGTGGCTGTAGCCATCTTGGTTGGGTTAATTTGCATACTTGTTCTGATTGGCTGGTGGGTATAGTGGAGGTATGGTCAATTTGCATATTCTTTTATTAAATAGGATGTGGCCCATAGTAGTAACCCAATAATTAATACATAATTCAGGTAATGGGTTATATTTTCCACAAAGTTACTTATTTGTGTAAATGAGTGAAATAAATCTTTAGAGAGGTAAATTATTTTTAGTGAAAAAAAAGTACTGGTTTTATTTCATTACCAAAAATCAAGCAATATTACATATTTTTGTTGTATTCAAGAGGGTTTTATTTTGTTAAATCATCTGAATTGATGGAGGAAAACAGAACAGAGCTTTGAGTTGATATGGAGAACTTACAAAAGGTAAGTTTGACTGAGTTTTTCAATCGTTACTTTCTTCTTGTTTTGTAGCTTCAGACGTCAGTATCATCCTTTGAGTCTCAACAAACTGCAGTATCTTATTGATTTGGGTCGTGTTGATCCTACTCAACCTATTGACTTAACCCAGCTTGTCAATGGAAGAGGTGTGACCATTCAACCATTTAAAAGGGATTATGGTGTCCAGCTGGTAGAGGAGGTAAATCTGGATTGGATTTATTTTGGAGTTACATAAAAGACTGTTTCTGATTTCTGTTTAACCAACCCTTGGCCTTCTTCTTTTTTAAAAAACATTTTATTGATTTTTTACAGAGAGGAAGGGAGAGAGATAGAGAGTCAGAAACATCGATGCCTCCTGCTCACCCTCTTCTGGGGATGTGCCCGAAACCAAGGTACATGCCCTTGACCAGAATCGAATCTGGAACCCTTCAGGCCGAGCTTCTATCCACCAAGCCAAACTGGTTAGGGCAACACTTTGCCTTCTTTTATTTTTATCCTTTTGAGTTGTATGTAGTAGTGATTTAGAAAGCCAGCATTTTTTATTGAGGGACCTCTGTTCCTGGGATGTTCTGTGTATCCATCCATTCAGCTTGCTCCGTCACTTCCTTTGATTCTCTGTTCAGATGTCATCATACCAGGAAGATCTTTCTTGGCATTCTTTCATGAGGGAGCACTCACACATCCCACCTCACTCCTTTGTACGTTATTAATCAACTATTCCTGTTTCTTATATATATGTCAGTAACATAGCTGTGTCCACTAGAGGGAAGCATTTGTTTATGGAAAAATCTTTTTGATTCCTTTGAAAAAGTAAACCTTACGGATAAAAGCATCCTATATAATAACTGGCTAATATGCAAATTGACCAAATAGCAGAATGACCAGTTGCTATGATGCACACTGACCACCAGGGGGCAGACACTTAATGCAGGAGCTGCCCCCTGGTTGTCAGTGTGCTCCCACAGGAAGAGCAGTGCTCCGCCAGAAGCTGGGCTCATGGCTGGCAAGTGCAGCGGCCCTGGCAGGAGCCTCGCCCGCCTCCATGGCAGCGCTAAAGCAGTCGGACATCCCCTGAGGGCTCCCGGACTGTGAGAGGGTGCAGGCCAGGCTGAGGGACCCCCCGCCCCAAGTGTATTGAGTTTTGTGCACTGGGCCTCTAGTTCCAAATAAAATGATCTGAAAAGAGAATACCAAATACATGATTAAGCTTCAGTATTCTACTCTGAGTGTAATTAACCTGTGGAAAAATCCATGACCTCATCAGCCATTAAACTGCAGATCCCAACAGCTTTTAAGCATGTGTCTATTAATCTAGCTGAAATAATTCTGAAAACTGTACCAGTGCAGTGGTTGAATAAGCACAATTACACATCATTTACAGCTTTGTAAATTGTTTGACCTTCAGATTTGCAGTAAATGGTAGCTATTAAGACTCTTGTTAACCTTCAGCACTAAAATACCAATTTGGGAATATATGTTCTAAAGCAGCAGTTGCCAACCTTTCGGTCCTCACAGACCACCAGTGGTCCAAGGACTGCTGGTTGGCAACCACTGCTCTAAAGCAGCAATTTTCAACCTTTTTCATCTCATGGCACACACAAAATAATTACTAAAATTCTGTTGCACACTGCAAAATATGTCTTTTGCCATTCTGACACAAAAAATAGGTATAATTTTGATTCATTCACAATGGACAGATAATGTGTTGGCTGTTGTTATTTTTTAATTTAACAATCTAAGGGAAAAGAGGTCAGTGCCACCAACTAAATAGTTAAGTATTGAATATTTTAAAAATTCTTGAGGCATACCAGTGTGCCACAACACAGTGGTTGAAAGTTACTGTTCTAAAGGAAAAGCAAAAAATCCCTAACTGATAACAAAAATATTCCTAAAAATGCTTTATATGTCACTGAAAACAGTGGAGCTAACCCCAATGCCCAAGGATAGGGAAATGGTTCAGCACTTACGGCATAGTAATAAAGAATCACAAATAAGATAAAATGTTATTTTACTGAGTCAAAGATGACAGTGATTATACAAATGTAGGCCGGAATTATACATGGAAAGAATGTGTGAAAATATGTCTTGAAATTGATGGAATATATTTGAAATATATTAAACATTTTTAATTAAGGAAAGGAACTTGATTGGGAGCCAGCTTATTTCAACCACACCAAATTAGCTAAATGTTTTTGTCATCACAAAAAGGAAGGCAATACTACCATATTTTTATTTTTGTCAGAATGTTTTTAAACTAAAGTAAAATATAGTATATCCTAACTAAAGTGACCCAAAACAGAGCTTTAAAGTTTTAGTACTGCATTTTTTAGTGTTGACCATTCTTAGGAAAGATAGACTATTATTATTATTATCATAATCAGTTGAGAGACTATAGTAAAATCAATAGTGAATCAAAGTAAATTTCTGTTATCCTCTTTTGCCTTTTTCCCTAGAGGGGACTGACCCTCCAAAGCTCAGATATTGTTGTCAGATCTTTTGTTCTTTTGTTGGTTCCAGCCCACTCATCTCCCTCTTTAATCATCTCCTGGCCTCTTCTTATTTAAGTGTAAGAAAGTTAAGTTTTTATATCATACTAGTGGCCCAGTGCATGAATCCGTGCACAATGAAAGGAAATTAATTAGAAGTTGGCTGTTGGGGTGAGATGGTTCGGACTTGCCCTAGAGCCAACCTTCTCCAGTCCCTCCCTGGCTGGCTGCACCTGGGGTGGCACCAAGGCTTGAAGGATGTGTGTGGAGTGAGGAGGCTCCCTCCAGCAGGTAGGGTTCTTCGGCCTGGCCTGTGGGGATCAGGCTGAAGCTGGTGGGCACTCTGACATCCCCCAGGTGTCCTGGAGTGGGAGAGGGCACTCTGCAAAGTTGCAGGGCTCCTTGAGTGTCTGCCTCCTGGTTATCAGTGTGTGTCATACTGGCCGGTCGCTTAGTCTTTTTTATATATAGATGCCATAGTGTGGTTCAGAACACAGACACTTGTGACTAAGCTCCTGGATTAACTCTAGCTTTGTGATCTTGGGCAAGTTACTTCTCTGCTTCAGTGTACCGATCTATGACATTGGCTTAGCTGTAATTCTGTGTTTTTTTTAAAATATATTTTTTATTGATGTTTTACAGAGAGTAGGGAGAGGGATAGAGAAACATCGATGAGAGAGAGAGACATAGATCAGCCGCCTCCTGCACGCCCCCCATTGGGGATGTGCCTGCAACCAGGATACATGCCCTTGACCGGAATCCAACCTGGAACACTTCAGTCCGCAGGCCGATGCTCTATCCACTGAGCCAAACTGTTTTCGGCAGTTGTTAGGATTTTTAATACAGTCTATAATTAATGAAGTGCTGGGAATGAGTAGTTACATTGGTGTCTACTAAATACATCAAATGAAAATATAGTCATCCCCATTTATAGGAAATGAAAATTGGTAAGACAAGATGATGATGTTGATAGGATGTCAAAGCAGAGGTATTTAAAGTAGGAATAACTAAAAAAAATAAAATTAAAAATAAAGTAGGAAATGGCCTAGTGGGTGTGGGTTAGTGGATTAAGTATCATCCCATGCATCGAGAAGTTACTGGTTCAATTCCTGGTTAGGACACATCCCGGGGTTGCAGGATGGATCTCTGATGGGGGGTGTGCAGGATACAGCCCATCGATGTTTCTTTCTCTCCATCTCCTTCTCTAAAGTCAATAAGAACATATTTTTTTTAAAAAGTAGGAATGACTGTTACATTGTAGGCACTTTGGAGGAGAAAATACTATAAAAAGGAAGCTTGCTATATTAACTTTTATTCAAAATATCTAACAGACTTTATTTTGACATGTTATAGGGTGCTGACATCTTTAAGGCAAAAGTTAATATTGAAGTACAGTTGGCTTCAGAACTAGCCATCGCTGCAATTGAGAAAAATGGTGGTGTTGTTACTACAGCCTTCTATGATCCAAGAAGTCTAGGTAAACTTCATTTTCTTCTTTTCCTCTTTGTCTAATCCTGGCTGCCACATGAGGATTTTAAAAATACTCATGGTTATTTGATTTGCAGTTCAGGCATATTGGTTTTCTGTTTTAGGGTTTATTAGTGGTGTGGCTAGTGAAGCTCCATCTTCTTTTAATTACTTGAGCCAGTATATCATAAAGAGGTTTAGTTTTTGTTTTTAAACATGAGGCTTAAATATGATGTTGCTTTTGTGTAAGAAATTCATTATTCGTTGTTAATCTAGGAGTAACTTTGATTAAGATGCAAACTTGTGAAAATGAAATGTTTCTATTTGCTTATTACTTAAGACAAGTGTATTTATAAAACAAGTTCTTAGAATTAAGTTCTGATCTTAGTAATATTTAAAGTTTAATAATGAAAATAATTATTAAAAAGATCATTATGCCTATAGCCAATATTTGTATCTTTTTTATTTAAATGTTTTTTAGAGATTCTGTGCAAACCTGTCCCATTCTTTCTGCGGGGACAACCCATCCCAAAAAGAATGCTTCCACCCGAAGCCTTGGTCCCGTATTACACTGATGCAAAGAATCGTGGTTACCTGGCGGATCCTGCCAAATTTCCTGAAGCAAGACTGGAACTTGCCAAGAAGTATGGTTACATTTTACCTGATATCACTAAAGATGAACTCTTCAAAATGCTTAGTACTCGAAAGGATCCAAGGCAGATTTTCTTTGGTCTTGCTCCTGGATGGGTGGTGAATATGGCAGATAAGAAAATTTTAAAACCTGCAGATGAGAATCTGCTCAAGTATTATAGCTCATGAATTCCCTTCCAAGAAAACAGAGTTGTAAGAGTATTGGAAAGGGAATAAAACATACATATTTCTCCTGCATTTTCTTAATTTGTGATTCTCCAGATGCCCTTTTTTTAAAAATGTTTTTGGTGTGATCATATCTTTTTTTTTTAAATCTAAAATTAAAATGTTCTAAACTAGGACTGCACAGAGGAACTGAAATGGCATGGGTTCTGTCTCAAATACAAACACGCTGGTGGTCTGCCAAAGGAAGATTATAATATTTAGAATATTTCTCGATTTTTTTCATGATCTTTTCATCTAGGTCTTATTATTACTGTAAATCAGAATGAACTTGCAAGTGGGATGGGATTGATTTGCAGGCCTGCTTAGTCATGGTTAGAACTAGTGAGCTGATGCCCCTTCTTAATCAGTAGCCCGAAGAAAACCTGCTACCCAGGGTTAAATGGTAAGCCTCCACTCAAGGAGATTACATATGGGATGTGAGTTTAAGGTTTAAGAGTGGTGAATGGCTTCTAAATAGTATATTTGCTATCAAAATTGAAACAAAAATTCCAAGTGAATTTTCTTAAGTAATGAATAGACAATTCAGGAATAAGTTACTAATGTTTTTTTCTGGAAGAAAGTAAGTATTCTAATTCTTATTAATATGCATTTACGTATTTCATAGATAATGGAGATCTTTGTCTTTCAGTCATCTTAAATGATGTTGAAAAATTGTTCAGTGAGAATATAAACTATAAAAACAATTGGTAATGTGAAAATTAAACACAGTTAATGAATGTGAAAGATTCAGCAGTCAGTAAGCTTATTTAGTTTTCAAAGATATATCTAACAGAGTAGAAGTAAAATGATTCCCAGCTCTGTATTTTCTTAAAATAAAAAATTTAAAAATTAAATGATGCAGTATTTTGTTAAATTATTTATGTAATATTATACTGACCTGAGATTCTATTTATAAAGTAATTTATGTACCAATAATATATTTCAGTTTTTATTCAAGATTATATAGCTTGGCTTGTTATTAAACTATTCCTTAATACAGAACTTGGGAGAATCACTAGTAAGACTGTCTTCTATGATAGCTACCTAGAAAACTTAAAAATAGGTTTTATTTTTCAGACGCCCCAAATAACAGAGTTGGAGTGTTTGAATTAGTTTTGGCTCCATTGATAGGAACCCCAAATCACAGTTGCTTGAATGCGATAAAGTACAGAGACCAGTTTAGAGCTGATTGCTGGCTCTGCTCCACAAAGTCACAGAACCTGTAGCTTCTCCCTGTTTAGTTTTCTCATCTATAGAGTGTGATGCATATCTTCATGATCCGTGTAGAAATCAACAAGGAGTCAGCTTTTCCTAAGGAAGATGATAAAGATGCTACTTTGGACTTAGGAAAACCTCAACATCAATTTAGTTGCATAGATATGAAATGCCTTAAATGTAAACACATCTTGTTCTGTATTCTGGCATAAAGTAACTTAACTGAAAACCCAGATTTGGCTGCCAGCCACGATGAAAACCGTGAGACTCGTGAGATAGGTGCCAGTGAGAAAGGAAAGAGGTTTAGCCAAGTGACAGCAACCGAGAAGATGGAGGACTCTTGTCCCAAAGTCCGTATCTCCCTACCTCAGTGCAGGCAGAGGTTTTTATAGGGAAGGAGCAAGAAAGCAGAACAAAGAATTCAAGGGGAGAGGGTTGAAAAGTTCTCTTATGTGCAGGCCAGCACAGTCTGTTCTTTCTGATAAGGATAGTGTAATGTGCATCCTCCTGGTTTTTGTTTGAAGGTCACAAATCTTCCAGAGCTGGAATGCCTGAAGGTCAGCATCTGTATCTTCTGAAGTTAGTTCCTAGGATTCTTATACACATATGTTGTTTATCTATAAGCTACATATAAGAGTCAGCAGTTACAGAAATAATGTCAAAAGAATGGTGAGTGGGTTACAGTTCCCACTGTTAGAGGTAAATTATTGCCTTGATTTATTTTTGCTGCTGGTTTTCCTTTTGTGATTTAGTTTACAATTATCATTTTAGAGGGGCTGGTATTGTCTCAACATGGAAGTTTTTAATTGGAATTGAGGGAGGAAGTTAGGTCAAGGTAGATTACACGGGCAATAGTCCTCTAGTCTCAGAATGTACTATTTTTATTTTTTTATTTTTTTATTGTGTTACATGTATACATATCTCCCCATTACCACCCCCCTCCCCCGTCCCAGGCATACCCCAACCCCCCAGTGTCTGTGTTCATTGGTTATGCTTATATGCATGCATACAAGTCCTTTGGTTGATCTCTTATCTATCCCACCTCTCCTTAAACTTCCTGCTGTAATTTGACAGTCTGTTTGATGCTTTACTGCTTCTGTGTCTATCCTTTGTTCATCAATTTATAATGTTTTTTATTATCCACAAATGAGTGAGATCATGTGGTGTTTCTCCTTCATTGACTGGCTTATTTCACTAAGCATAAGGCTCTCCAGTTCCATCCAGGTTGCTGCAAGTGGTAAGAATTCCTTCTTTTTAATGGCAGCATAGAATTCCATTGTGTAGATGTACCATAGTTTTCTGATCCACTCATCTGCTGACAGGCACCTAGGCTGTTTCCAAATTGTAGCTATTGTAAATTGTGCTGCTATCAACATAGGGGTGCATAAATCCTTTCTGGTTGGTGTTTGTAATTTCTTAGGATAAATTCCTAAGAGTGGGATTGCTGGGTCAAATGAGAGATCCATTTTTAGTTTTTTGAGGAATCAGAATGTACTTTTGAGGGATCTTAGCTTCCCTTCCTCCTGCCCTTCCAAGCAGAATGATTAAGCTACCCCGAGCAACAGTTAAAGATGGGAAAGGAGACAGGCAAACACCAGAGTTGCTTAATTGCTGTCTTAGGTGGTCTGTAGATGTAAGGAAATTGTGATAGAATGACAAAGGGAAGAATGAAAACAGGAAACAGATGTCTGGTGACTTGGAATGCTTGATAGCACTTACTCACTGAGCATGGGCTTAGTCACAAACAGCTGTATCCTGGTCTTAGTATTATAATTGTGCAGGCAATTCTCAGCCAAAACAGGCACATTCCACAGAATCTGTACATTTTGTTTTATAAAGGCAATCCTTAAGTTGCTGTATAGCAGGGATATTCAAGTTTGTTTTAATTATGTAACAACACTGGACTCTAAGGTGCTGCTTGTACCCAATGCTGGTCATTTACAAGGATGAGGGAGAGAATACAAGTGTAGACAGTAGCTTTATCTTGTTCACATCATTTGAAAGTCTATGTATAAAAGCAAGAAACCTTCAATCTAGATTGAAGTCCTTTCCTGGTATGTGGCTTCAGGCTGTTTTCAGTGTGCTGTTTTCAGTTGGCCAGTAGATATATAAAAAGATGCTCAATATCACAAATCTCAAGGGGAATGCAGCAAAATTTGAGCTTGCTGATATACATTTAAAAAGATTCTTTAGCACCTGAGAAATTATTACTAGGGATTTCCTGTTTATTGAGTTCCTGGGTTTATTTAATGTTACTCTGTTCTTTGGGAAATGGAGTGGCTATGCAATAGTAGAGAAAATATCAGATAACAGTAGCGCAATCAAATGTAGTTTGTGTTAGAGAATATCATATGCTCTCTAAAGTTAGTATAAATCTCAGGATGGCTGTGTCTCTAGATGCTTTACTGGAGAAACAGTATGATGGAAGTAGTTCAGCCTTAGATGTCATAAACCTGGATTTTTCCAGGCTGTGAAAGTAGGTGAATGACCTTGGGCATTTACCCACTTGCGCCCAGTTGTCTCCTATGAGATGAGGATAATTTCTGCCTTGCCTGTAGTTGGGGACTCAGCGATGCGTGAGGAGAGGCATCAAGCAGAGAGAACCAGTTTGCAGAGCTGTCCAGAGTGGTTTACTTGGGCTTAGGTCCTAGTACTAGTGGGTGTTTTTGGCACATTATTTAAGTTCTCTGTGACACAGTTTCACCATTTGAAGATTAGGGATAATAATAGATCCTAAAGCATATGGTTTTGATGAGGATTGAAAAAAGTCAGGTTTTGTAAGCACTCACCAGAACACGTGGCACATTAACAGTGCCTGTGTGTTTGTCTTTTTATTATTGAGTTGTAATAGTTCCTTACATATTCAAGATACTAACCTTTATTAAATACATGATTTGCAAGTGTTTCCTTATATTCTGTGGGTTGTCTTTTTCACTTTTTTAAAATAGTGTCCTTTGATGCAAAAAAGTTTTAATTTGTATGGAACCCCAAAAGACCCTGAATAGGCATAGCAATCTTGAGAAAGATTGAGAGATATCATATGCCCCAAAAGAAGCAATCCAATTTCAAACTATACTCTAATGCTGTAATAACTAAAACAGTATGGTACTGATATAAAGACAGATGAATTGATTGGTAGAATAAAATAGAGTACCCAGAAAGAGTTCCTTGCTTACAATTAATCTACGATGAAGGAGACAATAATATACAATAGAATAAAGGCAGTCTCTTTAATAAGTGATAATGGGAGCCTAGACTCTGATTCAGTGGTTAGAGCATTATTCTATGGACTGAAGGGTCATGGGTTCGATTCCAATCAAGGACATGTATCTCGTTGCAGGTTTGATCCCCAGCCCTGGTCAAAGCAACCAATTGATGTGACTTGATCACATTAATGTTTCTCTCTGTGTGTCTTTTCCCCTCTCTAAAAAATACTCTCCATTGAGGATTAACAACAAAAAAAACAAAAAAATGTGGTGATGGGAAATTGCACAGATACATGCAAAAAAGAAATTACCCTCTTTCTTATACCATATACAAAGACTTAACTAAGATTCAAGATCATAAAACTCCTGCAAGGAAAATATAGGCAGTAAACTCTGGCATTGCTCTTAGAAATCTTTTTGGCTAGATCTCCTTGGGAAACAAAGGAAAAATTACATAAATGGGACTACATTAAACAAAAGCTTCTGCATAGTGAAGGAAACCATCAACAAAATTAAAGACAATCTACTATATGGGAGAAGATACTCTCAAATGATACTTCACTTAAGGTGCTAATATCTAAAACATATAAAGAACTCTTACAACGTAACACTCCGAAACAACCAATCCAATTTAAAAATTGTGCAGAGCTAGTAAAAGCATATATATCCTGTTGTCTCAATTCCAATTTATCCTTCCTTTACTAATCTATTCATGGGATCTAACAGCTGAGCCAGACGGGCAATAAATGGCCTCCTAGCTCAGCCACTGTTGCACAGTAGATTGAGCATCATCCTCTGCACCAAAAGGTAACTGGTTCAATTTCAGGTCTGGGCACATGTCCAATTGTGGGGGGTCTAAATTCCCAATAAGTGCCATGCAAACAGCAGTTGATATTTCACTATCCCATCAATATTTCTACTGTTGTTGGTACAAATCACAAAAATAATTTAAAAATCAGAAAGGTAGATTCAGAGAAACTAAATAGAAATGATAGGTAGAGTATCTGTCAACAGGTTTGATAAAACATCTTGCCGAAACCGGTTTGGCTCAGGAGATGGAGTGTTGGCCTGCGGATTGAAGGGTCCCCGGGCGTGTGCCTTGATTGCAGGTGCGTCCCCAGTGGAGGGTGTGCAGGAGGAGGCTGATGGATGTTTCTGACTCTCTGTCCCTCTCCCTTCCTCTCTGTAGAAAATCAATAAAATACATTAAAAATAAATAAATAAATAAATAAATAAATAAATAAATAAATAAAAATTGTGCAGAGGACCTGAATAGACAATTGTTTCTCCAAAGAGGACATTAAGGTGGCCATGGATACATAAAAAGATGCTCAGTATCACAAATCACAAGGGAAATGCAAATTAAACCATAATGAATCACTTCACACCTGTCAGAGTAGCTATTAGTAAATCAGCAAATAAGTGCTGGTGAGGATGTGAAGAAAAGGGAACCCTCATACACTGGTTGCTAGGATTATGAAAAACAGTATAGAAATTACTCAAAAAATTCAAAGTAGAGCTACCATACGACCCAGAATTTTTACTTCTGTGTATTGAAAAGTTAAAAAGATACATGCACCCCAATGTTCATTGCAGTAATACTTAAAATAGTCAAGGCATCTGCTCCCTAGCCATCTAAAATTAGGCAAGACTGCCATCTAGTGACCAAATGTGCAATATTTTTAGGGAATTTCTAGGTTTGATCTTAGTTTGAATTAATTAGGGTCATTAATCATGATTTATACATTCAACAAACATAAAGTGCTGCTGAGACTGGTTTGGCTCAGTGGATAGAGCATCGGCCTGTGGACTGAAAGGTCCCAGGTTCGATTCCGGTTGGGGGCATGTACCTTGCTTGCAGGCACAACTCCAATAGGGGGCGTGCAGGAGGCGGCTGATCGATGTCTCTCATCGATGTTTCTGACTTTCTATCCCTCTCTCTTACTCTCTGTAAAAAATCAATAAAATATATTAAAAACAAACAAACAAAAAAACAAACATAAAGTGCTTATACATCAGACACAGTGCTGGCTAATGGAGATACTAAAATCAGAAAGGCAGAGTTCTGCCCTGCAGGTGCACACACCCAGTAGATGGAATCAGATAACTAGATAAAGGAATAATTAAATTACCCTGTGGTAAATACTATATATAACCTACTCCCAACACAGATCCACCTTTAATTTTAAAGGCATTGGAACAGAAGTTGAGCATGACAAACACAAGTCCTTCATTGGTTGAGTTGGTGACAAGAAGAAGAAAGGAAATCAAATCCAAGTACCAACTTGACTTTTACATTTATTTTCATTTAACTCTCAGAAACACTATAAAGTTGTTTAGAAGTCAACTTTACTAACTTTCCTCAACTTATAGTATCTCCTTGCATCTTAAGGATAAAGCATATACACTGAGTGGCCAGATTATTATGATCTCTGAATGTATAATAATATGGCCACTCAGTATATACATTATATGTGTGTGTGTGTGTGTGTGTGTGTGTGTGTGTGTGTGTGCATATATATATTTAGAGGCCCAGTGCATGGGTGAGGTCCAGCCAACCTGGCCAGGGGGAGGGGACACGGGCGGTTGGCCAGCCTGCCTGCTGGTTGAACTAACTCCTGGCTGAGGGGACAATTTGCATATTAGCCTTTTATTATATAGGATATATACTGAGTGGCTAGATTATTATGCATTCAGAGATCATAATCTGGCCACTCACTGTATAAGAAACTTGCTTTTTGAGAATATATGTTATACATACACATTTGAAAGTTAATTGTTTAAGAAAGAGACAAACTATTTAAGAAAGAGATACCCCAGAAGCTAGTACACTCACAAGCTAGTGTTAAATGTGATAGCAAAGTGGTCTACAGCTCAGCTTGGATTTTGGATAGATGATCCTGTACTTTTGGAGTCAGCTGCTTACCCAGGAGGGCTGGTAAAGCTCGAAGCCTCAACAGCTTTCTCTGCACAATGGCAAGAGCAGTAACATCTTCTTCATTGGGCTGTGATGCTGAGTATGAGAGAGAAGATACAGAATTCATTTAGCAAGTGCTGGGCAGAATGAAGGTCCAATAATAAAGAACACTCACTATTCTTATGAGGAAGCTAGAGGCCTAGTGCATGAAATTCATGCATGGGGGGAAAGGGAGCAGCTGGGGAGTGTCCCTCAGCCCAGCCTGCACCCTCTCCAATCTGGGACTCCATGGGAGCTCGGTGGGATTGGGCCTAACAGGCAGTTGGATATCCCTCTCACAATCCAGGACTGCTGTCTCCCAACTGCTCGCCTGCCTGCCAGCCTGATCACCCCTAACCACTCCCCTGCCAGCCTGATTGATGCCTAACTGCTCCCCTGCCAGCCTGTTTTTCCCCAACTGCCCTCCTGCCAGCCTGGTCACCCCTACCTGCCCTCCTCTGAAGGCTTGATCGCCCACTACTACCCTCCCTTGCAGACCTGGTCCCTGCCAAGTGCCCTCCCCTGCTGGCCATCTTGTGGTGGCCATCTTGTGTCCACATGGGGGCAGGATCTTTGACCACATGGAGGCAGCCGTTTTGTATGTTGGAGTGATGGTCAATCTTCATATTACTCTTTTATCCTAATAAAAGAGAGAGAGTCTCTAATGACACAGACTTCTTTCCTTATGCATCAGGATCTTGGAGTAAACACTACTTGGGTTTGTGTCCCTGCCACTGTTATGGCCAAAGGTAAGTCATTTCGTACCCACCTGCTTTCTCTCACTTGGAAGATTCATCTCCCTGTGCCAGCTACTAGGGAGACAAAAATAGACCAGGGAAATGTTGCTCATGGAATTGCTGTAACAATAAGGCAGTGGGCAAAAAAAGTAAGTGGGCATATTTTTGGATGTTATAGTTACAAAAGTTAAGGGCTGAACATGAAAGGAAATTTATTGAGGGCAATTTATTTTTCTGCAATTAGTCATTTAACATCATTTGTTTAAATTAAGATATTGGCCTTTGTAGAAAAGGAGTTTGATTTATGAATTTTTAACATTTAAAAAAATCTATACATATAATTACAACTTACTAATTCTATTTGGACAACAGTACTTGTAGGTAAACTCATTAAAATTTCATGAACCCATGGATATGGAAGCTTGTTAGTAATGCAGAATCAGCTTCTGAATAAGAATTTGCATTTTAACAAGAACCCCAGATAATCTGCACATTCAAGTTTGAGAAACCCGAGTCAAGTTCCAGTGCTTGCATACTGCAGTATCTCACCCAGAACACTAAGAGGAGCCATTTCATCAAATTTCCTATAGTACTTTTTAAGGGTACATTTTGAACCACTGCTGTTAAATCATTTTTTTTTTTTGCAATCAAAATTTTTTTCCATTGGAATAACATTTTATTCTTTGAATGAAGAGAAAATAAAGGTAATACAAAAATGTTATACGTGATACACAAGTTGTAATTAATGAATGGTTGTGGAAAAGAAATGTTTTTAAATTTTTAAAGTCTAAAACATTTAGAAAGACTAAAACATTATTATTTTAAAAATCCATTAAAAAATCCAGGTACATATTTGAAAATGATATGCTATTTGTATTATAGGTTGGGATGGAGCTACAATAAAAATACGTAAATGGAAAATTTTTGCTTTAAACCATGGATGTGTGTGTATAATTTTTTTTTAAGAAGTGCACTCATTAAAGAAATGTGAAAAAAATGTAAAAACAAGGATGGCGTCATTTCACAATGATATAAATAAACTACGATGAACCTTAATCCATTAAACCTCATCATCAAAGACATCTAGTCAAGGCCATCTGCTAAGAATGAACTTCCTGCTTCTTTCCTTTAGAATAAACAAAAATATATAAATTGAGACTTCAGGTTTACCAGCTACAGGGAATTGTAAGGCTCTGCCAAATGACAAAAGAGAGAACTTACAACAACTTGTTGCTCTGCACTCCTGGGCCACACAGCCTTTCCCATTGGCCACACTTCTCTGGCTTCTCAAGTCTCCAATCTTTTTTTTTTTTTTTAACAGAACCACTGTTGGGTTTGTTTTCTTTCTTTTTTTTTTTTTTTTTAAAAATATATTTTATTGATTTTTTGCAGAGAGGAAGGGAAAGGTACAGAGAGCTAGAAACATCGATGAGAGAGAAACATCAATCAGCTACCTTCTGCACACCCACCACTTGCAGCCAAGGTACATGCCCTTGACCGGAATCCAACCCTGGGACCTTTCAGTCCGCAGGCTGACGCTCTATCCACTGAGCTAAACCGGTCTTGGCTCAAGTCTCCAATCTTTTTATGTAGTAGCTCCTTGTAGCACTTTTCTCCACATCCAGGTTTTCGGATCTGGCTTTTTGGAGAGTTTTCCAGCATGTATTGGGCCTAAATATACTTGGAGAATTAAAGGAATCTTTTCTATGGCACCGGTTTATCAGCTCATGGTCCTCCTTCAGATAGCATGGATATTCATCACTTAGGTTACTGTTGCAAGATGCACATGACTATAGATGGATGAAGCAACCCCATAGAGAAATGATAAATTCAGAGAAGTAGGTCATAGAGTCCAGAATCTGCACAGCCTCACCGGTGGTGAAATAATAATGAAAGAATTCAGTGTTGGGGAGAATGTGTAGAACTGGGTTCTCTAGGACACCAGTGTTGGGAATGTAAAATGGTTTAGCCTTTTAGAGTTCAGCTTGGTAGTAGTTGCTCAAATAAAAAATACTCATATTTTTTGGCTCAGCCATATTCTAAGCTAGAAGTGGTGTCCGAACCCTAGAAACCCGACAAACTGGCTGCAAATGCAGAGAGAAGGCCAGTAGCCACATCGTTTTGTTTTCCTGGGTGCCTGCCACTTAGGTCTACGCCATCTATTCTCATAGATCAAACCAAAGAGAACAAAACTTTGGTCTAGCCAAAACCGGTTTGGCTCAGTGGATGGAGCATTGGCCTGCGGACTGAGGGGTCCCAGGTTCAATTCCGGTCAAGGGCATGTACCTTGGTTGCGGGCACATCCCTAGTAGGGGGCATGCAGGAGGTGGCTGGTCGATGCCTCTCTCATCAATGTTTCTAACTCTCTATCCCTTTCCCTTCCTCTCTGTAAAAAAATCAATAAAATATATATTAAAAAAAAACCCACTTTGGTCTATGTAGCTAATGAGTTGTCAAATCAAGATTTCAAAATATGCTTCATATATCTCCCTTAGAAATAATAAATTGCACCAAAAGCAAGTGTGATGGAAAGGGACTGATGGTATTTGAAGGTTAAAAATGTATTGTAGTTTTTTTAAAGGATTGTGAAATAGCAGTTTTTCCAGTTGGGCAGAGTGCCCCGTCTGCCAGCTGGCCCACATTGCCTCCTGCCCACTCTCTGATTACTCCCACAGGTGGAACTGGAAGAGGGTGTCCTGGTCCTCATCCCACCCCCTATTCTGGGAGCTCCTCCACAGCAAAACCTTTCCTGTCTCCCACGGAGCTCACACAGGCAGAGGAAGGTGTGTTAGGTGTCATGGTCCGAAATAGAATTCAGCGCTCCAGGTCCTATCATAATACAAAACCAATGAGGCTGCTTAGGGTCTCCAAGGACACTACATGATAACTGAACCAAGTTGAAATAATTAGAGTTGGAAAAAAAAAGGGGGGGGCGTTTTTTAGTCTGAGCCATAAAGAATGTCTCCACTTGCTGTGACTCCTTTGTGCTAGTCTGAAGCCTAGCTATGTGGTTATGTATGTTAACTGTCATTAATATCTCAGGCTTCCAGGCAGAACTAAAGAAAAATCGTTTCGCTTATCCTCCCGGGTACCTTCCTACATTACAAATGTCTTTGCAAAACCTGCAAATGGTAGAGTAGTTCAGCTCATTTACCTTGTTTTCCAGGTACCCTGCTCAGTCTACAAAATGAATCTAAAAAGGCACAACTTTATGAAACACTCATAATTTACTACAAGTATTTCTTAAAAGCAAAACCAAATAACTGACACATATTGAGTGCTGACAATGTGCAGGCCGAGGTCTAAGTTCTTTAGAGTGTAGTCAATGCAAGCCTCACCACAATCTCGTGGGGGCTGACAGAAATGACGTTCACAGGTTCTGAGACACTGCTCTCCCACGTGCATCTTGAATGAATGATGACTGCCTGGCGAAGTCATCATCCTGTCTTCCTGATGGTATAAGAGGATACCGATAGGCCTTCCTGTTTCAGGCAACAAACCCCTTGAGGATCATCTGGAAAGGACTAAGACTGTGTTCTGAAAGCTTCTTGATACCTCTGGCAAGACCAAGAAAGCAGAAGCACTAGACCTTGGAGAAGTGGTGTCCAAAATTTGATGAAAGTCCAGGAGAAGAGTGGAGCCATTTTTGAGGAAACACTTCCCAGTAACTATGATAGTTCAGAGAAAAGCAGCCACTGTGTGTTGACTAGTGGACTACAATGACCCAGCTGATGAGCCAGTAGGGAGGGTTGGGCTCTGAACTGAGAAAAATATAGAAGTATCATAACTAATTTATTTTTATGTATGAGTGACATGATAAAACCTGTATTTAACTAGATCTAATAAGGACTTTTTATGGCATATAAAATAAAAAGTTGAAGTGATAGGACCGTGTCATAGTTTAATTGGCAGTGTTTTTTCTTTTCCTAGTGGTTCATAAAATATCAATATATCTTGCAACTGAAAACATTTTAGACTTGTTTTAAAATATGGCATTTAAAAATATTTTTATTGATTTGAGAGAGGAAGGGAAAGGGAGAGAGATATTGAAACATCAATGATGAGAGAGAATTATTGATCAGCTGCCTCCTGCATGCACCACATTGGGGATCTAGCCTGCAACCTGGGCATGTGCCCTGACTGGGAATCGGACTGTGAACTGGTTCACAGATCGACGTTCAACAACTGAGCCATGCTGGCTAGGCAAAATATGGCAGCTTAAAAGATTGATTTTACAGATGAGGAATTGCAGCACAGAGAGGTTAAACAACTTGCTCAAGGTTGCACAGCTAGTTGGTGATAGGATATCAACCAAACAGGCTGCTTTGAGGGCATGTACTCTGAACTACTGAGCTGTATGCTCACTATCCACCTTGGTCTTCCGTGTGTGATTTTGGTTGACCGCCTCCCTGCCTTTCCTTTGTTCCTGCCCATTTTCTGAACCCAGTTTCCAGTTTTCCCAGATAGCCCGAGAAGTTTAGTTGCAGGCTTTTCTGTTTGAATGAGCCAGGTTGGTTTCTTTTGCTGACGAAATCCTCAAATGATTACTGCCATAGATTTCACCAGGAGTGACTGGGCCTATGAGGGGGTCTTTGGTTGGTTGTGAATGAATGAGTTCTGTGGGTGTGGACAGTAAGAACCCTGCGGGGGCGGTGGGGACAACATGGGATCCTTGCTTTAGTTTTCTTTTTCTTAAGCTCTGCAATCTTGATGACACCATTGGGCCTTCCATATTTGCCACTGAAATGAAATCCATGCCTTTTCTATATGTTTCCTTCCGATGTACATTGATACCACTTCCTTAAACAAGCGAGTGCTGCTGGGTAGTTGTAAAAGTTAATGTCAGCACAATACTTGGACTGGATTACTTGCCTGTAGAGCACTTTGAGTTTTCCTCTGTAGTAATTTAGACACTTCTAAGTTTATTGTTTATAATTATTTGTTTGATATCTGCCATCCCCGTTATGCTATGTTTATGGGGCAGGGATCTGGGCTGTTTTATGTCTGGTACTAGATAAGTGCTCAGACATCATCTTAATGCCTTCACATTTTTATAGCCTCGGGGCCTCAGAGATCGTCTGATTATATATATCCTGTTTGCTTATAAATGAGGGCGCAGGCTGAGGTTTGGTGAGATGCTGTACCTTGTTCTTTGTCACAGTGGAGGGGCGGTCGGCTCTGGGACCCAGATTACTTCACTCTCAAGTCTTAGTTCTGTCCTCCAGGCCTGGGTTTCTGTTTGGGTCCCATTGTATATATCCTTCCTGAATATTCTATAGAGAAGAAGTCAGTGCCAGTTTATTATACCCAAACAAATGTGTTTGTAAATGTTAATTTGTAATGGTTCAGTCATGGGTTAGGAGATTGACTGACTAGGAGGAAGCTAAACAATGGATGAAAGTCAAGGTTGAACCCAGAATCCTGGGAAAGGAGAAATAGTGGGTAACAAAAAAAAAACACGGAGCTGCAGTTCAAGAGTGGGACCACCCCTCAGAATGGGAGGGGTAGGCTTGTGAGAAGTGGGGAGACTGGCCTGCCTCTTCGCCCTCTCTCCTAAACCTTACAATATGAGACAGAGTTTTGCTTGGGCAGGGAGTTCTAGGCTGGTTGTTGAGTGGAGAGCTCAAACACAAAGACATCTCTGAAGATTTAAGCTGCTGTTCCAAAAAGAAGGGAGTCTGAGATCCCATCGTGTGAGGGATTAATTCCCTTTTCTAAACCATGCCCCTAAAGTCACCAACTTTAGGCAATGTGCCACACTGCAAATGAAGACAGGCTTGACAAGAGTGTCCTGGAACGGGTCACCCACACCATAGTCTAGAAAGGAGTCACTGACAAATGCCTCAGAAAAGGTGTAAGAGGTGCCAACATGTGGCTACAAAGTTCTGCCTGTAATTCTCATTCATAGAGAAACAGGGATAGAGGCTAGAGATGGTTGAGGTGCTTTTCTTACACTTGGAGTCCTTCAGGAGAACTATGATTCCTCCAGCTCCATGAAGATAAAGGAACTGTACTGAAGAGGCTTATAACTCTGCTGCTGTCCTACTGGCCTTCTGTGTGACCCTAAGGTAGATAGGGTCTAGCGCAGTGGTTCTCAACCTTTCTAATGATGTGGCCCTTTAATACAGTTCCCCATGTTGTGGTGACCTCCAGCCATAAAATTATTTTTGTTGCTACTTCATAACTGTAATTTTGCTACTGTTATGAATTGTAATGTAAATATCTGTGTTTTCCGATGGTCTTAGGCGACCTTGCTAGTGGTTCTCAACCTGTGGGTCATTGAGAACTGCTGCTGTAGAGCCTAAGACCATCAGAAAACACAAATATTTACATTGACAGTAGCAAAATTATAGATATTTATATTAACAGCAAAATTACAGTTCATTAACAGTAGCAAAATGACAGTTATGAAGTAGCAATGAAAATAATTTCATGGCTGGGAGTTACCACATGAGGAACTGTATTAAAGGGTCGCGGCATTAGAAAGGTTGATAATCACTGGTCTAGGGGATGTGGGAGGACAGCTGCTCACCCCACTGCAGCTCAACCCAGTCACTATCACTTTTTTACAGAAAGCCTGGTAAGGAGCTTAGGCCTCCTGCAGGAGTGTGTGTGTGTGTGTGTGTGTGTGTGTGTGTGTGTGTGTAGAGAGAGAGAGAAAGAGAGAGAGAGAGAGAGAGAGAGAGAGAGAGAGAGAGAGATCTTGATCACAAGAGCCTAGGAAAATGTGAGCCTAATCAAACAATTAGATCCTGTTTTACAAAAAGGAGAGAGGAGCTTATTAACTCCCCAAGGAGACTAAGCCTACTAATGAGAAACATTAACCAATGGAAACAAGGAACACTGGGAGGTCAAAGCTATAAACTAGGTGGAAGGTGCAGCCAAGGGTATTGGCAAGAGTCCTTGCAAAGAATTTGGATTATTATTAACATCCTCAAAAAGAGTGGAAGCTCACCTTCAGCTTTTGATGGATTCATCCTCTATCATGCTAGCAAGATAGCTCATCCATTACAGTTTTTCTTATTTACAAATACTAGCAGCTTCTAAAAATGAGATTTTGAGGGTGAGAATCCGTCACATTATCGAGACATAAAGGTTAAGTTCAAGAGTCTGGTGCAATATTTGGAGGATAGAAGAGGAAAGGTCAAAGAAATCTGGCTTGTGGTGCTGCCTCTCGCTGCTGGTGGGTGTCTGGGCACTGAAGAAGCAGGGGCCGTGTGGGCTGGCTGCCCCCTTTAGGATGCCTCTTAAGCGTATGTCAGCTCTCGCTGCTGTTGACCTAGCAGTCTAGCTTCTTAGTAACTTCTGAGTGGTAGCGTTCGAAATGGCTGTTGGAGCCTCCTGGAACATGACAACCTGAGGCTACCAGGCCTCCTGTGGGACTTTTAGTCATTTGCCAGCTCCCGCCCCTCCCTTAGAGGTGTGAAATGGCTTGCCTACTTGCTTTATAAAACCCGCATGCTCTCTTAAAATCGTTTTTTTTTTTTTAGGTAAGCTTTTGGTACATTGGTTTTTATGATGATGTTAACATATTCAGATGCCAGACGCAAGGTCACTTTAAAAAAGATAATCTCTTACAAATGGTTATATTTCTTTCTCTGGCTATTTGGTGTCAAGATGACAAGTGGCTCATAGGTGTGGGGTCTGTGTAGGAAGTCTCCGACATGGCCACACTGAGAATGTTTATTGTAGAAAGGGAACTTTTGCCCTGTGAAGTCACCTCCTCCGAGTCACCAGTAGCTTTCTGATATTCTATCACAGGAAATTCCTGGTGGTCCACAAAAGCAGTCTTCCGAGTGCAGCTGCAGAGAGAGAAAATAACTGCTGTATTTGACAGTAAGTCTGGGGACCCGTGTTCAGGGGTGGCCAGCACCTGGGCTCAGTGAAATGCAAACTGGGAGACTCTGAACAATGTCAAAATAATCCAAGGAACAGAGGTCAACTGACCTCTCATTGTAATGCACTTAATGCTGAGAAGAAGGTACTAGAGGATGTCTTTTGTAGCTCAACAAGGTAGTGGGGGATTATATTGACTTTGGTTTCTTTGAAGCTGTCGTAACCGTCCTATCGCCCCATTTTTACCCATCCCCTGATGTTGATTGTCACACCTAAACTTGACAGTTTAGGTGAGCCCTGGCTGGTGTTGCTCAGTTGGTTGGGAGTTGCTGTGCACTGAAAGGTTGCTGGTTCCATCCCTGATCAGGGCACATGCCTGGGTTTCGGGCTTGATTCCTGGAAGAGGGTCTGCAAGAGGCAATGGATGTATGTTTTACTTTCACATCCATGTTTCTCTCTCCCTCTCCCTTCTTTTCTCTCTAAAAAGAGAAAAAAAAATCTTAAGAAAAAGAAAGGTAAGACACTGGCATGCTTGAAGCAGCAGATTTTGAATGAAAAACTGCCTTACATCAGTGATTTTGACTTAGAACATTTACATACTTTAAATACCTTACAGATTTTTCCTCACCAAACTCAACTGTGTGACACAATCCAAATCCCTTCATTTTCTGAGTCTTAGTTGTCTCATCTATAAGTGGGGAGTATCATGAATCTCTATAGGCTCTTCCAGATTTGAGGTCCTAAAATTCAAAGCCTTTCTATGTCTCGCCTAGGGAAAGGAGCAGGCACCATCTGGTGCTCTCAGTGGATGAGGAGCCTGAACCATAGGTCGTGTCCAGGACTCATGAAAGATTTGGTGCAAGTGTCCTTTTCTTGGAAGATCTCTGGCTCTGACCATGGTGTAAAATTAGAATAAGCAACACCAGCCTAAAGTAACAAACAGTACAGGTGAATTAGGGATTGACTTCTCTAAGATAATTATGACCCTTTATTTAGGATTGTGTCTGGGCTCTTTGAAGGCCACGCCAATAGCTATTTTTTTTTCAGAAGTCCCATAGAGCAATTACAGTTTTGCATTAAATCCTTAATCTTCTGTACCAATGTGTTTTGAATGCCTTCAGTGCACCAAGTGGCTTGCTTAAATTGGTCCACCTTAAAGGCAAAAATATCATTTGATGTTTTTGGACTGTTGCAATAGAACTGGCCTGAAGAATATTTAAATGTCTTTATGATTTAGGCCAAGGAGTGGCATAAATTCAGAGGAGCCAAGGCAATGATGAAGTCGGGAAGGACTGATTCAATAGTCTTTGTGGCCTTCTGTTGGCAGCCTGCAGTTTCTAACCACACAACTGGCGGCTGCTACACACCTCCCACCAGCCATAACAATTCATGGAAATTAATAAATGCATTTATTGGGAGAGGTCATGGATAACACAGGAAAATCAGTCCCCCAGCTTCCCAGATAAATACTTCAGGATCGAGTTTCAATAGAAACCAGCAACCTCTTTCACAGCACTGAGTATTTATAGCAAACAGAAGTGGTTCAAGTTTGTAGATAGTTCAGCAAGGTTAAGTATGGTTCTTGTATTTGTTTGGTTAACAAATGTGTTTAGAGGAGGTTTGTGTCACAAAATACCAAGTAGAAATTTTGGAATATGAGAAGACTGAATTAATGAGTCTGATTGTTCTCTCAGACTGTGGTCATAAAAACACAATCATTTTTGCCTAAAATTGACATGCTGTTCAATGGGGTTAAGAATAGTCTTCAACAAATGCTGCTGAATGAAGTAGATAACCACATGCAAAAGATTAAATTGAACCCCTTTCTTATATCATACACAAAGTTAACTCAGAATAGATCATAGACCTATATGTAAGAGCTAAAGCTATTAAACTTTTAGAAGAAAACATAAGAGTACATCTCTGTGACCTTTAATTAGTCAATGGTTGCTTAGATATGACACCAGAAGCCTAAGCAACGAAAGAAAAAATAGGTAAATTTTACTACATCAAAACGTAAACCCCTTTTTTTTAAAAAATACAAATTATATAACAAGAAAATAAAAAGGATGCCAGGCTGGTGTGATTCAGTGGTTGGGCATCAGCCCATGAACCAAGAGGTCACTGATTTGATTTCAAGAGGGCACATGCCTGGATGGGGTCAAACAACAAGTAGGGGTGTGCAGGAGGCAGCCAATAGTTGTTTTCCTCTCATCAATGTTCCCGTTTCTCTATTATTCTCCCTTCCCTACTTTCTAAAGTCAATGAAAATATTTTTTAATAAATAAAAGAGACAACCCACAGAATGGGTGAAAGTTTTTGGAAATCACGTATCTAATAAGAAACTGATGTTGAGAATATATAAAGAACTCTGACAAGTCAAAAACAAAAAATCAAAAAATGGGCATAGGATTTAAATATATATATTCCTCCAAATAAGCTTTACAGATGGCCAAATAAGCACATGAAAAGATGTTCACCTTCATTAGACAGTAGAGAAATGTAAATCAAAATCACAATGAAATACAACTTCAAGCCCAGTAGGATAACTATAATAAAAAAGACAACAGTAATAAGTGTTGGCCAGAATATGGAGACATTAGAACTCTCATGAATTGCAGGTGGGAATGTAAATTTGTGTAGCTGGTGTGAAAAGCAGTTTTGCAGCTTCTCAAAACATTAAACATGAGCCAACAATTCCAGTCCTTGGTATATGCCCCCCAAAATTGAAAACATATATCCTCACACATAAACTTGTACATAAATGTTCAAAGCACCATTATTCATAATATAGTCAAAAACATGAAAACCACCCAAGTGTCCATTATATAATGAATAGATAAACAAAATGTAATATAGTCATATAATATTCTTTAGCTATAAAATGGAAAGATGTACTGATATACACGCACCATGCATGAACCTTGAAAATACTGTGCTAAGTAAAAAATCCAGGTACAAAAGACCATATATATGTGATTATATCACTTGGAGTGTCCAGAATGGGCAAGTCTTTAGAGACAGGAAGTAGATAGTGGTTTTCTAGGACTGTAGGTAGGGAGGAGGGAGAAGGAGGCAGTTGGCTAAAGGACTGCTAATTGGTTTCTTGTTTGGGATGATATTACTATCCTAAACTCAGATCATGGAGATGGTTGTACATGTCTGTATAGATACTAAAACCATTGAATTGTATATGTTACGCAGGTGAATCTTTTTTGTTAATCCTCAACCAGTGATATTTTTTTCCATTGGTTTTTTTGAGAAAGAGTGTAAGGGGCGGGGAGAGACAGAGAGAGAGAAAAAACATCGATGTGAGAGAGACACATTGATTGGTTGCCTCCCACCTGGGCCTGCAACCAATGCATGTGCCCTTGATTGGAACTGAATCCAGGACCCTTCAGTCTGTGGGCTGACACTCTATCCATTGAGCCAAACCAGCTAGGGTAGTGGTTCTCAACCTTCCTAAGGCTGCGACACTTGCATTCAGTTCCTCCTATGGTGGTGACCCCCAACCATGAAATTTTGCTACTGTTATGCATCGTGATGTAGATATCTGCATTTTCCGATGGTCTTAGGCGACCCCTGTGAAAGGATCATTTGACCCCCAAAGGGGTCGCGACCCACAGGTTGAGAATCACTGGGCTAGGGCATACACAGGTGAATTTTATGATATGTGAATTATATTTCAGTGACTCCTTAAAATTGACATGTAAGTAGGTGATAAGACATTATGATGTGGCTGCACTCTCTAGGCCTGCTACTCCTTATGATCCCCTTCTCCCCTCACTAGAACCTTGAACCAGATAGCCAAAGGGAGGCCTTTTCCAGCTGGGCTGTGAGAAGGGAGGTAGCAGTGTTTCTCTATGGCCTCCTTCTAATTGGCTGAGTCCCAGAGAGAGAGAAGACCCAAAGAAAGCCCTCAGGCTATTTTTGGTTACTGAGGAAAAAATATGATCTATCTGTACTGCCTAGTATACCTTTCTCTCTTAGAAATGGTTTTTAGTTTCTTATAAAATCTTTTAAAAGTATAAATATTTACATATTACTAATTGACACTATATATGACAGTCTAATCCTTTTCATTTATGTATTTATAACATGTTTATTTGAATATTAACATTTTTGCTATTCTATTTATTTTAATTTTAGAGTCTTAGTTCCTTTTAGTATGATTTATCATGGTGTTTTTTGTGTTTTTGTTGTTGTTAACCACAGTTGGTTATGGTGGTCATTAAATGTACCTGATAGGTTTTCCGCTTGCAAAGAGTGTGGCTGGATATGGCTGCATTTGCTGAGCTCTGCTGTCTATCTCTTCATTGATATACTGCTCATGGCTGCTCCCAGCCGATGGCTGAGCACATCAGGGATTCTTCTGAGGCCTGTTTCAGGGATGCCTGTGACAGATTATTTGGCTCTAGGACTCCTTGTCAGCCTTAATGAAGCCTTTCCAGAACTACATTGCAGTCTCATCCTTCACTTGTCAAACCTTCCTTTCCTCACCAAGTGGGAGACCATGTGACGAGGGACATTGCCCTTGACTGCTCCTGGCAGGTGAACTACACTGGACCCCTGACCTCTCTCGAGGCTGTTGGTGGTGCCTCACTGCTGTTGATACTTTTTCATGTTGTTCTAGTCTGATCAGCACCCCCTGCCAGAGTATTGTGGCTTGTGAAACTGATCCATGTCTTGTGTTTGGCTTTCTGGCTCATTTGCATTCTGACAATGGTGAGCCTTTTATTGCAAAAGGCTCTCAACAATGTGCTGCTGGTCAAGTATCTGATGGAGTTTTTGTGCTTTCTGCCATTCACAGACATTCTGTGTTGTTGACTATGGAAACAGCCTACTCAAAAATTGACTGACAAAAAAATTCTGACTCTGCTCCTTCACCTTTTCCTAGTCCATACATATTAGTGAGACCGTTGGGTCACTGAATTTGAAAGTGTCCAGAAAGGAATTGCTTTCTCTCAGCATCTTCTTGGGGAATGATCAGTACAAAAGAAGTGGGGATGATCATCAAGGATTGTGAAGGGTTTGTCCTACTTGCATACTAACAAGTTTGCCTGTCATCATTTCAGTGATGCTGGCAGAAGACACAAGACTTCTGGGTCATAGACAAGGGACTTTTCCATTCAAGGCAACAGCAGTAGCCAGAGTTCCCAAGCCCAGTTCCCACAAGGTAACAGAATAAAGGGAAGGTTAAATCTGTGCATGCAATGGGTTGCCTGCAGGAAAGGAGCCCCAAATTTAAGGAGCCCAAATCTTTAATAGTGGACAATGAGCCTGCCTGATCTTTGTCCTAGAGAAAAACATTATTACATGGAGGGAGACATTATAGTTATCTTACAAGGCTGTAGGCTAGACAAACATTCTTGAAAAAATAAAATGTCTAGAACAAAAAACGCCAGTGCCTTTGCTCACAAGGTGTGTAGAGAGACCCTAGGAAATTGTCTCCCAATAATTACATGGACCTATTTTGAAACTTGGGACCTGCCCTTATGATAAATGGATATGAAGCTCCTTTCTGTCACCTAACAGCAGTTCTAGGCTGGCCTGTGGTAAGCTCTCTGGGGGCACCCCAGGCAACAGGGAATTAAAACTTAATTCTTGTTTGGCTACCTGGATTTTCTTGTTGGATTAATATGGCCCTAGATCATGGAGCTAGTGATCACATGGCTGAGTAAATTGCTTGCCAAGTCCTTCTGCAGTGACCACATAGGCCAAAGTGAGGGAATAGTGTTGTGATGGACTGAGCTGTGTCCCCGACACCAATTCATATGTTGAAGTACTAATCCCCTTTGTAACTGTATTTGAAAATGGAGCCTTGAGGGAGATCATTAAGGTTAAATAAGGTTATAAGGGTAGGTCCTAATCAATAGGACTGATATACTTATAAGAAGAGAAAGAGATAGCAGATCTCCTCCCTTTCCCTCCAATGCAGAGGAAATGCCATGTAAAGACATATTGAGAAGGTGGATGTCTGCAAGCCAGGAACCAACCTTGGCACCTTGGTTGTGGACTTCCCAGCTTCCAAAATGGTGAGAAAATAGATCTCTATTGTATAAACAACCCTGTCCATAATATTTTGTTATGGCAACCTCAGCAGACTAATTCTATATACATTTTTAAAAAAGTGCTCTTGTCCTTCTTGTACTTGAAGAGGAAGGTCTTGGTGTACATAGGGGAATATTTGGAAAAAAAGTTTATCCTTCTGAAAAGTCTAGTACCCACCTGAAACCATACACAGTTATTACAATATTATTGACTCTATTCCCTATCCTCTGCTTTACATCCCCATGACTAATTTTGTAACAACCAATTTGTGCTTTTTAATACCTTCACCCTTTTCCCCCAGAGGGTCTTTTTAATGTTATTTTATTATGGTAATGTATACATAACATAAAATTTACCATTTCAACCACTTTTGAGTGTATAATTCAGAGGCATTTGATACATTCATAATGTTGTGAAGCCATCACTATTATCAATTTCCAGAACTTTTTCCTCATCCTACACAGAAACTGTATATCCATTAAACGATAATCCCCTATTCTCCATTCCCCCAGTTACTGGTAAACAACATTCTACTTTATCTATTAATTTGCCTATTCTAAGGACCTTGTATAAGTGGAATCACATAATCTTTGTTCTTTTGTGTCTGGCTTATTTCGTGTAGCATATGTTTTTAAGGTTCATTCATGTTGTAGCATGTGTCAGAATTTCATCCCATTTTAAGCCTGAACAATATTCCATTGTATGTATATACGATGCTTTACTTATCCATTCATCCATTGATGTGCATCTGGGTTGCTCCCATCTATGGACTATATAGTTTTGAATCACAGTAACCTCACTTTGAGAACTGTCTCTGCACCTGCAAACTTTTTGAACGTGTGTAACTTAATTTCTTTAAACTTTAGTTTCCTCATCCTTAAAAGAGGAAAAATGATGGTACTTGTATTGTAGAGTTATTAAGTGATAAAATATATTAACAGCACTCAGTACAGAGCCCCAATAAATATTAATTACCATAATCCAGGTGGCACAGGAGAGTTTGGCTTTAGAATTAAATAGCCCTGTGTCCAAATCTCAGATGTCTTGCTGTTGGGTTGTTACTGAGGGAAGTTATTTGAGTTTCAGTTTCCCTATTTAGAATAGTAACATTCATTCTTTTGTACAACAAACATTTATTGATACATTCTCTGAACTTACAGGCATTCTTCTGTAAGATGGGATCAGTGAACAACACAGAAAAATAAACCCATACCCTCATGGAGCTTACATTCTAGTCATGTGAGAACTCAAACAGAAATGATTTCCAATTTATATGCTTGTTTATCAGCACTAATAGTTTATTTACCAAGTCCTACAGCGTTCATCTCAGTTTTCCCACCAATCCTAAACTGGTATGTTATAAACTGTCCAATTCTAGCCCCTTTACCACCTTGCAAAATCATCCTTAACATCATCTAGCCCAAACCCCAAACATCTGTAAGTCCTCATTTTTAGATAATACTAAGATTCTGTCAAGATTTCTTCCTTATTCAGTGAACCTAACACAGTTAGCTTTCCTCAATCAATAGGTTTTTCTAGTAGTTGTTTGGGCAGTCAAGTGGGGGATACAAACAATAAACAAGATAAGTAAGAGTAGAGTTGTTATAAAGAGACGAGGTGAGAGCTAATAGGAAGGGGGTTCTACAGGGCAGGTTATTTGACTTATTTGACTTTAATCTGAGTAAGAATGCGAAGCAATTGGAAAGTTTGGGCCGGAGAAGTGGCATGGTCAGATGTATGATTTAACTCTGGCACCAGCATTGAGAAATGACTGAAGAGAACAAGGAAGAAGCCAGCAGACTGGGGGTAGGAGTGGACTTGTCAAGAAGTAGTTGGCCTCTCTGTTTTGAAGGTGGAATCAATAGACTTTGTTGATGGAATGGATGGGGATATATAAGACAGTAGCACACCTTCCTTATAGGATATCATAAACTTTTAATGCCATGCTACTTGTAATATGCCAACTAATGATAAGAACTCAATAAAGAGTAAACTGTAGATTTTCACACACTTATCTTCTGCCTGTAGCCATCTTTTCCTGCCCCTGTCATTTGTTAAACTGAGGTGCCACTTTCCTGGGATCCTTTCCTGATGCTCTTGATCAGGCTTAACTGTCTTTTAGGTACCTCCTCCATCACCCATCCTCCTTTGCATATGCCCACTGCAACCTGAGCACTGTAGGTTGTTATCACCCTTACTTGTTCCTGTCCCTCTGCAGACTGCCCTCTCCAGGAGGCAAGCTTCAGCCCCTTGTTCATTATTGAATACTCTGCACCCAGGACAAGGTCTGCAACACAGCTGGCATTCAGCCCACATTTGTTCCTTCTTATTAACAGCTTGATAAAATTTGTCATGGGAAAAAGGAAAAATTCCTTCATATCAAATATGGAGTTTAGGTTCATTCACTGGAATGCCACTTACATCTATCTATCTATCTATCTATCTATCTATCTATCTATCTATTTTTTAGCATTAAAAAAATCCTTACCTGAGGATATTTTTCTTTTGATTTTTAGAGAGAATGTGGAAGAGAGAGGGAAAGACAGAGAAACATTGATGTGAGAGAAACACATTGATCGGTTGTCACCTGCACAAGTCTTGACAGGGGCCTGGGCAGGGGAAGAGCCAGCAATGTGCACTTGACTGGAATAGAATCTGGGACCCTTTAGTCTACAGGCTCTATCCACTGAGCCAAGCCGGCTAGGGCCCCACTTACATTTAAAAGCCATGGAGAAATAGCTCTCAACCATAGTTAGTCGTGGGCAAAATTGCAAAGTAGCCAAAAACTCCTGGGCTTTTTGCCTTGATTTTGATTTTTAAAATTTTTTAGTTATAATGTTATTTATCTTAATTACTGATTTTTTGGTTTCCTTGGGAAATTTCTATGTTTCTGTGCTCTGGGAAATTGCCTCACCAACCTCACCCTTGCCCTGGCCCTGCTGGAGAGGCAGGTAGGTGAGGTGTTGTGGGATATGGGTGTGGGACATGACATTTTTTTGAGTGTTACATGAGGAGCTTTGAAGAGAAAGTCTTAAAGGCTCCAAGTTGGGTATATTATTATTAAGGACTATTATAACAAAGAAAAGTTCCACAGACTGGGTGCCTTAAACTACAGACATTTATTTTCTCACAATTCTGGAGGTGACAAATCTGAGTTCAAGGTGCTCATTGGTGAGGCTCTTGGCTTGTGGATAACTGTCTTCTCTCTGTGTTTTACATGGCTTCTTCTCTGTGTTTTCACGTGACAAGAGAGAGATCTCTGGTGTCGCTTCTTCTTCATATAAGAATATCAGTTCTATAGGGCCAGGGCCCCAAACTTGTGACCTCACTTACCCTTACTTACCTCCTTAAAGGCCATGTCTTGAAAAACAGTCACATTGAAGGTTAGGGCTTCAACATAAGAATCTTGAGGGATACAACTGAGTCCATAACAGTGGGTACCCCTCTTCTATTTAGCTCATGCTGCCTGATGACAGCTTGGTACTAGAACACTGAGCATTAGGGTTTGGATTTTGGTTCTCTAATGAGCTTTGTGATCTTGGGTAATTATGTACTGTCTATGAACCTCAGCCTCCCCATCTCTAACATAGGTCAATAGTACACAGGGAGATGAAGAGGCTAATCTGAGATAATATAAAAACCTTGAACACAATTCTCAGTAAACTTTAGGCCCTCTCCCTTTTGCAAACTGCTTGGAAATGAGGAAGTACTGGAATGATGTTAAGGAGGCAGTTCAGCTTATCGACTTCAGGTAGCTGGAGAGCTAGAGTGGCTAGACAGAGACTATCTACGTCTTCTGAATTTCGGTGGCCGCACACCAGTGTCCTACACAATATTAGGTCTTCAAGCAGACATTGGGCAAGAGTCCCAGTCCTCACAGATATCTTTAGGTCAAACAGGAACCTTCCATGGCTGTCAGACAGGAGGGAAAAGTGCTGAGTCATGGATTTGTTTCCTTCTGATTCTGTAGTTCTTATCATGTCTTTCAGGAAACATTGGCTCGCCCAGCTATTAATAATGATGATGAAATGAAGTTTCTGACTAACTCCGGGGTGGAGGTGAGGGTCACCTGTCCGGCTAACCTATCCTGCTATCTATGTAGGAAGGAAGGGACCTATCTGAGGGCAGGCTGTGAAGATAGGAATGTACACGCTGAGAAGCCCTCAGCTTCACGCGATAGGGCAACCCAAGCCTCCTAAAGGTCGTGGTTGGGCGGGAACTGTGAATGTTGTCATTGGCACATTTTCCCAATCATTTCCAAAAGCCCTTAGTAGGCAAAGAGTGCAGATAAAGGCACAGTACCCGAGGCCTTACAAAGAGTGCCTAGAACCTTCCAGAATTTATGGTTAGCAGAGTGACTCACAAGAGAGACTTTCATACTCTTTTTTTCTCCCAGAAGGTAAAGAACAATTATGGCCATGCCCCTCAGTGAATAAGCTATTTTATGCTATTGCCTGCATTGCTGGGTTCAGAAGCTCATTCTTTTACCCACAGCCTGAATGGAAAACTTCACTCAGGTGATGGAATATACGTTCTGACTCCATTGCCCAACTCATTCAGACCTAATTGATACAAGGAAAGTTTATTTCCACTGTTTTTGGTCCCTTTCCCTTCTCAAATTCATACTTAAGAAGTTTTCACAATGGAATTTAATTCCCAGCATTTAAATCAAGTTGTTCATTAACTTGAGGAACCCAGGAAGAATTCCTGTTGCAATCTGTTAACACAAACAGAGGGGTGAAGCTTACTAAAGCAGTAAACTTGAGTAAGTCACTCAATATCTACAACTGTTATATCACTATAGTAGCCACTAGCTACATGTGGCTCTTTAAATTAAACAATTAGTATAAACTAAAAATTCAGTTCCTCACCTTTCATGTGCTCAACAGCTTCCTGTGACTTGTGGCTACTAGACCGGACAGGAAGATACAGAACATTTCTCTCACTGTGGAAACTTCTCCCAGACTGCACTGGTCTACAGGCTTAGCTTCATCACCTGGGAAGGAACCTCAGATATCAGATGAGATGGTGCACATGGGCACTTTGTACACTCTGAAGTGCAACTCAAGTCATTAGCCTTGACTTGTAATTTGGATGGATGCAGAGTAGATTCCAGATTTCCTAAAGGAAACTTTCATGAAATAATCTGACTCTTTTGACATATCTGTCTGATAGTTTTACAAGTCATCCCCATTTCTCCCATTATAATCAGAGTGATGAGCATTCACCTTTCTTGGGCAGAAAGAGAAGGAAATCCATGTCCACTCTAACTCCTGATTTCCAGATGGTCCTCAATGCTAGCATCTCCCCCTGGACAAGCTCTCTAGGGCTTCTTTTGCCGCCCCAACTCTAAGCCTCATATTCTGTAGCAGCACAGTACTTGGGGGAGGGCATAAAACTATCCTCCCCCTCCCCCTGTCATACACAGACCCAAAGTCTCTGCTCCCTCAAGCTTGTCTCAGGAATTATGCAGCAGAGATGTATCCTGGGAGAGCAGGGGTTTTGATCTGAAATAGGGCTGGGCTGCCTTTCACCTCTGTCACAAAGCTTTCATCGCCCTCCGTCCCACAGCACTTCCTGTATATGACATATCGTCCTCCTAGGAACTCTGACTTAGATATTTGATATTGTCTTAAGTTCTTTCTCATTGCTAAGCCCTCCTAGCTGAAGAGTTGCCAAGTTCTAGTCATATTACTTTGTCTTTTCAGCCTATCCAGGGTAATCCGGTTCTATGGGAAAACTGGCTTATGCTGTCCAAGCTAATAACATTGGTCTGAGACAGGAAGCCCATGTACTTTTTTTCTAAAAGGAACTGTATCTTTTCAGGAGAGAAGTATACTAAGGAAGCTAAATTAAGATCAAAAGGCTACCTGGCAGATGGGATGGGAACGGAAATTAAAGGTGCCATAGCAATGGCCCAGTATCCCCAGTCCCCTAGATGCCGTCTCCTGGCCTGGGCAGCCCCTATGCACCCCCACTGTTGGAGGCTCTGTGTCTCTCCTTCTGCCCACATCCCTAGTACAGTTGCCCTCAACTCCTCTCACTACAGCAATAGTAACACGAAGACATTCAGAGCATTTGCTAGATCCCAGGCTTTACTTTTTTCCAATTAGTAACCATGTCTGGTGATCTGAAAGAATATTATCACTCTTCTCACAGGGCTCAGCGTCATGAAAGGCTGTGTTTTCTCCTGGCCTGCACGTTAGCATCTCCTCCTGACTTAATACCACCACCACCTACCATTATTCCCGGCAGTTTATGCACCTGTGAGCCAAGCTGCCAAGTAGAGTTGTCCCTCAGACAGAAACATTCCAGCAGAGGAGAAATGACTTGCTGTCGGATGTGAGGCAGAGAATCGGGGCACGTGGAAAGACCTGCAAAGCTGTGGTTCTAGGCTGAGCTCCTTGTGTCTTCATTCCCTGTCAGGCAACTTTCTATATGACTGCTCTTGTCTGAAAAAGCTAAGCAGAGATTTTTCAGAATGAAATCTCTTTGGGATGTTGTGATTCTAGCATTGTACTGGGAATTTTGAATCTTTCATCTCGATTAGAGAAGAAAGAAATGAACAAGAGAAAAAAGAAAATGTATCAAGGAGGAGAATAAAAGAAAATAAGTGAGGTGGGAGTGCTTAATGATGAGAAAATGGGAAAGACAAAGAAAATAATTGGTTAGAGCAGTGGTTCTCAACCTTCCTAAGGCCGCAACCCTTGCATAGAGTTCCTCATGTGGTGGTGACCCCCAACCATGAAATTTTGCTACTGTTATGCATCGTGATGTAAATATCTGCATTTTCCGATGGTCTTACGTGACCCCTGTGAAAGGGTCATTCGACCCCCAAAGGGGTCGCGACCCACAGGTTGAGAACCACTGGTTAGAGGCTTAAGGCACAAGAAAGAAACAACCATAAATAACACTAGAAATTGCTGACGGTAGAAATTGCTCACTTGTAAAGAGAAAATAAAAAGGTTCCATGAACTTGAAACAAACAAAAAACAAAACTAGGGATACACCAAAGGGAAGAGGATAGTGCTATAAAAACAGATGGAGTTCGGCTGGCGTGGCTCAGTGGATTGGTGTCAACTACATGTACTTTTTTTTTCTAAAAGGAACTGTATCTTTTTAGGAGAAAAGTATACCAGGGAAGCTAAATTAAGATCAAAAGGCTGGCTACCTGGCAGATGTAGTCCACCTATGAACTAGGAGGTCACACAGTTCAATTTCAAATCAGGGAACATGCCTGGGTTGCAGGTCGATCCCCAGTAGCGGGGGTGTGCAGGAAGTAGGCGATCAATGATTCTCTCTCATCATTGATGTCTCTATCTCTCTCTCCCTCTCCCTTCCTTTCTGAAATATATAAGTATAAGATTGACATATATCAACCTGACTACTTAAATAATTTTCCCTAATGCATTTTAAGAATGATTTATCACCTAATAACTGGTAAAATTTTTCTGATATTACAAACATAGTCAAATAGTTTATCTTTAAGGGCCTCCGATGTCCAATATGTAAAATGGAGAGAATTCCCTGCCCGCACTCTCAGGTGCCAATAAAATGAGGCAAGGGAAAAGGAGTTGGTTAAGTGCAGAAATGCCAGCTACTTACAAGCCTTCTCTGTTTAAGCTGTATCCCTTATCAGTTGGCATGAAGAGGAGGTTAAGGGAACTTCAGAAAAGGCAGTTTTGGGCACAAAATGGGGCATAGAAAGGTTCTTACAATGTCATCAGATTTATACTCATAAAATTTCAACATCTTGAGATAAAAGTCAGGGCAGAGGGGGAACACCCTCGGCCATTCCTGGGAGGCGACTTGCATTCCTGACCTTTCTCTTGGCAGTTGGGTTGTGGATGGTACACTTTTAGCCCTAACTTCTCAGAAGCCAGTCTGCATTATCCATTAGGGCCTGTCCATCCAGTTCAAGTTCACAGTGATAAATCTCGAAGCCTCCAAGGGTCTCACAAAGGTGGGTGTGGTGTGCTGATAGCAGGCATGATTAAGTGCTTTCCTGTGTCAAATATAGCTGTAATATACTACAAACAGGCAGTTGAGTTTTATACAAACTGATCTGGCTGCTATCAGCTGCTCTGACATTTTATACTAATACTTAAAATAAATCTAGAAACAGGAAAGAAAGTACAGAATTATTGTTTTAAGCAGCCTGTGCAAGCTTATCTTCAAAGTGGCAGAGGTTCCATTGTATTTAGAGAAACTGCTCACTCCACTGGCATAAAGGTTAGTAGCAGGAACGCCACCACCGAGGGCCAATTTCTCACGTGAGTGCTGGCTTCACAGCATCACACTCACTCGTGGCAAAGGACTCTGTCCAACTGTCATTGTCTTTGTGCTAAGAGCACCAAATACCTTAAAGGAGCAATTTAGAATGTCTCCTTAAAACAAGCCAAACCATGATGATATTGAGAGTCAGACTTAAAGTCTGAAAGCATTTCCCCTTTGATATGTTGGTTTTGACCTCCGTGTGTGGTGTGTTTGTGTGTGTATGTATCACAGCTGAAACCAAAAGGAAGCTTGTGCTAGTCTGGATTTTCATTTTTGGAATGAGAATCTGAGGGAGAAGTGTCCCATCAAATAAAAACTGAATTAAAAAAAATATATTTTATTGATTTTTTACAGAGAGGAAGGGAGAGGGATAGAGAGTTAGAAACATTGATGAAAGAGAGACATCTATCAGCCTCCTCCTGCAAGCCTCCTACTGGGGATGTGTCCGCAACCAGGATACATGCCCTTGACCGGAATTGAACCTGGGACCTTTCAGTCCTCAGGCCGACGCTCTATCCACTGAGCCAAACCGGTTTCGGCTAAAAACTGATTTTTTTTAAAGAGAACATAGAAGTCATTAGCTCATCCAGTAACTCTCAACTCTTGCAAAGCTGAAGAATCACTTTGGGAAGTTTTAAAAATATTGATGCCAAAGACCCACGACCTGAGTCCAATTTAATAATTCTGGAAATTTCTAGGGTTTTAACATCTCTCTAGGTGATTCTAATGGGTGGCAGGATGGAGAAACACTTATTTCAATGGCTCACTAGACAGATGTGGCCTCTGAGGGCCAGAAAGGAGGGGCGTCTGGGGCACCTCCAGGCTGGGACCCTGTGCTCCATTCGGCAGTCTTTGTTCACACTGTAAATTATTGGTGCCCTTAACTGAAATTAATCTAAGAATGACTTGAATGCTAATTACCTAAATTTGCAATCATGGAGCTCAGTTTCTTTCTCATAATTGTATTTCATAATTCTAAGTACTTATTTTTTTCTGTAGACATAATCAAAGGATTTTATATTTGTAATTTCTGAAAATTTCTTTATTTCTTAGTTACTCCTTTCTCTCTCAAAACAACTTTGCATAGATTTGAGAATGACTTTAGCAGATTGATATTTACGAAAGGTTACTCTTTCTATGTGGATGTCCTTGTTTTTGGTGAACATTTTCAAAATCATTTTGTACCAAGTGTACAATACATGCAATAGATGATTATGGAGATTATATTTACAGGATTTTCTAGCATAAACCTATTTTAAATATATTTTTTATTGATTTTTTACAGAGAGGAAGAGGGAAGGATAGAGAGTTAGAAATATTGATCAGCTGCCTCTTGCACACCTCCCACTGGGGATGTGCCCGCAACCAAGGTACATGCCCTTAACCGGAATCGAACCTGGGACCTTTCAATCCACAGAATGACGCTCTATCCACTGAGCCAAATTGGTTTTGGTGATAAACCTATTTTAAATATCCTATCTTTATATTCACATAAAGAGTATGAAGGAACTAGACATTTTAATATTTTGGTATCTAAATGATGCCCCTGAGATTATGCTTGAAGTGTAAGAAAAAGGGATGGTGAGCTCATGTGTTCCACTTGTAGGTTTGGAAAAGATGGTCACTTTATAGATACTTACATGATGCTGATGGAAACTGGTCATGGCCCTGAGACGTAGATGTGGCCACTGCTAGACTGGAGATAGTAACCCCTGCTCTTCTGGTCGTCTCCTCACCATAAGGAGCAGGTGACTCATGTGGCCAGAGCGACAGCACAGAGCTGAGGCCCAAAAGCTATTGTCTGATTGGCTTGTTCCTGCTAGCACATCTTGAAAAGCAGCAGGAGAAGTTTATGAGAGTGCTTTGAATAGTAAGGACCCACTCTTCATGTTTCATCCCCTTTGGTCATATAGCTGTCCCCATTCCCTGACTCTTCCCGTATAACTTCCTCTACTATCTTACCCCACCTTCTGTGTGCTCAGGATCCCGACTGTGTCTGGAATTCGGGCTGGCCAGTCACCAACATTCCCTGTCTGGCTTTTACAGCAGCCTCTTCCCTGTCTTTTCTGCTTCACTGTTGTTGTCTTCTCATTTCTTATTTACCTGCAGCATCTGGTCATGCTCCTTTCATAATACAACAGAATATTCATTGAGGACCTCACTGTTTCTTCCATATATCCGCATCCCTGCCATATCCTAGTTTCAATGCCAGCCCTATCCTCATCCCTTGCCTTTCATTGGGCCTACTCTCTGCAATCCAGACTACAGGGTGTCTAACATGGCTGCACTAGAATCACAGAGATCTGTGTCATAACCTCAATGATACTGCTCTTTAATTTGGGGTGCAACATGAGCATGGGGACTTTCCTAAGTTCCCCAGGTGATTCTAATAGGCAGCCAAGTTGAAGAACATCTTCTCAGTGTTTGTGGGCTACTTGAGTGTTCTCTCCTCTCTTGGCCTTTGCACAGGCTGCTGCCTTGGCTTAAATGTTCTGTCCCACCCACTCTTTTGGTTAGCTAATCATAGCTTACATACAGGAGGAGGCCATGGGACAGTTCAGTGTTAGCTGAAAGGCAGGGTGGCCAACAGGAGATTCAAGGGAGATTCCCCACTTAGAGGGTCAGCAAATCATTATTTTGTAAGAATCTGAGAGGAAGGGCGTTTCGTGCAGAAGGGCCCTCCCTCATGGAAAATGGGCTTTGTTTTTTAATTCTGGCTGACTATGGTTTCAGACCATGTTCTCTAATACAAAGGAAGATTGGAAATGAGATACTTTGGGGACTTTGGATGCCATTCCATTCCTGAACTTCAGTGTCCTCTACAAATTCTTTGCATAGCTTGCTTGCGTACACGTACACGCAACTTTCTCCCACATCTACATATCACAGAGAGGTGGGGTCCTCAGGCCTCTAGGACTGCTTTGCCTAATCAGGGGTGAGAGGAGTGGAGGCAAGGTGGGGTTGTTAAAATATCTTCAGAAGCTGGACTAATCACAACGACTCCTCCCTAAAGATAGGAATACATATTGGCTTTGATCACCCCATTCTATTCCTCAACAAATAGCAATTCTGTTGACTAAAACAGCTTGAAACGGATCATTTCCTTCAATCACCAATTCTATTTCATATTTCTCTTCCCCCACAAGCATCTTTGACATTTTCTTCTGATTCACCCAAGAACAAGAACTTACATATTTTATCTTACAGGACCACAAAGGATGTTTAAACAAAAACCCAAGTTCATGTAAATGAAGGAGGATTTTAGGTTAGTCCTAGTCCCATCTGTGTAGGACACACCAATTGCTCTGTGCAATCCCTGATGTTCACAGACAAAATGCAGTTCAAATCATGATGAATTTTAGATAACATGAATAATAACAAAGGGCAAGCATTCTGATTCATTCTAATCCCAGCTCTATTATTTACTAGTATATGACTCTGAGAATATTCCTCACATATCTGTACCACAGTTTCCTCTTCTCAAAAACTGATATGTTAATAAGTACCTACCCCAAAGGTTGGTATGAGGTTTAACCCACTGATTCTTTTTGAAGAGTTTACTTGGTACTTGGTGCTAAATTTTAATTTAATAAATGTAACTTTTAAAAAGTGGCTAGGATTTTTTTTTCTTGACTGAGTCTTCATTTTGGTATGAATAGCATCACTTTCTTTAAATAAATTAATAGTTCCCATAAGTTAAAGATGGTACAAGAAAAAAAGTTCCCCTGTCCAGTTTAAGTCCCAATGTTACAACAGACTCTCTGTGCCTGACCAACATGGTCCTCAGAATGTGCATTTTAGGCCTAGAAGTGACATCACAGGTCTCATTTCCTCGTGAAAATATAAACTTCAAATTACCTAGAGGCCCAGTAACTCTTGTCTGCAGAGCTGGTTTAGTGGCAGAGCTGTGACAATTTTTTTGGGTACCATGTGTCCCTAGGACACCAGGTGCCCAAATTGCATTGGGCATGACTTTTCAGATCACACCAGACCAGGTGCTAATTTATCCCTTCTCACCACTTTACCTTCTCACAATGCCTAAATTAACTGGATGTCAGAAACATTTCTCACTTCTGAAACACCAAATTCTGAACAAAAATACAGGAGAACTTTTGCTGCAGTACATCTTCACAGCTACCCCTGAAGATCTTGGGTGGAAAGTGAAAAGGTTAAGGATGAGACCTGACAGTGTAAGCATAAGGAACCAATACATTAGAAATGAAAGTATTGCACAATTATTTCCAAAGAATAGACCTGCATGTTTTAAAAAACTTATTTAACCAGCTATTTAAGGTTCTTACTTTGGAAAGAGAAACACTAAGGTTTTTAATCTGATAGCTTTAGGTATTGTGGATAGTAATGTCGCTTGTTTGCTGAGATGATAAAAGGGCTTGTAATTAAATCAGCACTAAGCAAACAGGATGATTAGAGCTGGATAACATCTAAAACTACTAGGAGAATATTTCCACAAGAAAGAAGGAATTCACCCAAAGAAGGTATTGGGTAACGTTAAGACATTTAAGGTTAATGATATATATACACACACACACACTCTAGTATATTCCCTCCCCCCACTCACCCAACCCAAGATTTTCTTCTCTTTAATCAACTTACAAATAAAGTGCTGGAAGAGGACAAACATATAACTGAACTGGGTCACGCATCTACCCGAGGTTTTTAACACATTCTCAGACCAGGATAGGTTTTAATCCCACTTGTCTTTAATCACATCATCACACTGACAGCCTCCTGGTATGTGAAATCTTTGGGTCTAGCAACCAGGAGCCTCATGTGTATTCCAAACTTCACCTGTAAGGTGAATATAGCTCAGATGACCTCACTGAACAAGCCAGGCTACTCCTCAGTCAAAATTTCACCAAATGCCTGTGAGGTTGCATCAGTCTCAGGCTCCACAAGGAGAAGGGAGTGCCCGGGGGGTGGAGTGATGACATTGTTCAGCGTTAGGCTTTGATTAGATTGCCCCCCAGCACTGGGGGTCAATCTGTCTGGGTTTATGGGATTGCTTTGCTCTGACACCACCTGTAGAGCCAGAACAATGCTTAATAAAGCTTAGACCTGCTACCTCGCACTGGACAGAATGTAAACAGATAACCTTTGGGAAGATCCTTCACCTGAGTCCCTCAGTACCGGCAAAGTCACTGTAAGATTAGAAAATTTAATTATATCTGATAAAGCGATCACCGAGACATTGTTTGAAGAGAGGGCTTTATCAGCTCCATTGTGTGAAGGTTAATGGAGGCTGGGATCTCTGGCCACTGGTCTCTCACCTCGAACAAAATAAAATTTGATTATATTATAATGTTTAGAAAGTGCTCAGTAGCCCATAGAGTTCCAACACTATGATTTACTTCAGTTGGTATAAGCTAGTCATGGAGCCCCACAATCTGAACCCACATGACGGTGAGATCTGTGTACTGATGTGACACCCAGTTGACTGGCTCTAGGTCCTCTAGTGTCCTGTCTATGCTTCTCCTACCTGCAGAGAGCACCCGCCTCTTTATATTGTTTCTCTGACTCCTCCACCAAGATGGAAAGACCCTTAAAACACACTTATTTGGTATTCCCAGAGCCTAGCACAAATTTTGTTTTATAAGAGTCACTCCCCACATGATTACTGACCTGCTCAGAGAAATCTTGGGTCTTCTCCTAGGTCAGTGGTTGGCAAACCGAGGCTCACGAGCCACACGCGGCTCTTTGGCCCCTTGAGTGTGGCTCTTCCACAAGATACCATGTGCGGGCGCGCACGTACAGTGAGATTGAAACTTCGTGGCCCATGCACAGAAGTTGGTTTTCGGCTCTCAAAAGAAATTTCAATCCTTGTACTGTTGATATTTGGCTCTGTTGACTAATGAGTTTGCTGACCACTGCCCTAGGTAAATATTAGAAAGGTGATGAGGGTGGAGTGGACCATGAGCCTCCCTTACTCCCCCAATTCTAGCCCTTAAAAATAGGTTGAAGATTTACAAGCTCTGGAGGAGGAGGAAAAGGTGGATGGGGGTAGAAGCAGAAGAGAAAATCCCCATAGTGAAAGGACATTGTTTACTCCATTTTTGAACTAGATGGGATCATCTTATCCAAATGCCTCATTTAACAGATAGGGAAACAGAGCTTGAATAAACCACATGAAAGAATTATAATTTATATTATTATTTTTCTATCACATCATGACAGAGTTTCCATGTGACATTCAGTCACCCATGTCATCCAAGTATTCACTTTGGTTGCTGAGAAAGTATAGTGCTTACCCAGAGAGCACTGTATTCTAGAATCAGAGAGAAAACAGGTTAATGCTTTAGTTTAGTAAATTAGGGGATCGGGTATAGATCTGAAAATTGGGACCTAAAGAATCTTAAAAACACAAAACATAGCTAGACACATAAAAAAGACATTTTAAGTTAAGAAGAATATAACATGATTCAGAAAATGTCTCCTAAGTCTTATTTATCCAAAATTAGATTTGATCAAAGAACAGGAGAATGTGTATTATGGTTTGATTTCCAACAAGTCCATATGGGTCCCCACCATAGCTTATTCCACATTTTCCACAGAGCTTAAACCTGGTGGGCTGTCTACTGGGCCTGAGTAGGTTACTAGTAGGTAGTCCCCACCCCAACCCCATGGAGGAAAGGAAGAAATACAAACAAGGAAATAGGGAAAGCAGTTCTCAACTAGTCAGTGTAAAAAAGGAGGGCGAATTTGCTAAGAAGAGGTTCACCTGTTACTGTTGTCTCCTGAAAGAAGTATGCCACGAGCGCAAGCTCAAGTATCATTATTCTCTAAATGTCTGATAACACAAAATACCAACAGCTTACTTTTATACCGCACTTTCACCGCCATTGCAGCTTTTTTCCTCAACAGGGTCCTATTGGTAAAGGAAGGAGCACGGTGAAGAGGTTGAGCAGTTAACCCAGTCACCCAGGGAAGGCGAGGGTCGGAGCTGGATGTGTTTCTTCCAGGTACACTTCACAGGCTCCCTGACCAGATATAGAAATACATTTTAGACTTCACAGCTCATCCTTTTTCAAAGGAATCAGCCTGAGACCCAAGACCCAGCCTCTTCTTTCTGTGTACTCCCATGCCCAGCAGGCATCCTTGCCTCGGAGTCTGGCATCAACATCAATCTGGACCAAGAACTTCTGATGCACACAAGAAGGAAAAGGCAAAGAACATGACCCCAGAACACCTTGCTAACAACCGCATTTTCCCTTAGGAACATTTGGGTTTTCACCTGTATACTGCTCTATAGAAACCATCAACAAGTAAGGTAAAACCTCCCCAATATTAGAAGTTAACACCTTCTTGATCTAGCAGATATTGAATATGAAAGATGACTTCCAGGCATTTCCCCATCATCCCAATGCCTTTTTATCAACCATTTCCAGTTGGTTGGTTGTTCAGTTCTTATGCACTTAGTGGCAATAAAAAGACACCAGGTGCTGGAGAAATCTGTGGCAGGAAGAACACTTTGTAGCCATATTTTTGCTTTAGCCTAGGGATTTAAACCTCTACTTATTATTAATGCCCATTCCAGGATTATTTAAAGCAAACAATCTCTTGAAATTGAAGCTGATCTTTAAGTTCCTTTGAAAATGAACACTTTCCATCCGGGTGAAGCATCCTTGTAGTTCCAAAGGTGACTGCAGATTTGCAGGAGGCTCTGGATTGGCAATTTCAGTGATAGTTTCCCCCATGTCATCTCTCTGGAAACACATGCTACAGTCTTCGCACTGAATAACAATCCGAACAAGGTGGAGAGATTTTTAGTGCCCTCACAACCAGACCCAGGAGCCTGTAAACCACCTTTACTTACAGCCAGCCAACTGGGGCAGCGAGAGCAGAACATCCTCAGGGGTACAGTCCTGGAGACTGAAAATGAGGGAAGAGATCTGGAAAACTGGGATTTAACGAACTGGCCTTTGCATTTGCCACAATGGGATATTGTTAGGCCTGGGCTCCAAGAAACAATAGACTTCGATAGGACATAATGCCCATTCAGAAGGACAGATTTACATCCTACCTCTTCAAGCACACTGAGCTCCCTTTCCGTTTGCTCTTGGGGCGCACAATGTATGTGTAACAGATTACTTGTCCTATTCTCTTCCTGTTCTCCCTCCCCCATTCTCTTACTCCTGCCCCCGACTTCCACTAAGTCCAGGATGGTTTTTATCTCTTGAAATGCTGCTTGATTTCTCATGGGACTCCCTTGCTGAAATACCCATATTGCTCTTCCTGGTCATTTAAAAATGAGATGAGTGCATTGGCTAAATGGATTCAAAGGGCAGGTCTGTTTGAATGTATTTGTATCCCAGTTTCTCCAAGCCTGAAATCAGCCCCCAGATCAAATTCCTAGCTGCATGAGATAAAGAATCTTCTATTTGTTAACAAAAGGCCATTCTCATTTTTATCAGGGACAGCATTACAAATATAAAACATCCAAGTCTTCATAATTTTTCCAAAGAATATAGTCTGGTAAAGAGAAAAATGATTTTTTTTTATTTCTCATGTAGAGGCTTATTGTAGCATAAACCTGAAGATAATACTCATATTCAATATTATAAACCTTTTACAAGGTGGTCTATTCTGAAGCTATTTTATAGGATAATGTCACCTAAAGAAGTAGAATATGAATAGTTTTGATCTTGACAGAAACTATGGGAAACCATGTCTGCATATGAACAAAGATTACAAAGTAATAGCAAGAATAGTTGTAGTAAGAAGGAGAATTATGGCTCTTTAAAATTTTTATTTTTAACATTTGAAATCATTTTATCAAGAACAATGGTTCCAGTGATCATAGGGCAATTCCCGTGGAAATGACAATTTGATCTGGAAAAGAGCTGATTGCACAGGGCTATTTTGCCTTACATGAGACATAATTTACTATTACATTTGCCTGTGGCCTATTCTTAGTGGTGACCAGAAGAGCAACACCTTGACTTTGAGGTAATCACCAAGGATGGCTAGAATGCACAGTGAGGGATCCTGACTAGGTTTACCTTTTCCTCTGCAAAGTTGTTATAAAGGGAAAAGGAGAAATCAGGCTATTTTAGATAATGCATTCCAAGCAATATCTCCATTTAAGTATTAGATATTCACTTTTGAGTAGGGGAAATGGGTTCTGATGTCAATTAAATCACTCAAGATCACTTGGTGAGTAAATAAACTTGACAAGGGTTTGAGCCCAAGTCTAGGCTCTGAAGGCCATATTCCTCCCACTATACCATCATGTTGCCCAGCATATGTTTAGTAGGAGCACACTTTCCTATTTCCCAGGTGGAATGCAACTCCATCAGACCAGAGAGGAGTATTTTAAGCTGTGTCCCCTGGCTGGTAGGGCTGGGCTAGGCTGGGCCATGAGCAAGGGTGCTTGCTCTGCTAAGCACTTTTCACGTTTATTCTCATTTAATCTTCACAACGCAGCTATCCTCATTTTATAGTGGAAACTAGAGCATCTTGCGCTGGGTCACACAGCTTGTTAATGACAGAGCCAAGATTTGAATGTCCGAACCCTAAATATCATACGTGCTAAAAAATACACTACAAAATATAGTTTCTGCATTTCTTAGATTTAAGGCAAGTCTGAGGAGAAAGATGTAAAAAGAAATAAGAAGACTTAATTCATTTGTTAGCTGTGGTTCACCAAAGAAGGTATTGAAGGGTGAACTCTCTGTGGGAAGTTCCTGAAGCTTATCCGGGAGAGAAGTGAATTGTGGTTTTCCTTGTGATTTACATTTATCTGCCTCCAGCTCTCCAAGTGACTACAAAAAATGCAATTTTCTTATGCCCATCTTTAAGTTCTTACCGTTTAATGCAAAATGCTTTGTTTTACTTTTAAATGAAAAGAACCTAAGGATTATGGCAGAGGGTAGGAGCCTTTTTGCCTTTATATATGACTCAGTGTGGAAACACACACACAGAAACACACTTACTCAAACTGTAAACCAAAAGCTTCATGAAACATAATTTATCTTTATCCACTGCAATATGTTTTTTTTTATTTAATAAATCTTTATTGTTCAGATTATTATAATTGTTCTTCTTTCCGTCCCCCCTGGCTCCCATCCACCTGGTTCCTACCCCACCTTTTGCCCCTACCTCCTCTGCACTGTCCTCATTCCTGGGGTATGATTTTTATCCAGTCTCTTTCGAACCCGCCCTCCCCACTCCTTTTCCACTGATAAATGTCAGTCCACTCCCTTTCTATGCCCCTGATACTATTATATTCACCAGTTTATTCTGTTCATCAATCTTTTTATTCACTTGATTTTTAGATTCACTTGTTGATAGACATATATTTGTTGTTCATAATTTTTATCTTTACCTTTTTCTTCTTCCTCCTTTTCTTAAAGAGTACCTTTCAGCATTTCATACAATACTGGTTTGGTGTTGATGAACTCCTTTAGCTTTTTCTTATCTATGAAGCTCTTAATCTGCCCTTCAATTCTGAATGATAGCTTTGTTGGGTAGAGTAACCTTGATTGTAGGTTCTTGCTATTCATTCCTTTGAATATTTCTTTTTTAAAAAATAAATTTTGTTATTCAGTTTATTACAAATGTTCCTCTTTTTTTCTCCCCATAGCTCCCCTCCACCTGATTCCCCATCCCCAACCCCTGCCCTTAACCCCCACCAATGTCCTCATCCATAGGTGTAAGATTTTTGTCCAATCTCTTCCTGCACCCCTCACACCCCTTTCTCCCTGAGAATTGTCAGTCCATTCCCTTTTTATGCCCTTGATTCTGTTATATTCACCAGTTTATTCTGTTCTTCAGATTTTTTATTCTGTTCTTCAGATTTTTAGATTCACTTGTTGATAGGTATGGATTTGTATCACTTTGTTGTTTATAATTTTTATCTTTACCTTTCTCTTCTTCTTCCTCTTCTTAAAGATACCCTTCAGCATTTCCTATAATCCTGGTTTGGTGGTAATGAACTCCTTTAGTTTTTTCTTGCCTGTGAAGCTCTTCATCTGACCTTCAATTCTGAATGATAGCTTTGCTGAGAAGAGTAATCTTGGTTGTAGGTTCTTGCTATTTATCACTTTGAATATTTCCTGCCACTCCCTTCTGGCCTGCATAGTTTCTGTTGAGAAATCAGCTGACAATCATATGGGTGCTCCCTTGTAGGTAATTAACTGTTTTTCTCTTGCTGCTTTCAAGATTCTCTCTTTGTCTTTTGCCCTTGGCATTTTAATTATGATGTGTCTTGGTGTGATCCTCTTTGGATTCCTTTTGTTTGGGGTTCTCAGTGCTTCCTGGACTTGAAAATCCATTTCTTTCACCAGGTGTGAGAAGTTTTCAGTCATTATTTCTTCACATAGGTTTTCAGTATCTTGTTCTCCCTCTTCTTCTGGCACCCTTATAATTCTGATGTTGGTATGCTTGAAGTTGTCCCAGAGGTTCCTTACACTATCTTCACATTTTTGGACTCTTTTTTCTTTTTATTTTTCTGGTTGGGTGTTTTTTGCTTCCTCATATTTCAGGTCTTTGGTTTGATTCTTGGAGTCCTCTAGTCTGCTGTTGGATTTCTGTATATTATTCTTTATTTCAGACAGTGTATGCTTAATTTCTGACTGGTCCTTTTCTGGTTTTTTTTTTTTGGCATTCTCATTAAGATCCTTGAAGGTCTCACTAAGTTTCTCAGAAGTTTTGTAGAAGATTCTTGAGTAACTTTATAAATGTGGTTTTGAACTCTATGTTCAGTAGTTCGCTTTCCTCCATTTCTTTCATTTGTGACATGTTTCTTGGTCTCCGCATTTTGGCTGCTTCCCTGTGTTGATGGAGTGGCTTTGTGTGCTAGTTGTCCCTTATGGCCCAATAGTTCCGCTTCCCCTATTACCTGAGATGGACACTCTTGGTGCACCCCTTTGTGGGCAGGGTACACAGTCTTGTTGTAGTTAAAATTTGATTGTTGTTGGTATCACTGGGAGGAATTGGCCTCCAGGCCAATTGACTGTGGGGATTAGCTGTGTCTATAATGGAAGAACTGCTGCATTGGAGACACCCCTATGGGGCAGGACTTGCTTCAGTGGGGCTTTGGTGCTCACCAAATCTGCCTCTTGAGTGTGTCACTTATGTATGTGGGGAGTTGAAATCTGGTGTCATCTCACACTGACCTTCAGGTACACTGGTTCCTGGATCTCCAAGGAGGTGCAAGTAAGCTAGTGTCTGAGGCCACCCAGCAGGAGCTACAGGGAGATTTGCAGATTTTTCCTCTTTGTTTGGAGTTTGGAAGTTTTGGAGTTGTCTGACCCAGTAGCAATTTGTTACGTTAAGCTGCTAGAGGGCAGGCCATTCATATGCAAAAGCCTCTGCACACAGCTAGGTGGGTTTGTAAATTGGGTGAGGCAAGGTCTCAGGGAATCACTAGGCTAGGGTGTGGTAAACAGCAAGGCTGCCATTCAGCTCTCTCTGCTGTTTTCTGTTCCGTGTCCTACATGCTGTGCCCCAGCGCAGTAAACAATGATTCCTGTGCACACCTCTGCTGGAAGGCCACCCTCTCTTTCTGACCCGATGGCCTACAGTCCAGTTTCTCCCTGTATGAGTCGGGTTCCCCAGAATCTTGTTGGAAATTGGAGTTCAGAGCAGTTGGGAACTTGCAACTCCCTCCCAATTAAAAAAAAACACAGCACATGCCACCCCGATTTGCGTGTATCTCTGTACCTTACCTCTGTTTTTCTGAGCTTCTGCACATCCTACCAGGTCTCAATGCACTTTTTTCTTTCCTTCTAGTTGTAGAACTTGCACTCTGCCAGCTTTCCCGTGGTTCTGGGGGATTGTCGTTTTGTCTTTTAGTTGTAGTTTTGGTGTGTTTGTGAGAGGCGGCACGTATAGGTGTATACCTTATGCTGCCATCTTGATACCTCCATTTTTAATTTTTTGAGGAAACTCCACACTGTTTTCCACAGTGACTGCACCAGTCAGCTTTCCCACCAGCAGAGTACTAGGGTTCCTTTTTCTCCACATCATCGCCAGGACTTCCTGTTTGGTGATTTATTGATGGTAGTCATTCTGAAAGTTGTGAGGTGGTATCTCATTGTTATTTTAATTTGCATCTTTCTGGTGATTAGTGACATTGAGCATTTTTTCATATGTCTCTTTGCCACCTGCATGTCTTCTCTGGAGAAGTGTCTATTTAGGTCCTCTGCCCATTTTTTTTTAAACAAGATGCTTTTAAAAAAATATTTTTTATTGATTTTTTACAGAGAAGAAGGGAGAGGGATAGAGAGTTAGAAACATCGATGAGAGAGACATTGATCAGCTGCCTCTTGCATGCCCCCTACTGGGGATGTGTCCGCAACCAAGGTACGTGTCCTTGACCAGAATTGAACCTTTCAGCTTGCAGGCTAACACTATCCATTGAGCCAAACTGGTCAGGGTCTCTGCCCATTTTTTAATTGGATTGTTTGTTGTCCTTTAGTTGAGTTGTATGAGTTCTTTATATATTTTGGAAATTAACCCCTTATCAGATGTATCCTTGGCATATATATTCTTCCATACAATGGGTTCCCTTTTCACTTTGATGTTGGTTTCTTTTGCTGTGCTGAAGTTTTTTAGTCTGATGTAGTCCCATTTTTTACTTGTTTTCCTTTGTTTCTCTTGCTCTAGGTAATGTGGTGAAAATTCTGCTACGTGAGATGTCTGAGATTTTGCTGCATATATTTTCTTCTAGGATTTTTATGATTTTACGACTTACATTTAAATCTTTTATTCTTGTGTATGGTTTAAGTTGATGGTCTTTTCATTTTCTTTTTGCATGTACTTATCCAATTTTCCCAACAAGATTTATTGAAGAGACTGTCTTTACTTCATTGTATGCTCTTGCCTCCTTTGTCAAGTATTAATTGACTGTAAAGTTATGGGTTGATCTCTGGACTCTCTGTTCTGTTCCAATCTATATACCTGTTCTTGTGCCAATATCAGGCTGTTTTTATTACAACAGCTTTGTAGTATAGCTTGATCTCTGGTATTGTGATCCCTCCAACTTTATTTTCCTTTCTTAAGATTGCCTTGCTATTCGGTTCTATATAATTTGTGGACTATTTATTCTAGATCTGTGAAATATGCTCTTGGTATTTTAATAGGATTGAGTTGAATCTATAGATTGCTTTGGGTAGTATGGACATTTTAATAATTCCTCCAGCCTATTAACTATTGCCAATCTCTTCCTTAAAGTCCTCCAGAAGTTCTTTTTATACATTTAAGTGCTCCTATATTGGATGTATATATGTTTACCAGGTTATATCCTTTTGTTGAATCAATCCCCTTAGTATTATGTAGTGACCTGAATGGTCTCTTGTGATGGCCTTCATTTTGAATTCTATTTTGTCAGATATGAGTATTGCTACCTCAGCTTCTTTTTCATTTCCATTTGCATGAAAAAATTTTTTCCATCCCTTCACTTTCAACTTGTGTGAGTCTTTGTTTTGAAGTAGGTCTCTTGTAGACAGAATATACAGGTTATGTTTTTTATTTTCTTAATTTATTCAGCCACCCTTTGTCTTTTTATTGGAGAATTTGATCAATTTACATTTAAGGTTATTATTATTTTCCAGTCACAAAATATTTCTCTTCTTTTGATTTGTTTTCAACCATTAAAAAATGTAAGAACTTAGTTGGGTCATAGTCGTCATCATCATCATCATCATTATCATCACCCTAGATAATATTTTTTGAGAACTCATTAGGTACCAGAAGCTAGTTTTCCAATCATCCTGGGCACTGACAATCACTATGACTTCCATTTCAGAAACAAAGTACTGATGCCTAGAGAGGTAAAGAAACTACCTACCTCTGGAGTGCAGCGTTGGTGGCAGAGCTGCACTTGGGTCCAGGCATCAGCTCACAACTGGTTGTCTTGTGTACTAGCAGGCCATCAGGCCTCCAATGGTACTGATCAAAGACAAAACTGAACAAGAATTTTTATTGATTTTTTTACAGAGAGGAAGGAAGAAGGATAGAGAGTTAGAAACATTGATGAGAGAGAAACATCAATTCAGGGGCTTCCTGCACACTCCCTACTGGGGATGTGCCCATAGCCAAGGTACATGCCCTTGACCGAAATTGAACCTGGGACCATTCAGTCTGCAGGCCAACGTGCTATCCACTGAGCAAAACTGGTTAGGAATAAACAAGAATTTTTCAATGTCATGAATCTTTATGTGCCTAGTCATATTACATTTGAAAAATAAAAAGCTAACATGGCTAAGAATATAAAGAAAATGAATAAAATCCTAATTATTGTGAGAGATCAACATATTCTTAATAGGCAAATTAGTTAGACAAAAATAATTAAGATTATGGAGGGCTAATAAGTAAGTCATGGGATATAATGTATAGCATAGTGACTATAGTTAATAATATTGTGTTACATATTTGAAAGTTGTTAAGAGTAAGTCTTAAAAATTCTCAGCAAAAGGAAAATAATTTTGTAACTGTGTAAGATAACAAACATTAATAAGACTCATTGTGGTGTTCATACACATATTGAATCATTAGGCTGTACAATTGAAACTAATACAGTGTTATAGGTCAATTATGCCTCAATAAGAAAAAGACTGGAGAACTGGAATATCATAATTAACATGCTTGATCTAACAGACATATGTATGGAAAACTTTATTGCCTTCAGAGTAGGAATCATAAAGGCCATAGTCAATAAGCAGAGTGCACTAAAGTGAGAAATGAACAATAAAAGCAAGTTAAGAGGAAGAAAGAAAGAAAAACCCAGGCACTAGGAAATTTAACAATATACTCCCCACATCTCCTGGGTTAGGGAATAAGTCAAAATTCCAATTTAACAAATTTACAAATGAGCAAGTGCTTTACATATTAAAATCCAGCCAAAGCAGCTCTCAGAGAGAGAGAGCTGTGCTTAAAGAAGAGAGAATAATGGACATAGTCACACACACACACACACACACACACACATACACACACACTACCAGGTGAAGAGGGACACAGAAATGGAAGTGATGTGTCTACAAGCCTGCAACCACTAGGAGATAGCGACACCTTGATTCTGGGCTCCTAGTTGTTGAAGCCACCTTGTTGTGGTATTCTGTTTTGACAGCCCAGCAGACTAATACATTATGCAAAACTTTATGTCAATAAATTTGGAAACATAGTTGAAATGGGTGAGCACCTGAGAAATATAAATGACTAAAACTGACTTACAAAAAAGGTAAAGACTGTGAAAAGGTGATAAAAAATCATAAGCCCTCCAAAAGGTAGAGACTACATAGTTTTAGGAATAGAATCGATTTAATGTGTAAAAAAGAAGAGAATCTCTATATTATATACCATATTTCAGCACATAGGAAAAGAAACTGTTTCTACAAGGCTAACATATCATAAAAACAGAGAAGGGGAGCACACAAAAATAAAACTGCAGGAATATCTTTTCTTAAATTTCTTTATTGATTAAGGTATTACACATGTGTCCTCATCCCTCCATTAACCCGAAGAATATCTTATTTATACGTATAAGCAGTACATTTCTAAAAAAATACTAATAAATCCAGCAAGCAATAGGTCCATGCTGTGGTCGGCAAACTGCGTCTCGTGAGCCATACTGTTGACTAATGAGTTTGCCAACCACTGGGTTAATGGAATAATATGATGTGGTCAAGCTGGGAGTGCCAGGCTGGGTCATATTGCAGAACAGAAAGCATTCGTCCACTCGTCAGTAGCAGAGCCAAACATGAGACCTGGAGAACTGCAGTGGAGAAATATTAGCTATTGTGTTATGAATGTCACCACCCAGGAGGATCGGAACCTTATGTTCAAAAGCCCGAACTCCCCAATGGCATGTAGATTACAGATTATATAGGGGAAAATCACAAGACACAGCATCCCGATGATCTAGTCCAGGGGACGGCAAACTCAGCACTGGGCCAAATTCTGTCAATGAACTTTATTGGCACACAGCCACACTGATTCCTGGTAGGTATTGTCTGTGACTGCTTTCCTGATACAACGGCAGAGCTGAGTGGTTCCAACAGACACCATGTGCCCCACAAAGCCTAAAACATTTACTATCTGCATTTACTGCAGAAATTAGCTGACCTTTGCTCTGCAGGCCTTATTGGGAAGCCTGTGGTTGGCACTGAGCAGTGAGAAATCCTCCTCAAACAAGGGTGACACATGGACCCAGCAGGAACCCAGTCAGGGCCCATTTGAAGGATGCTGGTACCTGATCATGCAAGGAGGGCAGTGTCTAAGCCTTAAAAAGATTTTTGTGATAAAATACACATAACGTGAAATTTGCCATTGTGACACTTTTAAGTGGACAGGTCGGTGACACGGTTGTACAACTATCTCCACCATTCATCTCCAGAACTTTTTTTTATCTTCTCAAACCAAAAGTCTAAAGCTATTACGCCATTTCTTCTGTTTTGAATATTTTCACCAGTAAGAGCTGACTTCTTCTATTCCTTATGATGTTGGCTATAAATATTCATTTTGATAGGCTGCTAAAGAGCAAATCCTTTGGGCTGACTGCGAGCTTCGTGGGAGAAGGCTGATAAAGCTGCCTTGGTGCCCTGCTTAGGATGTGCAGTGAGCAACCACCCCTGGAACTTGCATTCTTGAGGTCATGTGGGTAAATTAAAGCTGAAACTAGCTGGCAACACACACACACACACACACACACACACACACACACACACTCGCACACTGATTAGACTGGAGTAATGAACATCGATCGCGGACACTGCTACAATCAGCACAAAGCATGGTATGGTCCTGGATGCTTAGTAGGTGCTCAGTAAATATTTACTGGGGAGAGAAGTAAGTAAGGAAGGAATAAACCTAATCTGTATGCAAGAAGGAAGACATTGTCTTCCAGACTTTGGCTTTCCATAGTCCCGTAGAAATCTGACACTTGCACTCATGGTTCTCTCTTTTAGGACCTGGATTGTTTTAACAATTCTCCTTCTACTGATAAGAGCCTTTGCTTTGAAATGGACATTTCCTCGGGGTGTCCCCAAGTTTTGCTTTCCTAGATTCTCACGTAGAATTCCTACCTCTTTCTCCTTTCCTCTCAGCTTCCTTGATAGGGCTCAGGTTTCCACAAGAGCTGATTGGTGAAGCGGAAGGAGTGCCATCTGGGTTAAAGATCTGGGGGACTTCTCTTGTTCTCTAGAACAAGGGGGTGAAGCTGAAACACCCCTGCATCACAGAGATCAAGACATGATGTTGAGCAATTGCCAGGATTTTCATCCTGTTGAAATTGAAGATGGGCTGAATGGTTGCTCTTTCCCTTTCTTCCCCTCAGATCTGGTCAGAGGCCCACAGGGAGGGCAGGGAGACCACGAGAGCGGGTGTGCACTTTTAGTCTGTGCATGACTGTGAGGGTGTGAATTCAGGGTTGGGAGAGAGGAAAAAGGAATGAGCTTGCCTTCCACCCCAGGGAATCAGTGGCTGGAAGAGGCTTTAAAAACCACCAGGAGAGATGCTCTCACCAGGCAGATGGAGAGACCAGGCCAGGAGGAGCTGAGTGGCATGCAGAGGTGTGCCAGAGCGGCCAATCACACACTTACTGGAGGCAGAGCCTGAGCAAAACCATTTCCACATTCCTGTGACTAGAATGTTGAGTACATTTGCCTATATTGGGAAAAAAAAAAAAAAGCCATCACCAAGATGGTGACATAGGTTGTTCCTGACTTTGCTCCTCTTCACAAGAAGAACAGACAACTATTCTGGGACAGAGACCCCCAGAGAATCCTAGTACACGGGGGTGAGGCTGAAACACTCCTGTATCACAGAGACAAGGGAGGCTGCATTAGAAAACTCTCAAAAGTCTAGCATCTTCCCAGGCCTGCTGGAGGTAACGAGGCCACTCAGTAGCCACTCCCTCATATACCTTTTCTTGCCTCCTGGATGTCACATGCCTTGTCTGCCTCACATCAGGAACTGGATTGGGCTTTATGCCCGCACCATAAGTGACAGCAAAAGGACAGAGAATGAGAGACTGTAAGGACCCTTGGAAATCATGCTGTGCACTGCTTTAATTTCACAGATGAGGGAATATAGACCATAAAGGTTCGGGAAGGATGTTATACTTTATTAGAATGGAGCTGGCCTGGGAGCAGTAATAGGAAGATTGTAGTGATATTTTATACGAACATGAATCAGCAAATGGGGCCACCACTCTGCATATTCAGTGCCTGACCTCCCCCGCCCTTCCTTCCGATTGGGGTCTTGTGGGTTCTGGGGCAGTGCATTCCCTTTGTTTTTAACCCCACTCTTCCGTGGGCAATAATTCACTTGGGAAAAGTCTGGCTGTGGAGCAGAGTTAGACTCACCGCGTAGGCTTAAGCTGACCTCTTCCTGTTTTACCGATCAGGACTCTAGAGCCCGAATGAAGCAGACAATAGATACAATGTCCCAGGAGACACCATGATTTTTTAACAATTAATTTTGATGTGATTGAACTTGAGGTTTGCCTTGTCTTTGATCTTTGATCCTTCTATACTACAGTTAGTTCCTGGATTTGCTTGTACACACCGTCACAAGCCCTGGGCGACTTAGACTAATATGGCCATTTACCTCTCCATTCTCAGATAATCATCCTTTTGATATAATTTGGGAAGGGCTGGGAGAGACAAGCAAAGGGAGGGAGAGACAATAAATGTATGATTGGAACCAAGGTATCTCAGCTCATCTCTTTAAAATTGAGTGGAACACTATTGTTGACTTCTGACATGAAGTATTTATATTAATTTAAGATATTAGGTTCATGGCTAATCATAACTTTGTTTCTGAAAGCTAGAGACAAGCTAGAGACAGTTTGGGCATGTTTGTATTGTAAATCTCTTCTGGGCAGTTAGTGTTACAGGTTAGTGAGATAAACCAATGAGGTCAGCTGATCCTCTATTCATTTTTAAAAAGTAAAAGCTGGAGAAAGGAACTGGCTAGCTCTCAGGCGGTTTAAATTGTGTGTGGCTTTCTGCAAAACATCTTTATTGTTCAGGGTGAGAAGTTGAAGGTTTATTTTTAAGCATCTCTGTTTTTAGCTGCAGATCAACATTGCTGGCTCACCGTGGAAGCCCCTTTGTACGAAACATCCCTTATTGCATTTGTCCCTTGAGCATAGCATGTGCCAAATTGTCATTCCTAATAGCCTGTGGATTTGCTTGAGAGAGGAAACATCTTGATATCTCCTTGAGATGTGTGATATCAGAGAAAGTGTGTCTTGGATTCTCAACAGCTCACACAAGAGCATGGAGAGGGGAGCACTGCCAGATGCCAGGCCCTCCGGCTCACCTGCTCAGGGACCGATGCTCATCGTATTACCCAACTGTGTACAGTTGACTGCCATTTTCTCAAAGACACTTACGCAGTGGTATTTTGTAACGACGTCAATTCTTTTCCTGTCTGACCTAGAAGATTACAGTGACTCAATGCTGGCTGGTCAAGCTTAAAGATTAAATTGAAGACAACGCTTAATGTGTTTAACAGCTAGTGTAAAGGATTTCCCATGTATAAGAATCATGGTATAAAATAGCATTGGGGATTTTATTTAGTCTTAAAAAGAAAGTAAGTGACACAGAGGAAGGCATGCTTTATGATTGTATTTTTAAAAAAATAACTTGCATATTTTAAAAGATTTAAACAGGAATAAGGATATGAGAGTCTGATGGAGAATCAAGAAAAGCTAAACTTTTAAAATGCCCTACAATGCTGGCAACTATGCAAGAATCTGTTCTATGATTATGATCATTATTTTCTTAGTTGAATTTTTTGGGGTAAAACTTGTATTTGCTTTAGTCCAGTGTTTCTCAAATTGCTCATATGCATAAGCATGTCTTGGGGAGCTTGTTTATAATGCAACTTCCTGGACCATATCGTCAAACCTTATTAGGTAGGAAGTGGGGGCCAGGACCATGAATTTTAAATAAGCAATCTTGGTAATTCTAGTGCAGGTAGTTGTAACGATAGATATTTATTAGCCAACACTTAACTTCCTTTTGAATGCTGACAGAAAATGAAGTAAAAATAAGGATGTCAATGGCAATTAAGCTTTATGAACATATCTACCCAGGAAAAAGAACCTCCTGAACATTTTATTTTATTTTACTTTTTTAAATTAAATCTTTATTATTCAGATTATTACATTTGTTTCTCTTTTTTCCCCTCCATAGCTCTCCTCCACCCAGCTCCCAATCCTTCCTTTACCCTTACCTCCCTCCCGTTGACCTCATCCATAGGTGTATGATTTTTGTCCAGTCTCTCCCCTCACCCCTTTCTCCCTGAGAATTATCAGTCCACTTCCTTTCTGTGCTCCTGATTCTATTATATTCACCAGTTCATTCTGTTCATCAAATTTTTAATTCACTTAATTTTTAGATTCACTTGTTGGTAGATATGTATTTGTTGTTCATAATTTTTTATCTTTTACCTTTTTCTTCTTCCTCTTCTAAAAGAGTACCTTTCAGCATTTCATATAATACTGGTTTGGAGTTGATGAACTCCTTTAGCTTTTCCTTATCTGTGAAGCTCTTTATGTGCCCTTCAATTCTGAATGATAGCTTTGGTAGATAGAGTATTCTTGGTTGTAGGTTCTTGCTATTCATCATGTTGAATATTTCTTGCCACTCCAGTCTGGCCTGCATCATTTCTGTGGAGAAATCAGCTGACAGTCGTATGGGTGCTCCCTTGTAGATAATGAACTGTTTTTCTCTTGCTGCTTTTAATATTCTCTCTTTGTCTTTTGCTCTTGGTATTATATATAATTATATATAATTATATATAATTATATATAATATATAATAATATATATAATATATAATAAAATATATATAATATATTTTATTGATTTTTTACAGAGAGAAAGGGAGAGGGACAGAGAGTTAGAAACATCGATGAGAGAGAGACATTGATCAGCTGCCCCTTGCACGCCCCCTACTGGTGATGTGCCCGCAACCAAGGTACATGCCCTTGACCGGAATCGAACCTGGGACCTTTCAGTCCGCATACTGACGCTCTATCCACTGAGCCAAACCAGTTTCGGCTGCTCTTGGTATTTTAATTATGATGTGTCTTGGTATAGTCTTCTTTGAATTCCTTTTATATGGGTTTCTGTGTGTTTCCTGGACTTGTAAGTCTATTTCTTTTGCCAGATGTGAGAAGTTTTCAGTCATTATTTCTTTAAGTAGGTTTTCAGTATCTTGCTCTCTCTCTTCTTCTGGCACCCCCACAATTCTGAGGTTGGTATGCTTGAAACTGTCCCAGAGGCTCCTTACATTATCTTCACATTTTTGGATTCTTTTTTCTTCTTGCTTTTCCAGTTGAGTGTTTTGTGATTCTTTTTTTTTTTAATTTTTATTAATTTTTATACATATCTCCCCATTGCCCCCCCTCCCTCCCAGGCATACCCCAACCCCCCAGTGTCTGTGATCATTGGTTATGCTTATATGCATGCATACAAGTCCTTTGATTGATCACTTATCTACCTCACCTAACTTTAATCTTTCTGCTGTAATTTCACAGTGTTTGATGCTTTATGATTTTTGTCCTCCTGAGAATTATCAGTCTACTCCCTTTCTGTGCTCCTGATTCTATTATATTCACCAGTTTATTCTGTTGATCAAATTTTTAATTCACTTAATTTTTAGATTCACTTGTAGACAGATATGTATTTGTTGTTCATAATTTTTTGTCTTTTACCTTTTTCTTCTTCCTCTTCTAAAAGAGTACCTTTCAGCATTTCATATAATACTGGTTTGGAGTTGATGAACTCCTTTAGCTTTTTCTTCTCTGTGAAGCTCTTTATCTGCCCTTCAGTTCTGAATGATAGCTTTGCTGGATAGATTATTCTTGGTTGTAGGTTCTTGCTGTTCATCACGTTGAATATTTTTTGCCACTCCCGTCTGGCCTGCATCGTTTCTGTTGAGAAATCAGCTGACAGTCATATGGGTGCTCCCTTGTAGGTAATAAACTGTTTTTCTCTTGCTGCTTTTAATATTTTCTCTTTGTCTTTTGCTCTTGGTATTTTAATTATGATGTGTCTTGGTGTGGTCCTCTTTGGATTCCTTTGGTTTGGGGTCCTGTGTGCTTCCTGGACTTGTAAGTCCATTTCTTTTACCAGATGTGG